>VBSM01003230.1:4199720-4223285 GCA_008086735.1 Cheirogaleus medius | reverse complement strand
CCTCGGCCTCCCAGAGTGCTAGGATTACAGGCGTGAACCACCGTGCCCGGCCAGTAAAAAAATTCTTACAAAATTTTTTTTTTTAATTTTCCATGCACAGCATTGATATCATTTTTTTTTTAAGAGACAGTGTCTCACACTGTCATCCAGGCTGGGGTACAGTGGTGTCATCATAGCTCACTGCAGCCTCAAACACCTAGGCTCAAGTTATCTTCCTGCCTCAGCCTCCTGAGTAGCTGAGACTGTAGGCATGTGCCACCATACCTGGCTAATTTTTCTTATATTTTGTGGAGATGTGGTCTCACTATGTTGCCCAGGCTGTGTGGAACTCTTGGCCTCAAGCGATCCTCCTGCTTTGGCCTTCCAAAGTGCTGGGATTATAGGTGTGAGCCACTGTGCCAGGCCTGATATAAAATGGTTTAAAATTAACGTATGTACACTGCTTTTTTAGGCACAATGCTCACTTAATAGACTCTACTATAGTGTAAACATAACTTTTGTATGCACTAGGAAACAAAAAAATAACTGTTGTGATACCCATTTTATTGCAACGGTCTAAAACCAAACCCACAATATCCCTGTGGTGTGCCTGTATATGGAAATCATTTATACAGAACCTGGTAAATGATTAGTATTTTATCTGTTAAAAGTTTTCCCTGGTCCTTTCTGAAAGATTAAATTTTTTGCTCTTGAGACAAAGATGGTGCTTTTTTGGGGCTTTCCTGTGTGTTCTCTGCCCAAAGAAATAGCTCTTGTTCTGATTCTTGCTGAGATTGCTCCCAGGAGACCAAGCCTTTTATTCCACATATAGAAATCATTAAATACTCAAATACCACAGAGAAAGCAGAAACCTATTTGTACCAAATGCAAGTAATTCAAAATAGACAGTTGCTACTGAAACTTTGGGAGCAGGACCTGGCCCCTGGCCTGGAGGCATAGGGCGCCACCTGGTGGCCCTCGGGGGACTGAGCAGCAGCTGCCTGCTGGCCCTGTTGCCCAAGCCCATTGAGGCGTGTAGCTGGACCTTTTATGCTGCTGGGTTTTGCAGCTACGTCAGCTCACTGTGTTGGAAGCAGCCCCGTAATAGGAGATGGCTGTCCCAGAGCTGCTGTCCGTAATCCCAGCAGAGGTAGCCTTTGAGCCTCTGAGGAGTACTGGGCTGGGCCTGGACAGACGTGCTCAGAGGAAGAAGTCAGTTGGCTTGGAGGACCTGACCCCATGACCCCATGCATTTTCTGGATGCCTCCGTGCCCCACATGGACCCACAGCTTGTTTCATGCTGACACAGTCTGGTGTTGGGAAGGCAAGTCAGTCCTTCCCACCCTGATCTGCCTCAGTGGCAGGTCACTTGGCCTCTCTTCTTGGTTGGATATGGGGCTGCTGTGCCTTGCCTTCCTTCCATGTGAACGTGTGGAGTCAGCACATCTGTGCATTGTCAGCAGGGGTACCTGGTCTAGCTCTGCAGGTTAACATAGGTCAGTCTTGGTGCTCTTTGGGTTTGGCTATTTTGCAAATCCTGGGCTGAGAGCATTGGTCGCACAGGCAAATAGCCGAGGCCAGCTTTAGGAGGCATTGAGAGTCCTCCTGCCCCACAAATTCAACTCCATGGGAGAGGGGTGTCCAGGAGCGCTTGGCCCCATCATCAGTGGTCTCTTCCAGGTGTTTGTCCGGAAGCTCCGGAAGGCCTATGGAAAGAGTGAGTGGAATACCGTGGAGCGCCTGAAGGACAATAAGCCCAACTACAAACTTGACCACATCATCAAGGAGCGGTGAGTGAGCCCCTCGGAACCCTGCTCTCTCAGCCTGGGCAACATAGCAAGACTCCGTCTCTACAAAAAGTTTTTTAAAAATTAGCCAAGTGTGGTGGTGCACACCTGTAGTCCCAGCTACTCGGGATGCTGAAGCAGGAGGATCACTTGAGTCCAGGAGTTCGAGGTTGCAGTGAGCTATGATCATGCCACTGCACTCCAATGTGGGCAACAGAGCGAGTCCCCGTCTCTTAAAGAAACAGAACACTGCTTTCTGTTCATTTCCTGCCAGGCCCTGTCCTAGCAATGGAGATACAATAGGGGACAAGACCAAGACCCTGCTCAAAGAGCTTGCATCTTTTTGGAGGAGGCAAACCAGAAACTAAACTGGCAAATCACTGTAGTGATTGCAAGTTGCAGAGAGTGCCATATGAACAGCATGAAGGGGACTGGGGGCGGTATGTTAGTTAAAGGCTTATCATAGGGGACATGTGAGAGGAGACATTTGAGCCAGCCAAGGGAAGCACGTTCCTAGCAGAAGCAGTAGCAAGTGCAGAGGCCCGGTGGTGGGGGAGAGCCAGAGCTCTGGGGCTGCACATAGGGTACGTGGTGAGACTCGGGAGACATGGCTGGACACCTCTGGTCTAAACCATTCCAGCCTTCTCAGAAGTCCCCCTCATTCATGAGTTAAATCAGTGATTCTCAAGTAGCTGTGATTTTGCCCCCCAGGGGACATTTGGCAAAAAACAGCCCCCCACAACACAGAACAGTCTGGCCCCAAAATGTCAGTGGTGGTAAAGTTTACAAACCCTGGGCGAGTGAATATATATCTTCTCTGGGGGGCTGATAGCCAGGAACACTTAGCTCCAAGGCGGATGGGCTTGGCTGCATTCAGCCCACTGTGGGCTGTCACAGGGAGAGCCCTGATCTAGCAGCTAGACAGCTGGTGCTCTTACACCAGCCCAGAGCTGGGCGGCCAGAGCACAGTTCCTGCTCTGAGCGAGTCCTCATCTCTAACAGGGAGGTGATGGTAGTTCCTGTCCCGGCTATGACACGTAGCTATTATGTGAAACAAATGAAAAAAATGCACAAGAAGAAAGTAAGTGCCCGGACTCATATACCAGGTGGTGGTTTGGTTGTGGTGTTCCCATTCCATATCACCCCTCCTCCCCCTTAGACAGAGCCAGAGCTTCAGGAAGAAAAGCAAGTGGATCAGAAATGGCCAATGTTGTTTCTGCAAAAGGCCTGGGTACTTGGTTTCATCTGCAAGGTGGTGAGTTAGGAAACCACGAGGCACGAGAGGGGGCCGATTGAGGTTCTTGCTGCTGTGCTACAAAACCAGACACCTCCCCTCCTGCTGCCTCGTGAGGTCCCTGCAGGCCTTTCTTCCATCTTGGCCTGGGTTCAAAGACCTGGAAGACCTCTCCTGACTTCTTACAGTGAGTAATGCCATCTCAGGCTGGAAGGACCTTTGAGCAATATCTGGTCCCATGGCTTTCAGAGTCTTTTGTTTTGTTTTTGAGCCAATATCTCGCTCTGTCACCCAGGCTGGAATGCAGTGGCAAAATCACAGCTCACTGCAACCTGGGATTCCTGGCCTCAAGTGATCCTCCTGCCTCAGCCTCCTGAGTAGGTAGGACTACAGGTGTGTACCACCATGCCCTGCTAATTTTTTTTTTTTTTTGTAGAGACAGGGTCTCACTGTGTTGCCCAGACTGGTCTCAAACTCATGGGCTTAAACGATCATCCTGCCTCAGCCTCCCAAAGTGCTAGGATTACAGGCATGAGCCACTGTGCCCAGCCCGTACAGAACACTTTCTTCAAAAGGAAGCTTCCTAGAAGGCAGTATGGATGCCAGAGGCTCTGGCAGCAGATCTCGCTGTGGGAGGGAGGCTTGGAGCCCTGTCTGTCTGTCCAGTTGGTCCCAAGGCATATATTTCTAGGAAGCTACAAGAACCCAGTTTTAAACCAACCAGACTGTTCTCACGATGTCATTTTCCAGATGAAAGTGGGGCTGGGTAAGGCCAAGTGAACCACCTTGGGTCACAGCTCAGAATAGGACTAGAATCCAGGGGTCATTACTCGTGGTATAGTGTCTTCTCCGTGCCCCACACCTCTGTCCTCAGCAGGGCAGCCACACAGTAGTGGATCCCGCCCAGGGGGCTAATTCTCATTGGCTTCCTCGTTTGACACTGGATTTCTGGAAGCACGTTCTTGGCTCTGGCTCTTCCTGACCCAGGACCCAATTCTCTAGGTCTCATTGGTTCTGCCACCTAGACAGGGGTTTGGGTGATGAGAGACAAGGAAGGCATAACCCCCTCTGGTGCCCTGTGACCAGGCCCAGACATAAGTGCTCTGAGGGGAGGCAGCCCCCTCCACCCACCAAGTCTGCTAGGGCAGCTTCATGTTTTTCTTTTTTTTGAGACAGAATTTCACTCTGTTGTCTGGGCTAGGGCACCATAGCGTCAGCCTAGGTCACAGCAACCTCAAATTCCTGGGCTCATAGGACCCTCCTGCCTCAGCCTCCCAAGTAGCTGGGACTACAGGTGCGCACTGCCGTGCCCGGCTAATTTTTTCTATTTTTAGTAGAGACAGAGTCTCACTCTTGCTTAGGCTAGTCTCAAACTCCTGACCTCAAGTGATTCTCCCATCTCTGCCTCCCAGAGTGCTAGGATTACAGGCGTGAGCCACCACACCTGGCCAGCTTCATGTTTTTCTGTTTTCCATCTTGGACCTCCTGATAGATTTTCTTTTAATTAAAGTTTCTGCCTCAAAAAGAGAGACTTTCCACTGACTTCATCTATCCTCATTCACCACAAAATACGGACGTGGGTCAAGGCTGGGTCTTTGGTGAGCAGTGGGTGTCTCGAGGGCTTCTGTTGGGATCATCCTGGTTAAGGGGTTCCTCCCAGGGCTTTTCCTAGGCCTGTGGCCAGCTGTGGGGAAGCTGCTACTGCCAGGTCAGGAGGCAGTGGCAAGGCCTGGCTTGGGGAATAGGCCTCTGGGTGGGGCAAGGTCCGGACCCTCCTTGGAGCCCAGGCTAAACTAGCCTTAAGTGCTGCCCTCCTGGCCCTCCAGGTACCCCACATTTATTGACGCTCTGCGGGACCTGGATGACGCCCTCTCCATGTGCTTCCTCTTTTCCACCTTCCCACGGACTGGCAAGTGCCACGTGCACACCATTCAGCTCTGCCGTCGGCTCACCGTGGAGTTCATGCACTACGTCATTGCTGCCCGTGCCCTGCGTAAGGTGAGCTTGGGTTGCCTGGTGGGCACCCTGCCCCTGCCCTGCCACCCCATGGTCTTCACCGTGCTGTTTGTCCCCACCCAGGTCTTCCTGTCCATCAAAGGCATTTATTACCAGGCCGAGGTGCTGGGACAGCCCATCGTGTGGATCACTCCCTACGCCTTCTCCCATGACGTGAGTGTGCCCATGGGGAGGGGCTTGAGCTGGCTGCTAGACAGACGTGGGGGCGTGGAGAAAAGGGGGTTTTGCTGTCCTGTGGAGTCCAGCTGGGGTCCTGACTGTTGGCAGGGGGTTGCCTGGGGTGGGGGGAATGTGCTACATACAGAGCATTAAAGTGAAGAGCCAGCCCAGTTACAGCACCTGCCAGCTGCCTAACCTTGGCCCAGCTGCCTTGTCTCCCGCCCCTGCGTGCTCCTCCCTGCCACGTCTGCCTCACAAGCTGGAGGATCGGGCAGGGCTGGGGAGGAAGAGCCCTGCTTCTTACTGAACTTCTTTTAATCCTGCGAGTGGGGATCTACTGGTGGGGATCCACTGAGAGGAATCTTGGTTTTGTCTCAGTGTGAAGATGTCATTTATCTCTGGTCCCTTAGAGGGTCTCGGCCAGGCTCCTGGCTCTGTGGGCCTGCATTTGGCCCAACTTCCTGCTTGTTCCCTGAATGGGAACTGATGCCTTCAGCAGAGAGAACATGCTGCCAGCCTCCCGAACAGTGGGTTTGCTGCCCAGGTTAGCAGGTGCTCCAGGGCCAGCCAGGCCCTCCCAAGGTCCTAGGCTGGTGGGGCTGCGAGGGCCGGAACCTGTCCTGACTGCGTGGCTGCCTGGTGGTGAGGCTGCGGCCTGTTTGTGGGCAAGAGGTGGGCTTGACCCTCAGCAGTCCTTGCTCCCACTCCCTGGGGTGGGTGTGGGTGGTCAGAGCCTGTGGCTCTTCCTCCTTCTTTCCTTCTCCATTCCTCTCCTCCTCCTTCCTTCCTGCCTTCCTCTCTGGCCCTCTCTGTCCTTCCTTTTCTCTGATGTCCCACCCCCATGCCGCTCAGACTGGTCTTTGTATGTCCTTCTGGGTGGTGAATAGGGCCCTGTGGAGGGCCAGCCTCCACGCAGCTGGCCCTGGGGGAAGGGAAGGGGCCACCCATTCTTCCTTCCTCCCTGGCCGGTTTGCTGCCACTGCTTCCTCTCAGTAGAGGATAGGGGACTGGTACTAGGTCATCGCAACAGCCCTGGTGTGCCCCTCCCCTGAACAGCCAGTGTTGGGGCCACAGCAGTGGGACACAGGCCGGTAGTGGGGGCAGGGGCGCTCTGCTCAGTGCTATGCTATGGGAAGTGGGGTTGGTGCCCAAATGTGCCCTCCAGGCCCATGGGGGGCCCTGGCAGATTCTTGTGGAAGGATGGAGGTATGTGTGTGGGGACAGGCAGGGCACCTCTTGGCCCCTGAGCCCCCATAGTACAGGTCACTGCCTGGCAGGAGAATAGGGAAACAGCCCAGAGTCACCCCTGGTGATCGTTATCCATATTGACATTGCTCACAACAGCCTGCCGTGTCCCAGGGCTCAGCAGGTCTCCCTGGTTTTAGAGGGCAGTGTCATTCAAGAGTCTACATACTTCTGTCTAGGTCTCAGATTTTTGCCCCATTTTGCTTTTTTAACTCCTCAAGGGCAACAATGAGCCCTCCATGTCCCCTGCTTGCTGGGTTGGCAGCTTGTGAGGTTGGCTCTGTGCCTTTCTTTGCCCCAAGGAAGTAGTTTCTCTGTCCACCATTTCCCAAGAGCTCCCTGGGGCTGAGCCAGGCCAGCTGCCTGCGCCTGTCCTGGGCCCTTGGCTTGTGCCCAGGCTTGGGCCTGAGGAGGGGCCACTGACTTCTGAGTGTCCATCCCACGGCTCCTGCTAGGATGTGGATGGGCTGAGTCCTGTCCACCCACTGCCCCCAGTTGGGCCCGACCTTCCCAAGTCACCTTAGTTGCCCAAGGTTTTATCAGCCCTTCCTCTGGCCCAGGGATGATGCTAGGCTCTGGGAGGGCTGTGCTGCTGGCACTTACAGGCTAGCCCTAGAGCAGGCATGAAACAAAGCTTGTGGGAGGGGTGATAGAGAAGGCACGCCCTCCGACTAGGTTGGGGAAAGCAGTCTCTCCAAGGACAAAAGTCTGAGCTAGACTTGAAGAATGATGGCACAGGAGAGGGAAGGGCCAGTGAGGCCCTCCTCCGAATCCCCCCTTTATGGTATGGGGTCTGGCTAACCCTCAGAGGCTCTATCCAGAGCCTCACTTGCCCAGAGTACCCTTGGGCGGGGACATGCCATGCCACCTTTTGCCTAAGACAGCATTCCCAAGGCAGGGCTGTTCCCAAGTTGCTTGGGGTCCTCAGGTAGGTCAGACATGCCCCTGACGTGAGTTCTCTGTTCCTTTTGTGCTCCCCAGCATCCGACAGACGTAGACTACAGGGTCATGGCCACCTTCACCGAGTTCTACACCACCTTGCTGGGCTTTGTCAACTTCCGCCTCTACCAGTCGCTCAACCTCCACTACCCCCCCAAGGTAGGCCCACGCCAGCGCCTCTGCCCATGGTGCAGGGGCCACAGCCTTCTCCACACGGAGGGGAGGGACTGTGGTGTCCTCATCCCTCTGACCTTCCACTTGCCTCCCAGCTCGAGAGTCAGGCCCACGCGGAGGCACAGGCCAGTGAGAGCACCTACGCGTTGGATTCCGAGAGCTCTATGGAGGTGAGAGGCTTCTCCCTGGAGGGTGGTCCCTGTTCCCAGCACCTCTGGGAGTCTGGCCCTGGGTGAGTGGTCTCAGGGCTTGCCCTTGGAACCCAAACCCACTGATGGCCCAGAATTGTCACTGCTGCCCCTCCCCACCCTGGCCACACATGTGGCCACGCACCAGACAAGGTCCCCCACCTGCAAGCAGCCGCCCTGCTTGTGTCCTATAGAAACTGGCAGCCCTTAGTGCCAGCCTGGCCCGCGTGGTGGTGCCTGCTGCGGAGGAGGAGGCCGAAGTGGATGAGTTTCCTGCCGATGGGGTGAGCGCTGCACTGCCTTCCAGAAGGGAGTTGGAAGGGGAATGGGAGCAGGCATCCAGAAGATCTAGGATCTAGAAGATGCCGGGGAGGGTGTCGCCTCCAACCCTGGCCCTGCAGCGATGGTGCGAGGCCTGGCCCTTCTTTCAGCAGGAGGTGGCGGCGCAGGAAGAGGAACACAAGAAAGAAATGGAAGTACAGGAAAAGCACAAGAAGCTTTTTGAGGGCCTGAAGTTCTTCCTGAATCGCGAGGTGCCCCGCGAGGCCCTGGCCTTCATCATCAGGTAAGGGGGCTCGAGGGCCGGCCGACAGCTCTGCCACCCTCTGGTCTGGGTCCTGCCCTGCATGCCCTTCGGTAGCATCCAGACGGCACCACTTTCCACCTCTTACAGGGAAAGTGCTCGGCACGTAGGAGCCACTTGACAAAGGGTGGAGATGCCGTCACTTTATTACCAGCTCAGGGCAGAAGGATGGGCAGTGGGTGAAGGGTCTCCACTAGGCCAGGACTAGAGGTGTGGGCACAGACGGAAGGCTCCTGGGGTGGGGAAGGGACAGCTGTGTCCTAGGAGGGCTGGGCTGCCAGCGAGTCCCAGGGCAGACAGCTCATACCTGGGCACCATGTGGGCTCTCTCTGTGCCTGTAGGAGTTTTGGGGGGGACGTATCCTGGGACAAATCTGTATGCATTGGGGCCACCTATGATGTCACAGACTCCTGCATTACCCACCAGATTATCGACCGGCCTGGGCAACAGACCTCCGTCATTGGCAGGTAGGCCCCTGAGGCCCATCTGGATTTCTGGGGGTAGAGGTCTGTCTGGGAGGGATGCCACGCACGGGACCTTAGTTGCCTTCTGTGACCTGTCTCCGCCCACCACTCTGAACCAGGTACTACGTGCAGCCCCAGTGGGTGTTTGACTCTGTGAACGCCCGGCTCCTCCTCCCCGTGGCAGAGTACTTCCCTGGTGTGCAGCTGCCCCCACACCTCTCGCCCTTCGTGTCCGAGAAGGAAGGAGACTACATCCCACCCGAGAAGCTGAAGCTGCTGGCTCTGCAGCGGGGAGAGGACCCAGGTGAGCAGGAAGGGGCGGGCTGGACATCGAGGTGGAGAGGCCCCTCTGGGCTGGCCCTGGCTGCAAAGGTGGCAGGCTCCGGGGAAGAGGGCCGCAGAAGCAAACAACCCTTTGGAGAAAAGCTTAGGAGAAGCCTTTATACCCTACACTCAGGTGTTATTTGACATTCAGGGTAACTGAGCAGAGGAATGGGCTGAGTTGACATCAGTGTTTACACAGGAGGTGTCAGAGCTCAGGAGTGGGGTCTTGCAGTTTCTTTGGAAGGCAGCTGGGGCTGCGGGGAGGGGCCAGAAGGGGCCAAAGTTGGGATAGCCATGAACTCCCTTTGAAATGTCCCATGGCTAAAGACAACAAGGTCAGAGAGGATGGTGCCCGGGCCTATTCTCACCCTGCCAGGGAAAAGCAGGCTCCCGGGCATTCAGAAGTTAGTGGCTCTGTCTGGTCAACATTGTGAGACCCCATGTCTACAAAAAATAAATTAGGGCCAGGCATGGTGGCTCACGGCTGTAATCCTAGCACTCTGGGAGGCTGAGGCGGGTGTATTGTTTGAGCTCAGGAGTTCAAGACCAGCCTGAGCAAGAGCGAGACCCTGTCTCTACTAAAAATAGAAACAAATTATGTGGACAACTAAAAATATACATATAGAAAAATTAGCCGGGCGTGGTGGCGCATGCCTGTAGTCCCAGCTACTCGGGAGAGGCTGAGGCAAGAGGATTGCTTGAGCCCAGGAGTTTGAGGTTACAGTGAGCTATGATGACACCACTATACTCTAGCCTGAGCAACAATTCAAGACCCTGTCTCTGGAAAAAAAAAAAAAAAGAAGTTATTGAGTTATTGACTGTCTATAGGAAACTTGAATGAGTCGGAAGAGGAGGAGGAAGACAAGGAAGGCCATGGTGATGAAGGGGGAGAAAATGAAGAAGAGGAGGAAGATGTGGAGACTGGTTCAGAAAAGGAAGAAGAAGCCCGACTGACAGCCCTGGAGGAGCAGAGGATGGAGGGGAAGGTATGGGGGTCCTGGGTTGGGGGTGCAGCCTGGGAAGTGTCCCCACTGGCCACTTGGTGCCCACCCTGGCCCAGAAAGGCAGGAGCCAAGGGACTGGAGGGGAAGGGCGACCTGTCCCCACCAGCGTCCTGCCTGTGTCCCCAGAAGCCCCGGGTGATGGAAGGCACCGTGAAGCTGGAGGACAAGCAGCGGCTGGCACAGGAGGAGGAGAGCGAGGCCAAGCGCCTGGCCATCATGATGATGAGGAAGCGGGAGAAATACCTGTACAACAAGATCATGTTTGGCAAGAGGCGCAAAATCCGCGAGGTAAGTCCTGGTCACCTACCGGAGACCTCGGTTATGACCGAGGTGAACTTCAGTGAATTTAGGTGAACTTAGGCCGCTGGCTCTCTGGACAGACGCTGTGTCTCTCCAGTGTTTTCCTGAGGTCACCAGCATGGCCCAGCCCAGCCTCTGGGGCCCCACTCAGGCCTGTATAGGCATCTTGGTACCATGAGTTCTGGCCCCGGCTTTCCTTAGGGCTTCATTCCCTGCCCTGCACCCGGCTGTTCCTGAGTCTGCTGAGGTCTGGGAACTGGGAACGGATCAATCACAGCAGAGTCAGGGACTGTGGGAGGCTTGCTTTCAGTTTCTCTCCTAGTTTGTTTTTTTTCTTGTTCACAAAGCATATGCTTGTTTTAAAAAAATTGCCACGTGCGGTGGCTCACACTGCAGTCCCAGCTACTCAGGAGGCTGAGGCAGGAGGATCACTTGAGCCCAGGAGTTTGAGGCTGCAATGAGCTGTGATCATGCCATTGCACTGCAGCTCAGGCAACAGAGCAAAACCCTATCTAAAATACATACATACATAAACTAACGGACAAACTCATGCACCCGGAACTCTGTAATGGATGGTGCAGAAGTGGCTCACAGTCTTCTCAGAGTAGAATGACCTGTAGTACCAGCCCCCTGGGCTCTTTTGCATATAATAACACATTATTTTGAAATGTGATTTTTCATGCAACTGTAATATGAACTTCTTTTCATGATGAAGTACAGTGTGTGGCCCATTCCCTACTAATAAAGTGTCATAAAGGCAAGGGTGGGCATATTTTTTCACCATGAAAAAGTGGGTCAAGTAGATTTTTTTCCAGAGGGGAGTGTGTCCGTGAGCTTTTTTGGAAGCTCTGCGTTTAACGGACAGTGTTGAGAAGAAGGAAGGAGATCCTCCTCCCCTTGCCCATTCCCACGCACATCCCAGCCTGATTTCCCCCTTCCTCCTCACAGGCCAACAAGCTGGCGGAGAAGCGGAAAGCCCACGATGAGGCCATGAAGTCTGAGAAGAAGGCCAAGAAGGCAAGGCCGGTGTGAGCACCGGCGGCCCTTCACTGGGCTGAGACCAGTTCCTGGCAGCTGGGCATGGCAAAGGCAGGCCAGAGGACCTAAGCTTGATGACAGACCAGAGTCACCTCTGTTCTCATTCCCCTTTTTCCCCTGGCCAGCCCTGGCCCCTTCATGCTCTCTGGCTGGAGCCGTGGACAGCTCTGGCCTCCCTTGGTGGCTGCCAGCTGGTAGCTGAGCAGACAAGAAGCTTCTGTACCTAGCCTGATTCTGTGCTCCCAGGAGATAGTGCAGGAGCCTAACCAGCCCCTCTGACCCACTCACCCTGGCTTTGCACAGCTCTCCACCCCCACGGTTGAACCCATGATTCTCGGGGTGCTGTGATGAGGTGAGGGTTGGGGGGATAGTATTTGTTATTAAATGGCTGGACTTTGCAGTCAGTTGGATTCTGTGTTCATGAGCCTTCCTGAGGTTGGAGAAGGGCCACCTAGCGCTCTGCGGGTATTTACCGAGGTGGACCTGGGCACTGCTCAGAGCTTGCAGTGTCCAAGGACCCCCTCCAGGTCCAGGGATTCCACAACGGAGGCACAGAGGTTGTGGGCTTGAGCACTGCATCGGTCAGACCTTGGCTCACATTCAGACCAGGCATTTTCCCCTCTGTGAACTTGCTTCCTCCTATGTAAATTATTGGTAGAAATTCTGGAGTCTTTTCAAAGGGATGTGTTGAGGGTTCAGTGATAACTTTATCTATGGACTCAGTAGCGTTAGGTGTGTAGTAAGGACTGAGTAAACACCAACGCTGATTTTCATCACTTCCTGCTGGAGTTGGCCAAGTAGGGAAAAGCCAGAGCCTGATTTGTGGGGCTCTGAGGTGAGGGGCCACCCCTGCATGCTCTTGTGGGCTCGTGGGCAGAATAACGCCCAATGTGGGCATTGCCAGTAGCCCCGCCTGTGACCCTGTGGACGCCAGCAGTGCCCGTGCTGAGGCCGAGGGGATATGCCCTCACCTGGGACCGTGCATCATGGCAGAGCCAGGCTGGAACCCGAGCTCTGGGTGCTCACTCTGAGCCCCTCCCAGGACAGACTCCTCGGGGTGCCCTTGTCAGAGCTGAGGCCCGGCTGAGGAAGCGTGGGTTTGGAACTGGGCTCCTCCAAATCTAGGCACGTGGGCCTGGCCTTCTGCCTCTCACCGTTTGCTGGCTATGTGGGCAGAGGATGTTTTGGGGGGCAGTGGCTGTAGGCCCATCCTGTGCAGGGGAGAAGGCAAGAACTTGTGCAGGCTTTGGCCGGGGGAGCAAAGAAGTCTTGGGACCCTGTCTCAGCTGGGTGTCATCGTGTGGGGGAGGAGAGGGCTATGTGCCATGGCCCTGGGGTGCAAGTTGCCTTCAGAGCAGGGACAGAGGGTCAGGACCTCTGGAGCCAGAGCCTGCAACCCCAGAGGACAACTCAGGCCTGCCTGGGTACATGTGCATTCTGGGGCCACATAGTTGGGGAGCAGGCCCATCAGATATGGAAAATCCCTGGCAGCCATGCTGATGTGGAATTTTCCCCATTCCACAGTCGCCCAGCAATGGCGGGGGCAGTGGGGTTCTGACGTGGCCCATGCCCCACTGGCTGGCCAGCTGGTCCTGTGCTGCCCACAGCTGGAGCCTAGAATTCCTGGCTCTGGGCTTGCATTGTCCCTCATCCTTGGTCCTGCTCCTCTGGGATGAAGGAGGAAAACCTGGGCCTGGATGGGGCACCTGAGCTCTGACGGCCCAGCCCAGCCCTGATGGGCATCCTAGAAAGGTGGGGCCAGCTGAGACCTCCAGTGGCAAAACCAGGTGGGGCTAAGTCTCTTGCCTGAGCTCCCTTCAGGGATCCTGGCGCCTTCCCTCACTCCCATGGGTGCCCAAAATGTGCTGGCCCAGGCCTGCACCGACCGGAGCTGGAGGCCATGCCTTCCATCGGGTCCTGAGGGCCCCAGAGCCAAGGCTCCACTCCCCCCCGCCCAAGCCGCAGGCATCCTCGAGTCCCCTCCCGGGCTGGGGGCTCGGCTGAGCCAAAGGGCCGGCGGCGGGACAATGGCCCCGTTGGCGCGTCGGAGACAAACGGGCCTTGTTGGGCCGGCAGCGGGGGCAGCAGCCTTGCGCTCCAGCGTGCTGAATGCGGCTTCTGTGCGTCTCTAGCAGGCGCGGAGGGGCCGGGCCGGGTCGGGGAGGGAGCCTGGGCCCGGGACGCCCATTGGCCGCAGGGCCGTGGGCCGGGCCAGGCTGGCGGCCGCACCTGGCCTGAGCGGGTGCGTAGCGGCGGCGGGGGCGGGCGCATGGACCAAGCCTGGCGGAACTGGGGGCCCGGGCGGGTGCGCCCCGCCGCCCAGTGAGCGCCCGGGCGGCGCGGCCCGGGCCGAGCCAGCCACGCTGAACCCAAGGAGGACAGGGACAAGGTATGACCCGGGGTCCAGCACCCACTGCCAGGTTGCGCCCTGCCTCAGTCTACCCCCCTGGGGACCCACTCATATTACTCCAACCCCCAGACTGCTCCAGGCTCTGGGTGCTCCTATCCACTGCCAGAGGGTGGCCTGGCTGGGACCAGGGAGGGCACAGGCTAGTGCTCACGCTGCCCTTGATTTCTTCCCCTTGCCACCCCCCCTTCCAGAGCTTACCCAGTCCCTGAAGGTGGGTTGGGTGGGGCAGGAGAAGGCAGGCTGCTGGGGCTGGGCTGGATCTGGGAGTGTGTTAATGATTAATCTTGGATGCAGTGGCCTGAGCACTAGGGGAGGAGGTGCAAGGATCTCCCCTCTCCCCATTAGCCCTCCCCAGAAGGGGGCATTAGACCAGGGGCTGAGGGCCATGGGAAGGGATGGATCCCCCTTACTGGGGGAAGGCCCTGACTTGTTCCCTAGTGGGAGCAAGGCCACCAGGGAGAGGCTTGGGGTTGTGTCAGGGAAAAACACTTGTATTCAGGAGTGGTCCCCTAGGAAATCCCGCAGTTCCCTGGTTTCCTACACCAGTGCCCAAGAAGAGGGTCCAGCTTGGTCTGCCCCTGTGGTGCCACTCCAACACTGTGTAACAGCACAGAGCACAGCACAGACTGTGGTCCCTTCCCAAAGGGGACGGCCCTCCCCAGCTGCCCAGAGCAGGAGAGGTGATGGGTACACATCTGGCTGCTGTAATCCACACCGGGAGATGGGGGTGGGAGAGAGGGCAGCAGGTCTGACACCTGATCCCCCAAGTGGCCATGGTGACAAGTGCCATGGAAATCCTCCAGAAGGGAGAGGGGTGTGGAGAACTGCCTGGTCCAGTTGGGAGTATCCAACCTCTTCCTTTACTGAGGGGATGACCTGAGGCCCAGAGAGGCTGAGGCCTGGCCAGGGCCACACAGGAGGGCAGGCCTGGGCTGGAGCCGCTCCTAAGCTGCACTGTCCCTTGCTTTCTTTCTTTCTTTTTTTTTTTTTTCATTATTTTTATATCTTTTTTCCTTTATTTATTATTTTTATTTATCCATTGTATGCCAAGTTCTAGAATGTCCCTTGCTTTCTGAAGGAAACATTGCTACTTATCCCCATCATCCAGAGGGGGAAACTGAGGCTCAGAGAGATTCAGTGACTTGTCCAAGGTCACACAGTTCAGAGGTGGTGGAGTTGACTCCAAGTCATAGAAGTCTTTCCCTGGCCCCCTTTTCAGGACCCCAGTCCTACCCAGGACCTGTCTGCTCCTCTGGGGTCCTAGCCTCTTGGATCTGCCTAGGCTGCCCCAAACCCTCAGCTCAAGACCCCTCCCCCCATGCCTCCTTGGCTCCCAGCTCCGCCTGACACTCAGGAGCTGGGCAGGCTGCTACCCCGGGAGCAGAGACAACGAAGCCCTGTTCCCAGCTGCCACCTTGGCCTGTTCCATTCCCTGCTTCTTGCCCAGACAGGGCCCTTCCTGGAGAAAGCGCCCTGTGGACAAAGAATGCCTGCTTCCTGTGCATCCCCTTCCCTTACCGGTCCATGTCCTCTTGTCACCCACTGAGGGAGGAGTGTGTCCCTTCCAGCCCCTCCCGGACAAGTTCTGAGGGACTGGGTGTGCCACCCACTGAAAGAGGCAATGATTAACCTGGGGGAATGATGCACAAATGGTGGAATTATTGGCATGGCAGCAGGCTTGTGAAGGGCTCCTGGCTTGGCTTTGACTGGGTGAGGAATATGGACAACCGCTTTTAGGAGTCCCGCACCACTCTAGACAAGGTGGGATGGAGCAGAGGTGCCCGGGGGAATTGCAGGTGAGCGGGGATGGGGGGAGGAAGTGGGGACGCAGAGAATACCTGCTTTCCTGCCTGCCAGTTCCAGAGCAGAGACCAGGTATGGCTTGAGCACCCCCAGACCTGATCCCAGCAGTGCACTGTCTTGGTGTGGCACCCCAGGCAGGTCCTTGGATGGAGAGGGTGGCCTTCCAAAAGTCTGCACGGACAGATCCTGCCTCCCCTACCAGGTGGGGTTATTAGGATCATAATAACAATCAGGGGTGCTAACAAAGAGTGTGTGCCAGGCACTGCATGCCTCACAGCAAGCGAGAACCTCGTCGTAGCACCTCCATTTTTTAGGAAACAGAGGCTCAGAGAGGGAATGTCACCTGTCCAAGGTCACGTAGCTGGGACGTGGTGGAGCTGGGATTAGTAACCAGGGCATCTAGGAGTCTCCAGGAGTGAAGAGATGTGTGGGTGTATCCACGTTATGGTGCTCAGTACCTTTTTATTTTATTTTATTTCAGCATATTATGGGGGTACAAATGTTAAGGTTATATATATTGCCCTTGCCCCCCCTCCCCCCTCAGTACCTTTTAAAAACATTGACATTGTTACATATGTTTGTGTTAACAAGTGTATATTTTTTAAAAATATTGCAGGCAAGTTATAAAGTACAGAGAATGATATTACCAACTCCAACATACGCACCCTGGGGGCTCTCAGTATTTTTTGGAGCTTGGTGAACCTGTGATTTGCCACTCCCCAGTTAGAGCTACTTTAGGGTTACTCGAATCTGCCCTCCAGAAGGGTAATGATTTACCCAGACAAGGCAGTATAGCAGGAAGAGCTATGGGCTTGCTCCTAGTTATGGCTTTGCCTTTAAGGCCTTCCACGAGTTACTGAGCCTCAGTTTCCCCCCGTCACATGGGGCTAGCAGACGACATGCGGAGGGTCTGTCAAGGGCACAGGTGTGGCTGCCCTTTAAAACAACAGAGACAAATGACCCTGAGAGACAAAAAGGTGCTTTCTGAATCATCAAAAACGTTGCCCTCTCAACTGCCAGCCCTAGTATCTATTGCCTGGCATCCACATTTCCTGCCAAGGGGGCAATAGGACCAGGTGGCAGGGCTGGCAGTTTGGAGATGGTCTTGGGAGCCGGCAAGTTGGGGTCCAGCTAAAATGCCCCTCTGGGTGGTCCTCCCCATCTCTGCTCCAGCACCCCACTCCAGAGGGGCTCAGAGTGAGGAAGCTTCTGGATCCTTGCATGTAATTTCCTCAGTACTCCCGGAGGGAGGGCCAACTTCTCCCAACTGCACCTTTAGCTGTGACTTCCCAGCTCCTTCTCTGTCCCAGGCCCCTGTTGCCTCTTCCCTTCTTAGGACCCTGAGATTCAGAGAGGGCAGTGTGTCTGCCTCAGCCACACAGCAAGGTGGGGCATGGCTCAGACTAGCCACGCTTCACTCCTCCAGCCACGCTGCAGTTTTTCAAAATAGAAATATTTGTATTTTAAATTTTTTTCCCAAACTAATACAGGCTCTTGTTATTAAAAAAAAGGCCGTATATATATGTGTGTATGTATATATATGTATATTTGTGTGTGTGCGTACTGTGCGTATGTGTATATGTAGGTATACATATCACAGAATTAAAATGTGTTACAGAAAATAAGTGGCCCCACTCCCTCCCCAGGTAATCACCGTTTATAGTCAATTGAGTGTCTTTTCAGACCCTCATACACATATACAAATGTACAACTTTTTTTTATATGAATAAGTTCATTTTGAACACAGTATGTTCCGGGCTTAATATTAGGCAACTCCTTTTAACCCCTCTGAGCTTAAGTTCCCTCCTCTGCAAAGTGGAGATAAAGGATCCATGGGCATTGGAGGAACTATAAATAATACTGCAGCGACGACCTTCGTGTGCCCATCTCAGATCTTTTGTCAGATTATCTTCTTCGAACATTTTTCCCATAGGTGGAATTGCAGGGTCTGAGGATGGGCACTCTTAGAATGATAACGGTTGCTGTCAAATTTGCACAATGAACACCATAGGGAGAGTCTTTTTGCTCTACCCTTAAAGCCACCTCCTGTGTCCCCATGGGATTCCTCTCCAGCTTCAGGAAACAGCCCCGAGAAACCCTCACCCCATCACCTTCCCTGCCAGAGCCCTGTTCCTGTCCGTGCAGGCTGAGTGAACAGCATGGAAGCGCGTCAGCCGGGGAGTGGTTCGTGGGGCAACAGTGATGCTGTAGGCTGTGACACAGCCAATGGCTATGATGGCCCTGGCTGCCCTCTTATCTCCTTGCAGAGTGAGGGGGCCTCTTCCCTGCCCCGCTCTCATAAGGTGGGCTTCCTCTCCTTACTCACCCTGTCCCTGATGATTCCATTTGCTCTTATGGTCTCAGGTCCCACCTCTCTGCCCAGGGCCCCCAAGACCTCCCCCAAGACCTCCCTCTTGTGCTCCAGGCAGGGGATCCTACTGCTCTTTGGACATTCTATGAGCATCCCACACATCCCTCAGACTCAACGTGTCCTAAGTGGAACCCAGCATCGCGCAGCAAACTCCAACACTCAACCCGACCCTCTCTCAGCCTCCCCTACTCAGGGACTAGCTCCATGCCCAGCCAGCCAGTCACCCCAACAGGAACTCTTCCCTCCCCTCCTCCACACCCAGTCACCCACCAGAGAGATGCTGCCTACAGATGGTTCCAGGTCATCTCACTCCGGGACAGCTGTAACAACTACCATGGGGGTCTGCCCGCTCCTTGCACTTCTTCCCCACAAACAGCGGCCCAGTGGGAATCCCATGTGCTCACTCCTCTGCTGAAGACCCACAGGAACCTGGCCAAGCTCCTGAGCAGGCTTCCCAAGGCTGCATGTTCCTCCTGCCCCTGCCTTTCTTTCTGGCTGTGCCTCTGGTCTCCCCTGCCCACCCAGCCTCCAGCCTCTTACAAGCACACATACTAGACACCCCAGCCAGGCCAAATATTTGTTAGTTTCTCAATTGCCCTGGGCCTTTGCATGTGCTTTTCTCTGTGCCTGGCATATTCAGGGTAACAGACACAATTAGTTAATGCTAGCTGCTGTGACAGACAAGCCCCAAGTTCTAAAGGGCTTAATGCAATGGCAGCTTAGTTTTCTTTTTTTTTTTGAGACAGAGTCTCACTCCGTTGCCTGGGCTAGAGTCCCGTGGCGTCAGCCTAGCTCACAGCAACCTCAAACTCCTGGGCTCAAGCGATCCTCCTGCCTCAGCCTCCCAAATAACTGGGACTACAGGCATGCGCCACCATGCCCGGCTAATTTTTTGTATATATTTTTTTAGTTGGCCAATTAACTTCTTTCTATTTTTAGTAGAGACGGAGTCTTGCTCTTGCTCAGGCTGGGCTCGAACTCCTGACCTTGAGCGATCCACCCGCCTCGGCCTCCCGGAGTGCTAGGATTATAGGCGCGAGCCCGGCCTTAGTTTTCATATTCTTGTAATCCAGTGGATATTGGTGGGCTCAGATGCAGACTCAGGCTACTCCCATCTCATGGCCACACCCACCTCCAGATCCTTAGAGACTGCTCCATTCATCCAGCCAATGGAAAAGGAGACCACAGAGAAGGTCCGCCCACCCAACCTCATCAGCTAGCATTCTGTTCATATCCCATTGGCCAAAATTCAGTCAAATGATGACACGCAACTGCAAGGCGGGGGTGGGGGGATGGGGAATGTAGTCTGGCTGTGTGGCCATGGGGAAAAGGGAACTGCCTTTGGAAATTGGAGAACACACTGTAGCTTCTGCCACTGGAGCCGCCTACCCCAATCCTGAGGCCGCACCACAACCCCTTCCCGGGGCTGGATCAGGTGTTTTCTCTGTGCTCTAGCAAGCCCCAGCCAGTGTGTCCTCCTTCACAGCTCTTGGCTTCTTTGTCTCCCCGCTAAGATTGTGAACCCAGAGCTCCCTGCATGTGGTATTGTGTACTCTAGTGCTGGGCACAGGGCAGGCGCTCAGTAAATACCTGTGGAACGGATCAATCTAAAACTCTCATGGTCTCAAAAAGATGTTCATGATTTATTGATAGATGAGAAAAAAGCAAGTTAAAATATGTTCCCCAAAGAGACCCCTGCCATCACCCCTAGAATCTATAGGCAGAAAACATATAAGGAATCTTGGGCCAAAACATTTTTTTAATTTATTTTTTATTTTTTTAAATTTTTGTCTGAACATAATGAAGGCCATAAGACCAAAACCTTAATGATGGTGACCTCTGGGATTGGGCTTCTTTTATTTATTTATTAAAAAAAAATTTTTAATATAGAAATGAGTCTATGGCCAATCTTGTCTGATCTAGGAAGATAAGCAGGGTCAGACCTGGTTAGTACTTGGATGGGAGTCAGCTCTTGCTCAGGCTGATCTTGAACTCCTGATCTTAAGGGATCCTCCCGCCCTGGCCTCCCAGAGTGGTGGTAGGATTATAGGCATGAGCCACCGCACCCAGCCTGGGATTGGACTCTTAAAATTGTCTTCCTTATACTTTTCCGTATTGTCTGAGATCCCCCCCCCCCAATTGAGAACGTACTGCTTTTATCATCGAAAACAATTTTTTTTGGTTGGGGAGAACCAACCAAAGATAGTGTCACCGATATTCTGGGAAGAGTTCCCTCCGGCAGAGCTGGAGGCATAGCATAGGTCCCTGCTCTGGAAATCTTTGCTGCACGTGGCTTGTTATTCTGCCCATGGTCTTCACCTTTTGCTCAAGAACTTGATGAGGTTCTCACCCCTCCACTATAAAGTTCAGGAGCTAACAGGAGCATTCTCCAGCAAGGATTAGGAGGGTACATGATGCATGGGAAGTCCCAAGCACAGGACCGGACCCTGTGTGGTTCAGAGTCCACGCTCATAAACACAGCACCTGCTGTTTGATGCCGATTCTGCCCTGACTTGCCCCTATAAAGTTGCCATCAAGCTAGCTCAGCCCAGAAGGCAGAAAGGCTTTGGGATGTTACAACAGTTGAAACAACTCCATGCAACGTCCCAAATCCGATTCTAGCTTCTGGCACTCAGAGAGATGTGAACTCTGGAACTCCCCTGGGGTAGTTTAAGCTCTGGTATTACCTGGGTGCTTGGGGGCTGCTCTCAGGCCGGGCAGGGCTTTGGAAGAAAGGGGGGTTCAGAGCACGTGTCAGGTGCCTGCTGTTCCCTGGGAGGGTCTGGTGGCCGCTTACCCTGTGAAAGTGCTCAGTGTGGTATGAATGTCATACTAATGATTATTATTGATGGTGACACTTGGGTCCCTAGAGCCTCCTGCTTAGTCCACGATGGGGCTCCACATCAGTGCTGAAGGCAGGTGGAGGAGGCCTTTCTGCGCACAGGTGGACCCGTCTGTCCACGGACAAAGCTGAGAAAACCCAAGAGTCCCGTGCCTGGGCTGACCTTGAAGGTCCCTGGGGTTTAGGGCCAGGGCACCTAGAAGTGCCTTCTCTTGCCAAAGCCTCAGGAAGAATCAGCCCAAATCCTGCAAAGCTTGTCCGGAGTGTCTACGCGTCACTGTTTCTCACTCAGGAGTGGAGGCCGGACAGATAGGGGCTGCCCAGCGTGGATGCTACATCCTCTTCGATGAAGGACTTAGAGCTCAGGGAGTGAAAAGTCACTAGACTCATCTTCCCAGTCCTAGTCAGATGCTTTGCCACCTGGAAGCCTTCCAGGCTGAGCTGTTGCTCACTTCTCTGGGCTCCCACAGATTTCGGATAAACCTCAGTCCCTGCTTTGATCTCAACATCTTTAAATCCTGGCGTTTGGCAAATCTGTTTGGATTCTGGCTTTGTCTGCTCTCTGCTAGCTGTGTGACCTTGGACAAGTGACTTCACCTCCCTCAGCCTTGGTTTCCTCACCTGGAGAGTGGGGTAACAGTGATGATTGACTTAAATGAGATGCAGTAGGTGGAACAATTAGCCTCCTTGCCCCTGGTTCCTGCCTTTCACTTGGCCTTAGAGTCTGTTCTCACTGCAGGGCTCTGCAGCTGCTGTGTCCTTGGCCCAAGGACACTTGGAATCTGGCTGAGCCCTTGGATGAAAGAGCTGCCTGGCTGTTGGGGGTCCAGAGAGGGGCGGGGCTCGCCCAGGGCTGTCCAGCGAGGGCAGAGGGCCAGGGCACCACCTGCAGGGTGCTGGGGTGAGCCACCTGCTATCCCCAGGGAGGGAACTCATGAATATTCAAACCCACTGAAGTGAGAAGGAGCCAGCCAGCCCGCTGCTGGGTGTCATTGGAGCATTCCTGTCTCCCAGTAACCGCAGAGGCAGCCGGGGAGTCAGACGTGGCTCAGGCAGTGAGAGGAAAGGGGTGTCCAGCCACAGCCTGAGGTGAGTGTGTCTCCTCTGTGCCCTGCACGGGGGTCCCTGGGAGAGTCGGACATCCTGGGACTGAGGCCCGCCTGGTGGCGGCCCTCTAGGACAGAAGGTTTCCCATCCTGGGCTCGGTTTCCCTGTGTGCACAATGTCGGGGGTGAGTCCTGTTTCTACTTTGCTCCCTGGATGGTATCAGTTCAGCTGAGCAGGAGGATGGGTGGGCCTGGCCTGCTGCCAGCTGTCTGCACGGATGGAGGCAACGTGGCTGCGTAATCCAGAGGGGCAGGAATAGATGGGGTGGGCTGGCAAGGAAGGATCATCTGTCCTGAGTGCCTGCCGTTGTCACCACCGTGGGCAGAGGAGGCGGGAGACGAAGGTTGTAGTCCTGTCTCTGATGCTGTTGTGCTGTGTGACATCAAGGGCACCCTTGCCTTCTCTGAGGCTCAGCCTCCCTGCCTTTCTGTCTTCCAGCCTGGAGGCTGTGAGGCTGAGGCTACCTTGAGATTGTCCTTGGATCTCAGGCCGCCAGGTGCCTGCAAGCCTCCATCCTGGGCCAGCAGGTACACACCTTGATGGGGCCGTGGCTGGGAACCTGGGAGCATAATAATGATGATGCTAATGACAATGGTGGCAGACCATGCTCAGTGAGTGTCAGCTCTGTGCTAGCCCTGGGCTGGGCACTTCCCTTGGAGAAAGCGGAGGATCCTCATAGTGCCCTGTGATGTGGGGACAGTTGGTTATAGGTTGAGTATCTCTTATCTAAAATGCTTAAGATCGAGAAGTTTCAGACACATAGCCTGAAGGTAGTTTTATTTTTCCCTTACAGATGCTGAATAAACTGCGTGTTATGAGCCTGTGTTGTTTTGGTTTGTTTTATTTTGTTTTGTTGAGATAAAATCTTGCTCTGTCAGACCGGGTAGAATGCAGTGGTGTCGTCATAGCTCATTGCAGCCTCAAATTCCTGGGCTGAAGCAATCCTCCTGCCTCAGCCTCCCTAGTAGCTGGGACAACAGTCGTGCACCATCAGGCACAGCTAATTTTTTTATTTTTTCATAGAGACGGAGTCTCGCTCTTGCTCAGGCTGATCTCCAACTCCTGAGCTCAAGCGATCCTCCTGCTCCAGCCTCCCAGAGCCATGGCTGCTGGCCTCTTATACTCTTTTTAATGCATGTAGGATCTTTAGTGATATGCTCATATTCTTTCCTAACGTTGGTGACTTGTGAAGTATTTCTCCCCCTCCCCCGACCCCTCCACCTTCATCAGTCTTGCTAGAAGTTTATTCATTTTTTTAAAAGGACATGTTTTACTTTTTATTATTTTCTCTATTATACTTTTTTTATAATTCATTAATGTCTGCTTAACTGTATTACTTCTTTCTACTTTCTTTGGACTTAATATGCTGTTCTCTTCTAAATTCTTGAGACTGGTACTTAGATCGTTTGTTTTTTCAGCCTTTTCTAATATATGTATTTAAGGCTATACATTTTTTTCTAAACACAGGTTCAGCTGTATCTTCTATTTTATGCTTTCATATTTTCAATATTACTCACTTCAAAATATTTTTAAAGTACATTATGGGCTGGGTGCAGTGGCTCACACCTGTAATCCTAGCACTCTGGGAGGCCGAGGAG
>VBSM01003230.1:4179864-4197987 GCA_008086735.1 Cheirogaleus medius | reverse complement strand
CGATCCTCCTGCCTCAGCCTCCCGAGTAGCTGGGACTACAGGCACATGCCACCAGGCCTGTCTAGTTTTTCTATTTGTAGTAGAGACGGGGTCTCGCTTTTGCTCAGGCTGGTCTTGAACCCTTGAGTTCAAGCGATCCTCCCACTGCAGCTTCCCAGAGTGCTAGGATTACAGGTGTGAGCCACCACGCTCAGCCTCAAAGTTCCTCTTATATAGGTTGTTCCTCTGCAGTTTGTGTCTTCATGTCCTTTCCTGTGAGGAGAAATTTCTAGATGATGAGCGGAGAACTCAGACATTGGTGCCAGCTGGTTGGCTGGGCCTGGAGTGCCCCTTCTCTGCGAAGAAGTTTCTGGGTGCCTGGGGGAATTTTTCCAAGGTGCAGTGTGTGGGGCCCTCCCCCAAGCGGGCTGTCTGGCTTCTGCCCCCAGGGACAGTGATGATGTGCCAAGCTTACAGTCATGGAGCAGCACACGTGACTTTCTGTGGCCTCAGGGGCCCAGGACACAGTACAGCATGAGCCAGGACTGGAGTGGAGAGTTTGGGGCCCTGGCTTTGCAGCTAAGGAGGGGGGTAAGGCCCCCCAAGCCCCAGGCCTCTCCTGAACTCCAGTTCCTCAGCCTGAACTGCCCTGTTACAGCCCATGTCTCCGTGCCCTGCCGATAGGCCTGTCACATTTAGACCATTCCTCCCATGCAACACACAAACAACAACAACAAACAGCAGAGGACGCCCAGTTAAAATTGAAGATTAAATAGTTTTTTGTATAACTATGTCCCATGCAATATCTGGGACATACTTATACTAAAAAAATTCCATTCATGATTTATTTGAAATTCAAATTTAACTAGGCAAGCCTGCCTGCTGGCAATCGGAGAGGACTTGGATGTGTGCACAGAGGCCTGGTCTGCTGTGTGACCTGGGCCTGCTTCCATCTCTGAGCCTCAGTTTCTCCATCTGCCGCCCTTACAGACCCCAGGGGCACGAGGGCCAGGGAGGAGAGATGAGGAGCCTCACCCGGACCACTGTGGGAGGCACAGCACAGGGGCAGGTGCAGCTGGCTGGGCCTTCTGAAAGGTGACACATCCAGGCCCCAGAGAGCTCCTGGCCCAGGCCTGGGGGGACAGGGCACTGGAACAGGGTCTTCTTTTCCTTCTTACTTAGAAAAGTATTTCATTAGGAAGCCCCAGAAAGGTATAAGAACTAAGGTAATGAACACTCTCGTACTCACTTAGCTTAAAAGTTAAAATAGAACCAGGAAGAACCTTCTCCCTGCCCCATCCCACAGCCTCTCTTTGAATTACTTCGCCCAGTGTCTCTGTGTGCATCCCTGTCGCTGTCCCTCTCTCTGTGATGATCTCTGTCTCTCCAGTGTCTCTCTGTTCCTGTCTGGACCCTTGGAGGGGTGGGGCACAGAGTTGACTAACACAGGTCCCAGCTACCAGACCTGCAGCAGCCTAGGGGGCTCCCTGGGTCCGGGCTCCTGACACTCGCCCCACTCTGTGCTGCCCCCTGCAGGTGCCTGAGATGCCGTTGCCGCCACAGAAGAGGCGCTGGGAGTCCATGGCCAAGGGGCTGGTGCTGGGCTCTCTCTTCACCAGCTTCCTGCTGCTGCTGTATTCCTATGCCGTGCCCCCGCTGCACCCCGGTGTGGCCTCCACGTGAGTGGCCCGGCTGGGCAGCTGAGGGTGGGTCGGGCACTTTCGGGAGCGCCTTCCCCAGTGACCCTGGGTAGCCACCCTGCACCATGCTGTGCCAGACAGAAATTCACTGAGGGCAGAACTCAATGCATAGCCCTGGTTCTCAGTGTGCTCATCTGTGAAGCGGGGATAACAGAGCCTTCCTTGTGGATGGTAAGAATGAAGTATCACCACTTGTGTACTGGATTACCGTCATCTAAGGCTCCAACAGGGCCAACGTAGGGGGTGACTTGTCCAAGAGCACCCAGCTGGCACAGGGCCTGGATTCAGACTAGCTCCTGCCTCCAGGCTATCCCACCTCGTCACGGGACCACTCAGTGTAGACCAGGTACAACATGTGCCCTTAGTTGGTGGTAGGAGTCGAACTAGAGAAAATTGCTGATAAATGACCATTTCTGGCCTACGAAATGGCAGTTTCATGTGGTCCAACCTGATACTCACTAATTCATGATAAATCATGATAAATGTGGTGGCCATGAATGAGACCTGCGTGCCATGTCACTTTGACCTCACACCAACACCACCAAAAGGTCCTGTTATTTCCCCCATTTCACAGATGAGGAAACCAAGGCCAGAGAGCCCAAACCACTGGCGCAGGCGTTCCCAGCTCCCTGCCACCAATGTCCCCAACAACCCTGTTCTCTAGGTACCAGGCCTGGGGGTGCTGAATCCTGAGGGCCCCAGCACCCCCTGAGGCTCTCCCCATCGCTGTGTCCCCAGCAGGACCCCAGAGTCCGCAGCGCCCTGCTCTCCTGCTCCGGGGGAGCCAGACGCGGTGACTCCCGCCAACGGCTCCGCGGGAGGGTGCCAGGCGCGGCGCGACATCGTGTTCCTGAAGACGCACAAGACGGCCAGCAGCACGCTGCTCAACATCCTGTTCCGCTTCGGCCAGAAGCACCGGCTCAAGTTCGCCTTCCCCAACGGGCGCAACGACTTCGACTACCCGGCCTTCTTCGCCCGCAGCCTGGTGCGGGACTACCGGCCCGGGGCCTGCTTCAACGTCGTCGGCAACCACATGCGCTTCCACTACGACGAGGTGCGCGGCCTGGTGCCGCCCAACGCCACCTTCATCACCGTGCTCCGCGACCCCGCGCGCCTCTTCGAGTCCTCCTTCCACTACTTCGGGTCGGTGGTGCCCCTCACGTGGAAGCTGTCGGGCCGCGACAAGCTGGCCGAGTTCCTGCAGGACCCCGGTCGCTACTACGACCCCGGCGGCTACAACGCGCACTACCTCCGGAACCTGCTCTTCTTCGACCTGGGCTACGACAGCGGCCTGGACCCCGGCAGCCCGCGGGTGCAGGAGCACATCCTGGAGGTGGAGCGCCGCTTCCACCTGGTGCTCCTGCAGGAGTACTTCGACGAGTCGCTGGTGCTGCTCAAGGACCTGCTGTGCTGGGAGCTGGAGGACGTGCTCTACTTCAAGCTCAACGCCCGCCGCGACTCGCCCGTGCCGCGCCTCTCGGGGGACCTGTACCGGCGCGCCACGGCCTGGAACATGCTGGACGCGCTCCTCTACCGCCACTTCAACGCCAGCTTCTGGCGCAAGGTGGAGGCCTTCGGGCGCGAGCGCATGGCCCGCGAGGTGGCCGCCCTGCGCCAAGCCAACGAGCGCATGCGGCGCATCTGCATCGACGGCGGCCGGGCCGTGGACGCCGCCGCCATCCAGGACTCGGCCATGCAGCCCTGGCAGCCGCTGGGCATCAAGTCCATCCTGGGCTACAACCTCAAGAAGAGCATCGGGCAGCGGCACGCGCTGCTGTGCCGGCGCATGCTCACGCCCGAGATCCAGTACCTGGTGGACCTCGGGGCCAACGTGTGGATCACCAAGCTCTGGAAGCTCGTCCGGGATTTTCTGCACTGGTGACAGCCCCGCCGTCTAGGGTCTGCTCGCCCGCTCCCTGGGGAGCTGAGAAGGGCCCCTCTGGTGCTGGCCTCCCTCTGCCCCTCCTGGTGCCACCTCGGACCCCGGGGTGAGGCGGGGCTGGCAGGGGACGCAGCCAGCCAGGACTAGGCCCACAGCGCGCAGAGAGGGCCTAACCGAGATCAGTATTTGACTAATTACACCTTTTTTTTATTAAACCCCGTTCCCTCCAAAAAAAGAATGTTCTATTTCCTGCCTCCCCTTAAAGGAGAGACCTCAGAAGTAAAGGAATTTGATGTTGTGTTTTTGTTAATCAGCCTCAGCGGTGGTGACTGCAGGGGCCCTGGGGTGGGGTGGGGTCCCCAAGAGAGCACAGCGGTGCCCGTGTGAGTGTGTGGGCAGAGCCCAGTGGGACGTGGGGATCTGGTGTGTGCACCTGCCACATGCCGAAGCCCTGCGTGGTTCAGGGGCTCCCACGAGCTACCGAGACCTGGGCAAAAAGCGCATGTGTGTGCATGCATGCGCACGTGCACGTGTATGTGTGTGTGTGAGATCACCCTCATGAGTGCCCCAGTAGTTCATGTTGAGCACTGGTTGTGAGCCCGGCACTAGGTAAGTGCTCTGTGGGTGTTACCGCATCTTCACAAAACTCAGCAACGTCGGAACTATTAATGTCTCATGCTAGAGATGAGGAAGGGAGCTCAGAGACGGAAAGACACTTGGCCAAGATCACAGAGGAAGAAAGTGAGAGGACTGGAGCAGGGGCTGGGGTGGGTGGAGGGTATGGCCAGCTAGGACAGTCAGAGAGAGAGCGAGCGAGAGGTGGGGACACTCAGTGGAGCCCAGGCTAAGGGCTTCTTGTGAGATCGCATTAATCCTCACAATAAGCCTTTGAGGCAGGCACAATTATCTTCTTGTTTTACAGATGTGGGAGCCGACATTCTGAGAGGGAAGGGACATGCTTGAGGTCATGTTACAGGATGTATCAGACCCAGGACTCAAACCAGGGACCCCAAATCCTTTCCATGTCCCGTGCCTGCAGCCCTGGTCCCTGCTGGAACCTCTGCTGGCTGCCAGCCCTGCCACTTCTGCTGCCCCTGCAAGGCTGTGTCTCACAGCTGCTTGTGCACCGACCCCACTCAAGCAGCCCTGGGCTTCCCCCTCCACCTGGGATCCCATTTAATTAATCCAAAATATTTTTAGTATCCACCAAATCTCAGTTTTGTCCCCCAGCCCTGAGCTGTCCCCTGACATGTGGTAGTTAGGTTGGCCTTGTGCTCCTGGGACTCATGTGCAGAGGGGAAGATGGCCTCTGAGCAACTAAGGCAGGCCAGGTGTGACTGACCAGGGTGGGGATGTGCCCAGGGGGACAGGGGCCCTTCTGGGACACAGGACTTGCAGGCTTCCAACTAGGAGCTGACATGCAGGCCCGATGGCAGAAACCACAACCAAGTGACTCTTTATCTTTATTAGAGACCTATTTGTGCCAGGCTCCAGGCCAGGTGCTTGCACACCTTATCCAAATGTCTACAACCTACTAGAACAAAGGTCAGAGAGGTTAAGTGACCTACCCAAAGTCACACAGCTAATAATTGCCAGAGCCAGAATTCAAACCCATAATCTTAACCCCTCCCTGGGCTAAGGTTATTCGTGCCTCCTGGGAGTGAGCTTCCAGCCCAAGCAGGGTGGGGAGGAGTTAGCGTGACTAACTGTCCCAGTTTTTTCAGACTGTCTTGGTTTTAACATTGAAAGTCCCTCATCCGGGGCAGTCCTAAGCAACCTGGACTGCTGGTCACCCTAAGAGAGGTTTTACCCCACAACGCCTTGTAGCCACTGCTACAAGGTTTTTTTTTTTGGTTTTTTTTGTGGCAAGAAACAATGTTCTTTGCAGCATACCCTTGAAGTCTTTATTTAATTCATAAGGAGAACATTAAGCAAAAATAAAACAAAAAACTGACAATTCCTAAGACTATTACAGGGAAAAGATGTCACTGACCCCAAATTCATGATATAATTTCCCCCCACTTTTATTTACCAAAAAAAGATGTATGCTTGCCTATTGGAATAAAAAAAGATAGACTTCTAATTTAGTGTATAATATAATATCCTGGGTTTAAGGAATCCTATAGTAATTATATCTCCTTGGAACCCAAGGACCTAGAAATGCCTATAATAATATTATGATTATATACATAATTACATTACTATTATTATTGTTATTGGCATTTCTAGGCTCTCCGAGAAGAACTAATCTGGCAGACAGTGGATGCCAGGAATGTAAATTACTATCTGCCAGGTTTATTCCAAGAGCATTACAGTTATGAATTCATCTATTAATATGATTAATATTTTAATAAGTAGTTTCCAGGCACTGAGCTCTGAGTCCAGCCCTGTGTCATGTGGACACACAGGTGATCCCTTTTGCTCCCTGGAGGAGGTGATCGAGACTTAGAGGCTGAGCAACCAGCCCAGGGTCACAGAGTCAGGCAGCCACAGAGGCAGGACGCAAACCCAGGTAGATCCAATGTCAAGGCCAGGGCTCAAGGGCTCCAGACTCTCAAGGACACCATTCAGCTGGGCTGCTCCAGCCTCAGGACTGAAGTCCCTTGTGCAGCTGAAACTGTGGAGTCTCCAAGGGGCTTTGCTGCTTGTTGCCTGCAGGAGTCAGACTGCGCTTGGGGCACCTGGGCAGCAGAGGGCGCCACGGTGCCAAGTTTGGTCTGGTCCAGGCCTGACATTCCTGGCTGGATCAGGGCTGGAGGCCACAGGAAACTAATACACTGGCCATGCTCGGCCCCTGCCCGGGGTCCGGCCTCTGCCCCTCCCTGGGACCCCGCCTGGCCTCCCTCCTCCAGGCTCACCCATATGAGCCGTCCTCCACATGCAGCCCGAGATCTCAGTGGTCCCCACTGCCTTGGGGAGAAGCTAAGCTCTTGCCTCTGTGGCTTCACACAGGCTGTTCCCTCTACTGTGAGGCCCCGTTCCCTTCGCAGGCCTAACATTGCAGCGAGTTTTCAAAACAAGCTCTGCCACCTCCTCCTGGCAGCCTTCCTTGACACCCAGCCCCTGGGCTGGTCTAAGAACCTTTGGGCTCCCACGGGGGCCTTTCTGCCCCCATGCTGGCTCTGCTCACCAGGATGCAACTGTCGATTTGCTAGTCTCTCAATTTCCCGGCAGTGGGCTCCTCCAGGAAGGAACAGGGTCTTATTGCCACAATTGGCCTCCAGTGCTAGGCCAGTGCCTGGCACACGATGTGTTCTTAATAAATGGTAAAAGATAGGAAAGAAAGATAGGAAATAGGAAAGAAGAAAGGGAGGAAGAAGGGAAGGAGGAAGAGAAAAAGGAAGGAAAGAAGGAAGGGAGGGAGGGAAGGAAGGAGCTAGAGGATAGAGAGAGGGAGATATTTCCACCCTCGAGGTCCTCCCAGAGCACACCTGGAACTGACCAGGCCCCATAGTCCCGGGAAGGGTAACACGTCATCCAAGGCACACATGTGCAGGAATGACAGCGGGGTGTGCGATTCCAGAAGGGTAGGGAGTCAGGTCCCAGCAAATAAAGCAAATCATAAAGGAACCTGCAGAAGACTTGGATTTTGAGTTAGGCCTTGAGGGAGGCAGGGATTGGGATGCAGGGGCTTGCAAGAAAGGGCATTCCAGAGAGAGAGAAGAGCAGAAGAAAAAGCTGGAAAGGGAGTGGAGAAGAGGCAAGGGATGAGGGAGGAGAACAGGAGACATCAGCTCAGGAAGGACGAGAAGGACCTCGCAGTCCAGGCTAAGGCATTTGTAGTTTCTCCTGAGGGTAGCAAGGAGCCAAGGGAGGCTTTGGAGCAGAGAAGGGACATACTCAGAAGCCACCTTTAAGATGGGCCAGAGGTGCTGGGGGCAGGAATCCGGCTGAGAGCTAGGACCAGGCAGGAGCAAGGCAGAGTTCCTCAATTTGCCCCTGGTGGCTAAAGCTCCAGCCTGTGGGTGTGGGGGGTTCTGAGTGCGTTCTTTGTTGGTTTTTTTGTTTTGTTTTATTTTGTTTTGTTTTGAGACAGGATCTCACTGTGTTGCCCAGGCTAGAGTGCAGTGACGTCATCATAGCTCACTGCCGCCTCCAAATCCTTGGCTTAAGCGATCCTCTTGCCTCACCCTCCCAAGTAGCAGGGACTACAGAAAACCAACAAAGAAACCAGTATAGAGTGTATGAGCTCAATTGTGTTAAAAAAAATTATATGTCTTTTGCTTTTCTTTTTCTATAACTTCCAGATTTTCCATGGTGAACATGCTCTGATTTTATAATCCAAAAAACACCCAGTGGATATTATAAACAAATAGGAGTCAGGTCCTAGCAGACCCTGCTGGCTGGCAATGCAGTCCTCTGCCACGAGGCCAACCCAGCTACCCGGCTAGTCCCTGGGTCTCTGGGAGTCAGCGTTGTCCCCCTCGGCTTTCTCCATGTCTGACCTGCTGCGGCAGCACCTCTGCTAAGCACCCTTGGCTAGCAAGCACGAAGTGGTTTCACCTGGTCCCCGGGGTGGGAGGGGGGGGTGCTGGTTACCACATCAACTTCATTGCGGTAGTATGACAACTCTGAAAGGTGAGCAGGAGAGAAATCTAGTTCCCTAAAAATAGATGAGGAAACTGAGGCCTAACAGAAGGAGGGCCACCTACTCCAGGTCTCATGCAGCCATTAAAAGGCACAGGGAGACTAGAGCCAGGTGTTTGGGACCGCAATTGGGATTCTTTCCTGATTTGGTGGCAGTTTGAGGGCTCTCTAGGTAGAGGGAACTGCCTGAGCAAAGATGTTGAGCTGGGAAATCCTGTTGGCTGATGTGTCATAACTTCTACCAAGTCTGAGTATGGCAGCTACAGCCACATCTTCAGGGCTATGAGAAAGGGTCTCCTGTCTGTGCACTTGGATTCTGACATTTATCTTTTATTATTTATGCCACCACACCTGGCTAATTTTTAAATTTTTTGTAGAGATAGGGTCTTGCTATGTTGCCAAGGCTGGTATACTGTTTTATTCATTGAGTATTTTGAGAACATTTCCCCAAGTCATTAAAATTTTTCTTCTTCCCCATTATCATGGTAAAACTTGGAATGGAATGTTCCAGGGGGAGGTAACTGTATGTGGTTGCTTTAAATGCTCCCCCCCAACATTTCTAGATTCTCAGCTAGACAAAATGTGCTCCATCTGTTTCATGAACCAGTTGAATTATAAATGTAAAGACTGAAGAGTAGCTGGCAGTACAGAGCTCTATTGTAACGTCATTTTAAAAAACTTTTAATTACACGAGGAACATTTGAACATGTTCTCATTGTAAAAAATCCAAACCTTACTGATAACACGGAAGCCTCCAAGCCCCTGAAAGTAACCATTGTCACCAGTTTGTATGTATCTCGACGACTTATTTTCCCAAGTTTTTTTTTATTTTGAGACAGAGTCTCATTGTGTTACCCGGGCTAGAGTGCTGTGGCGTCAGCCTAGCTCCCAGCAACCTCAAACTCCTGGGCTCAAGCAATCCTTCTGCCTCAGCCTCCCGAGTAGCTGGGACTACAGGCATGCACCACCATGCCCGGCTAATTTTTTCCATATATTTTTAGTTGTCTAATTAATTTCTTTCTATTTTTAGTAGAGATGGGGTCTCACTCTTGCTCTGGCTGGTTTCAAACTCCTGACACTGAGCGATCCTCCTGCCTCCGCCTCCCAGAGTGCTAGGATTACAGGTGTGAGCCACTGCGCCCGGCCTTAGGCAGAATATTATTAAAGAAGCAAATCACACCAATGGCTCATAACCACAGGATATAGCGTGAAAAGACATCTTGCAGGAGGGAAGGGGCTTATTAGCTGGTAAACGAACAAACCCACCCTGCATAAAAGACATTAACTTGAAAAGTCTGACTGAGGTAACAAGTTTATAATAAATTCAGCCTAATAATTATCAGCTTGGGTTTTAATCACCTTGAGAGAAGCCCCCAGGTTCCACGTCCTGAGTTAATCGGTCAATAACTCAGAGTGATAACACCAAAGGATATCTAATGACAATTTTATTTTTTCATTTGGCTCTATTCAGATTTCGACTCCAACAAAATAGTAAACCACTAATTTTGAAACTCAAGGAACATGCCAGAGGACGCAGCTGTAGCCTTGTGGCTACACTATAGGGAGGTATAAAAGCAAGAATAGAAATAATCAATTGATAAATTACTTTTAGGAAGGATGTTTAGGAACAGGCTTAAATGTTATGGTAGTATGAATTTTTAGAATTGTTGAGTTTCTGTTCAAGATGTTGGAAGTGCTTAAAAGAATCAGCTGTAATGAATTTGTAATTTACAAGCAGAAAATAACTAACTTCCCTGCACCCTTGATATTCCCTGCGTGGATTTGCCGACAGCCCTGGTGAGGCACTGACCTCTCCCTTCTACAGCTTGCTCCCCCACACCCACCACGAGTCTTTGCAATAGACTCCAGCCTCGTTTCCCTGCTCTGAATGGCTGCTGTCCCCAGGCCATTCTTCACAATGGGCCCAGAGTTATCTTCTGGGCACTGGTGCAATCACATTGCTCTCTTCCTCTAAAACCTTCAATGGCTCCTCATCACTCAGAGGGGATGGCCCAAAGCCCCCAGCATGGCCCGAAATTCCTTGGCGACCTTACCTCAATCTTTTGGAGCACATTGCCCTCGTGGCATCTCTCTTCCCTCTCACCTGTGTGAGTTTCTTTGGGTGGTCACCTCTGTCTAGAATGTCCTCCTCTCATTTCTACCATAGAGGCCCCATCCAAATGCTGTCTCCTCCAGGGGACATTCCAGGACCTCCTAGTTCAATGCTATAGCTTCGATCTCTCCTAGAACACTCTATCTTCACTTAGGGAGCCCGAACAGGTGGTAGTTCAGGACACAGGCCTTGGGTCCAGACAGATAAGGATTAAAATCTTGGCTCTGGCATTTACCAGCCTCTGAAGCTCAGTCTCTGCACATGTCAAATGGGACCATGGCTACAAAGATGAGCACAGCAAATATGGCCCAAGCCTTCATGTTGTAGTCAGACAGCCACAACCAGCAATGTCTAATGAGAGCAGTGCTCTGGAAAAGGAGAAGTAGGGTTCTGTTGGAGCATTTGACTAGGGCATCAGAGGAGGTGAGGAGGCAGTAACTAGGCAGTGTTGGGTCAAGTCAGAAGGAACAGCATGTGACATGCAAAGGCCCTGTGGCAGGAGAGAGTAGCAAGGGGAGATGGATATAGCACCACACTCTCACAACCTGGCGTCCCATGACTTGGGAAGGGCTAGGGACCTCCTGGGTTTTGTAGGGAAAGAAAGACAGAAATCCAAGGGTGGCCCCAGGGGCCCAGACCCCAAACCCACCTCTATCCCAGGTCTTTAGGGCAGTTGGGCAGGCTCCCCTTGCCCACCCATCTTTCTCCCAGGCCCTTCCTGAGGAGTAGGGCCACACCAGACCCTGCCTGTCCCTGGGGTCACCCTGTGCTGGTGGGGAAAGCCAAGGAAACTCCTGACTAGGCCCTGGGGCCTAATCTCCACTGGTCAGGCCCAGGTGTGAGGCCACCCTGCCCCAGGGACCTGTGCCGGGCAGACATTCTCTCCCAACTCTCTGCCCCGAGTCACTCAAGCCAAGTCCTACATATTTGGAGGGGTATCCAGTGGCATCTGTCCAGTCAAGACGTCCACAGGGAGGGACAAATGTAGCCACGATGTGGGCACAGAGCCAACGACAGGGGCTTCTGCAAAGCCTCATCTCATTCCTCACAGTGCAGATGCCACTCACCCCAGGGAGTGTCCTTCAGTTGGCAGGTCACAGGCTTTAATTAAGACTGGCAGCAGGGCACCTGGGTCAATGAGGGGTGCTGGAAATATCTAGAACACCTGGAAGGTAGGAAGGTGTGGGATGCAGGTTGCACACCGTGACAACATCGTGACAACGCTGTCATCGCAGTCCAGCTTCTCAGCTCCCGGGGCAGGAGGGGCGGAGGGTGTGAAGAGGAAGGCCAGAGGGGAAGGAAGGGCACACGATAGAAGAGCAGGGTCATCGGAGGCTGGAGGAGGTGCCCTTGTGCTGCAGGCTCGGGGAGGATGTCTAGTTGGTGTTGGAAAGACAGGGACTTGCAGGTGACCTGAATCCGTAGGAACTCAGTAGGCAGAAGGACATGGCATAGTGACAAGCGCCTGGCCCTGCACCAGCCTGCCTGGGTTCCCATCCTGGCTTTGCTGCTTGCTGGCCACGAGACCTCGGGAGGCTCTTTGAGCTTCAGTGTCCCGATCCAGAAAGGGGAACCACAGCAGTGCCTGCAGCGGAGCACAGTCAGGCGCTGGATGAGCTGACTCTGCACGGTCCCATATGGCAACTGCTCCCCCGTCTGTCACTGTGCTAGGGCTGCCCTAACAAAGTGCCCCACGCTGAATGGCTTAAACTACAGCATTTTGTTCTCTGTCCGTTCTGGAGGTCAGAAGTCCAAGATCAAGGTGGCAGCAGGGTTAGTTCCTTCGAAGGACTGTAGGAAGAATCTGTTCCATGTCTCTCCTCCAGCTTCTCATGGTTTGCTGGCAATCTTTGGTGCTCCTTGGCTGGTAGAAGCATCACCCCCATCTCTGCTTTCGTGTTCACATGGCGTTCTCTCTCTGTGCATGTCTGCATCCAAATGGCCCCTTTTTATATGGACATACTGAAATAGAGACCCACACTGCTCCAATACGACCTCTACTTACATCTGCAATGACCCTGTTTCCAGGCAAGGTCACATTCTGAGGTCCTGGGGATTAAGACTTCAACATATGAATTTTTAGGGGGACACGATTCTACCCGTAGCACCACATGTGGCTTACTGAACACTCAAAGTGTGGCTAGTCGAAATTGAAATGTGCTGTATTAAACACATGCTGGATTTTGAAGACTTGCTACAGAAAAAAAAAGAATGAAAGACATCTCCCTATTAATTATTAATGAGATGTTTAACCTTATTTATTAGTCATATTGATGGCATAATAAAATGATAATGTTTGGGATATCTTATTAAAGTGAATTTTTATGTGGCGGCTGGAGATATTGTTTTCTTTCCTAGAGACAGAGTCTTGATCTCTCGCCCAGGCTGGAGTGCAATGGCCCAATCGTAGCTCACTGTAACCTTGAACTCCTGGGCTCATGGGTTCCTCCCACCTCAGTCTCCTGAGTAGCTAGGACTACAGGCACACGCCATCATGCCGAGCCAATTTTTAAATTTTTTTTTGTAGAGACAGGGTCTTGCTATGTTGTCCAGGCTGGTCTCAAACTCCTGGCCTCAAGTGATCCTCCCACCTCAGCCTCCCAAAGTGCTGGGATTACAGGTATGAGCCACTGCACCCGGCCTGTATAGAATTTCAAGTTACCTGTGTGGCTCATATTATTTTTCTATTGGACAGCACTGAGCTAATATTTACAAACTCTCAGAGCAGGGCCTGGTAAACAGAAAGTGCCTATAAGTGCGAGTTAAATAAAAGCTTCTCTTTGGAAGTGACTTGTTACCTGTGGCATTTTTAAATATGACTTTCCCATTCCTAAGAAACTAGCAAAAGTCAGGCCATCTCTACAAAAAAGAAAGTGTAAAAATTAGCCAAGTGTGGTGGTGGGTGCCTATAGTCCCACCTACTCCAGAGACTGAAGTAAGAGGATCCCTTGAGCCCAGGAGTTCAAGGTTGCAGTGAGCTATGATTGTGTCACGGCACTCTAGCCTGGACAACAGAGTGAGACTTTGTCTCAAATAAATAAATAAATAAAAACTAGGAAAAGTTTGAGCTAATCCCTTTTCTTGTCCAGCCTTTCTTTTACTGAGTAAGTTTTGGTTTACATTCCAGAAAGGTAAGCCACCTATTATGTGGTCCCATCTTTTCCAAATTGTTTTGTGGTATTTTTTCCATGTTGTTGTAAACTCTTCATCAACCCCATTAAACACCCTAGTTTGCTTAGAAATTATTTCCAACTTTCCTGCTAACAAAGCACTAACAACTTTAAGCTTAAAAATATTTTCTATCAGGATTAGCATTGGGCAAAGTGGTAAAATAGTTAAAGATGCTAATGTGTATTGTCCAGTAGTTTCCAAGAAAAGCTGAGTTACTTTACACTCCTGCCAGACATGTATGAATGTTTCTGTTTCACCAACTTCTAATTGACTTTATTATCATTTATTTTTTTAAAAATGACGTGTGTGTGTTTTGTTTGGGGTTTTGGCTGATTTGTCAGGGGAAAAAAACATCTCCTGGCTTGAATACACATTTCTTTGATGACCTTGGAGATTGAGTATTCACTTGATAAATGCATTCTGTGTGTTTTCTTTTCTGAGAATTGGTACTTTGAGTTCTTTGCCCATGTATTTCTTAATGCCTTACTAGTCATATTTTTCTTATAACCTTGCATGAGTTCTTTATGAAGTTATAAATATTTGTACATTTTATTTTTCCCAAATTCGCGTCAGCAAACACCGACATAATGCCTGAATTCTGTCTTATTTAACAGACTTTTGTATTTTTATGTGGTTAAATCAATTCATTTTCCCTCTGTGACTTCTGTCATTGCTTTTAAGCATTAACCATACCCTTCCAGAGATGGGGTATCATTTTTACTTTCTTTTAGCATTTTTTGTGATTTTTTTTTTAAGATTTAAAATCCCTCTAGGGCAAACGCTGTTCAAAAGAAATATAATACAAGTCACGAATGTGAGCCACACATGTAATTTTTTTTTTGCAAATTCTTTTTTTTTTTTTTTTTTTTTTTGAGACAGAGTCTCTCTCTGTTGCCTGGGCTAGAGTGCTGTGGTGTCAGCCTAGCTCACAGCAACCTCGAACTCCTGGGCTCAAGCAATTCTCCTGCCTCAGCCTCCCGAGTAGCTGGGACTACAGGCATGCACCACCATACCCGGCTAATTTTTTCTATATATATTTTTAGTTGTATGGCTAATTTCTTTCTATTGTTTAGTAGAGATGGGGGTCTCGCTTTTGCTCAGGTTGATCTCAAACTGAGCCTGACCTCAAGTGATCCTCCCGCCTTGGCCTCTAAGACTGCTAGGATTACAGGCATGAGCCACTGCGCCTGGCCCATACATGTAATTTCAAATGTTCTGGTGGTTACATTTTTTTAAAGCAAAAGGACAGGCAGGACACAGGACTTTTAGGACAGTGAAATTATTCTGTATGATACTGCAATGGTGGATACATGTCATTATACATTTGTCAAAACCCATAGAATACACGACCCCAAACATGACCCCAAATATAAACTATGGGCGTTGGGTGATAATAATGTGTCAATGTCAGGTCATTGACTGTGACAAAGGTATAACTCTGGTACTGGAGGTTGCCCATGTGTGGGGACAGGGGACATATGAGAACTCTATACTTTGCTCAGTTTCGCTATGAACCAAAAACTGCTCTAAAAAATTAAAGTTTATCACTTTTAAAAAGTTTAAAATTATTTTAAAAAGTCAAAACAAACAGGTGAAATTAACTTTCATAATATATTTTATTTATCACAATACATTCAAAAATATCATTTCAATATGGAATCACTTAAATAAAATTAATGAAATATTTTACTTTTTTTTGGTACTAAGTCGTCCAAATTTGGTTTCTATTTTACGAGTACATCTCCCATCTCCATTCTCATTCGTGAGGAGCCATGTTTTCGGTGCTCAACAGTCCCACGTGGCTCATGGCCACTGGATTGGTCATCTCTGCCCTAGAACTTGGTTTGACCTCATGGGAGGACAGAGGGAAGAAGTCCCAGTGGCCTGGGTTACAGCCCCCTTCACCCTCCCCTCCCACCTGCTCCTCTCTTGAAAATTCACATCCTGCCACAAGAGTTTTCTCACCTTCCCCAGTGTGACCTGCACCTGGCTCTCTTTCAGTCAGCCGCTGCCACCCCTTGGCTTCCCAAACCCTCTGTCACTCCACCCCCTCCCCGAGTGACATCCTCCTCCACCCATCCTCCATGGCCTCCTCCCACATGGCCTTCCCACTGTGGAGCCTACTCAGGAGCTCACCACCTGGGCCATCCCAGGATGTCCACCCCTGCAGCTCCCAGCTCTGGTGACAGCCTCAATAATAATAAAGTTCCTTGTGCACCTGTCCCCAGCCCTGCCCGAAGGAACAGTTGCTGCCCCTGTAGTGACGAGGCCCACATGTGGGGGCCGCCTGCTGCCCCACACTCCATTCAGTGCTCTGGAACCCCTCTGCAGCGAGTCACCTCCCTGCTCCTCGAGGGTGCTCTTGGCGACCAACCTTGGCAAAAAACCTCGGAGGGGAGGGGACAGCCCGGCGGGGTGGGGCGGGGCGGGGCAGGACCAGCCCCTCTGCAGTCGGGGCGGGACCAACATCTGGTCCTGCCCTGCAAAAGCAGGCGACCTCGGTGGCAGGCAGAGGCGTCCTACACCCTTGCACCTGCGCCCCCTGCGCCTGTGGGCACCATGAGCGGCCGAGTTGGGGACCTGAGCCCCCAGCAGCAGGAGGCGCTGGCCCGGGTGAGGGGCAACTCGGGCTGGGAGGGCTGGGGAGGGTCCAACCCGGCTGGAGTCCCCATTGTACCCACGGGAGCACCAAGCCTGGAGAGCGCCTCTGTCGCGCTGGCCCTGGGGACAGGACCCCTCTCTGGGTGACTCTGGGGCCAAATCCAGCCTTCCACCCCTGCCTGCTCTATACCACTCCGCTCGGCCTTTGTCCTCCCGCTGTGGGGGAGGGAGGCAGCCTTGGACCCACAGACTGCCAGATCTCATGCCCAGATTGCAACATTTGCTTGTTTGCTTTTTCATGGTGTCTTTTTTTAAAATTTTTTAAAATTTTTTTTAGGCAGAGTCTCACTCTGTTGCCCCAACTAGAGTGCTGTGGCATCAGCCTAGCTCAGAGCAACCTCAAACTCCTGGGCTCAAGCAATCCTCCTGCCTCAGCCTCCCGAGTAGCTGGGACTACAGGCATGCACCACTGTGCCCAGCTAATTTTTTCTATGTATTTTTAGTTGGCCAATTAATTTCTTTCTATTGTTTAGTAGAGACAGGGTCTCGCTCTTGCTCACTCAGGCTGGTCTCGAACTCCTGACCTTGAGCGATCCTCCTGCCTCGACCTCCCAGAGTGCTAGGATTACAGGCGTGAGCCACTGCGCCCAGCCTTTCTTGGTGTCTTGATGGCTCTGCCAAGCTTCCTACCTTAATAAGTTTTTTATTAAAGGGAAATGGAAGGGCTTTTTGATGATTTTGACACAGTCCTCCCTCCTAGACCTGGAGCCCCTGGAAAAGCAGAGAATGTCGGGCCTTAGGTGTCACAGAGCAAGGTGACTGTGGATGGCGAGGGATTGGACACTGTGACTTTGAGGGGCGGGGGAGAGGGTCGCGGCCTTGGCTCACACTCGGGGCCTGTGAAAGGGCAGCTCGAGACTGGCGGGGACGAGTTGCTGCGAGGCTGCTGCCCTGGGGAAGGGCTCTCCTGTGCTGAGTAGGACCCCGGGGTGAAGGAGCAGGTCCCAGGAGAAGAAGGGGCCCTCGGGTGAAAGAGAGGGTCCCCAGGTGAAGGAGGGGTCCCCAGTGAGGGAGAGACGCCCCCAGATGATTGAGGAGGGTCCTTGGTGAAGGAGACGGGGTCCCCTGGTGAGCCCTCTCCCTCCCCACTGGTGGGGACCTCAGGGAAGCCCCAGGCACCGTGGTCACAGGAGGGAGTTGACACCTGGCCTTTGGGGGTGAATGGTGACAGAAATGCCTGTGGCCAAAGGGCTTTAACGCATGTAAAGAGTTTATTCTTATTTTCTCCATTATTTAAAAATAATGAATGCTGATTATGTTTTTAAATTGGGAGAAAAGAGAAAAGATAAAAGTATCAAGAAGGGAAAGAGATGACCCATGGTCTCAGAGGTCTAGACAGCTCTCTCTAGGATCATTTCCTTCTAGATTCTTCCTGAGCTTAGTTTTGACCACCTCGGTCACACTGCCGGGTGCTGCTTTCTGCATATGGCGCCATCATGAGTTTTCTCTATGTCGCGTCCGACCTTCCCTGCGCCTGCTCGGTTAGTGGCTTTCCCTTTGACGTGACATCCATTCCAAGGGTGGTGTGGCTCCCAGGGGTGGCGTCTTCCTGGCCTAGGTACTTCCCCACTCTGTCCCCGGAATAGATTCTCTGCCGCTCTAGCCTCAGTTTCCTCATCTGCAAAGCAGGGATGTGACCTTTGCCCCTCCTGCCTCAGGGCACGTCCTGAGGTTCAAATGAGCACCCCGGTATCCTGGAGGGGCTGAGGGGTGCAGAGCCATTGCTTCTCAGGGGGCACCGTCCCTCTTCTGCCCTCAAAAAACCTTCCCCCAGAGCCCAGAGGCGGCAGCTGCTTGTGCAAGAACTTCCACTCCGGGTGCCGGTTCTGATCCTTATAGCAGGTGCTGTCGCTCACGTTGCTTGTTAACACTGGGGATGTCACAACCGGTTATGCTTTTTTAATTGTGTAAGCAATACATGAATACGCTCTTATTTTAAAGGTGAATGGCCTCACATCTGTTTATCTTTCTTTTTTTCTTTCTTCCTTTCTTTCTTTCTTTTCTTTTCTTTTCTTTTCTTTTTTTTTTTT
>VBSM01003230.1:4162730-4177183 GCA_008086735.1 Cheirogaleus medius | reverse complement strand
CAAAAAAAAAAAAAAAGAAATTAAAATGGTAGTAAAAACCTCCCCTTTTGCAAAACTCAGACTCCAATCGCTTTACAGGTAAATTCCTCTAAAGTTTTAACACCACTTAATTCCTCTCTTATACAAATTATTTAAGTTGCTTTAGAATATATGAAAGAGTGAAAGTTACTTTATGAGCTTGGTTAAGTTTGATTCCGAAGCTAGATCAGCACAATAAAAAAATAAAGAAAAGAAAGAAAATTCTAGTCTTGTTCTGCTTATTACTGTAAGTATAAAGAAGTTTAAATAAATTTACACAGTAGCATCTAATGGGGTATTAAAATTATGTAGCATGATCAAGGAGAATTTATCTTAGGTATGCAAGAACAGTTCAGCATCAAAATATCTATCAGTGATGTTCAAAACATTAATATAGTTACAAAGAAAAAATTATGTGACTATCTCAATTCATGCAAAAAAAAAAAAAGCACTTGAAAAGGTTCAAATCTTATTTATAAGACAGAACAGAAGTCTTACCAATCTTGTTATAGAAGGGAATTTCCTTGACTTAGTAATGGTTGTGTAGCAAACATACTCTACTAAATTTAATGCTTAAGGTGAAATTTTAGATTCATTTACTTAAAGATCAGGAACAAAGAAAGGATGATGATGACAATCAATCAATGTTTACTGTTTAAACATAGGACTGGAGACCTTTACCAATGTTATAAGGAAAGAAAAAATAGTCATTGGTGTAAGGACTAGAAAGAAAGAATTAAAATATCTGCAGATAAATTGCTCATCTCCCTTGAAAACCTACAGGATCTACAGGAAAGCTCTAGAAGTAAAGAGAAAGTTCAGCATTAATGGCAGATATAAAAATCAGTAGCATTTCTCTATGCATAGAGATATCCAACTGCAAACTATAAAAATCAGATACCATTCAACATAGCAACAAAGGCCATAAAATATCCAGGGATTTAACCTAGAACACACAAAATCTGTACAGCAAAAACCTTAAAATCCCTGAACTATATAGAACTGTATGTACCATTTGGTAGCCTCTAGCCACATATAACTATGAAAATTAAAATTAATTTAAATTAAAACTTCAGGTCCTCAGTCCCATTTGTCACATTCCAATGGCTCCGTAGCCACAGGCAGCTTAGTGGGTGCCAAATTGAGCTTCTCAGGTATAAGAAGACATTTCCACCATCGCAGAAAGTTCTCTTGGACAGCATTGACCCAAAAAGTTCTGTTGGACAGTGTTAACATGGAAGAGGGTTTGAATAAGCATATAGCCCCCCAAAAAAATTTTAAAAAAAAAGTATACAGCCCAGAACAAGGATCACGCAGGTGAACTTGACGGCTCAAATTCAAGTATTTGTGGGGTTGCCCCATTGACAAATGATTACATATATTTGTTTGACCTCTGATGATGGGGCTGGAATCATTGTGGGGCGGATTTGTGCTTAGTCAAAGTGGCTGAGGAATGGAGTGGGCTGCCTGCTGAGATAGTGAACTCCCCATCACGGGAGATAATCAAGGCTGTGCTGGTGGCCTCCGTAGTTATTTCTGGAGGTTCGTGATCAGAGCAGAGGAGGTCTGGAGAGCGTCTCAGGCCCCTCCTATTTGAAAATGTCTGACCCTACATCTCGTTGCAGCTTCATCAGTGCCAAATTCCACGGCATTTCCAAAATAGAGCATTATGTTTTCAATTAAAGTGTATCTATTGCTTCAAAATAAGTAATCACAACAATAGCTACCACTGATTGAGAACTTACTGTGAGCCAAGCCCTTTACATACTTTTTTCATGTTCTTCTTTAAATAATTGGAAAAAGATATTCTCATTTAACAGATTTAAAAAAACTAAGGCTCAGAGAAGGTAAGTGACTTGCTTGAGGTTGCACAGGAAATAAAATGGCAAAACTAGAATTTAAGCCCAAATTGGTCTGATTCAAAATCCCATGCTTCTCACTACCCCTAACACTGTGGGGCCGGGTCTCTGCTTCCTAGGGGAGGACATCAAATATTATAGGCTAGATCAGCTTCTAGAATGAACAGTTTAAAAAGGACTGGAAAGTTGAAATCAAGGGTCCTCCAAAGTCTCCTAGAGGATTAAAGATCTTTGCTTTTTTTAAAAAAAACAAACATTTCCAGGCCAGAAGCTGTGGTTCACGCCTGTAATCCTAGCACTCTGGGAGGTTGAGGTGGGAGGATGGCTTGAGGTCAGGAGTTCAAGACCAGCCTGAGCAAGAGCAAGACCCCATCTCTACTAAAAATAGAAAAAATTAGCTGAGCATGGTGGCGCATGCCTGTAGTTGCAGCTACTCAGGAGGCTGAGGCAGGAGTGTCACTTGAGCCCAGGAATTTAAGGTTGCTGTGAGCTATGATGATGCCACTGCACAGAGTGAGACCCTGTCTCAAAAAACAACAAAAACCCTCTATGTGTTCCAGATCCTCAATATGTTCTCAGGGTGTCAGGAGGAACAGGCTGGGGACACCCTCATTATGTCCCTCACAAGCTTATTCTAGATCCAGGCTTGAGTCTCTTCTCGCCTTGAGTCTCTTCTCATCTCGTCTTCTTGCAGCTCGGAACTTTGACCTGCAGAAATCTGAGAACATGCTCCGGCAGGTGAGGCTCTGTTAGCCTTGGTGTCCCACACACGGCGCCCGGGGATTAGTACAAAGAGCAGGGACTCTCGCCCCACCCCATCTTCATGCTTCTTCCTTCCTCCTCGGATCCTTTCTGCATCAGACGTGGGTCCCCCCAGCCCTCCTCCTGTCCCCATCCCCAGGGCTGTGCTGGTGGAGCCTAGGTATGCTCCGGCAGGATCTTGGCTGCTGTGGGCAGAGGGACCTGGCCTGGTGTCCCCAGGTGCCCCACAGAGGCCTTGGAGACAGGCAGAGTCTTTAGCTCTTGCCATGTCCCTGCAGCACGTGGAGTTCCGGAAGCAGCAAGACCTGGACAACATCCTCTCGTGGCAGCCACTGGAGGTGAGCCCCATGCAGCATCCCCAGGCCACCTGATGCCCTCCCCCCCCCCATGTCCAGCTACCTGATGGAGCAGGGACCTTACCCACATGCCCAGGTGATCCAGCTGTACGACTCGGGTGGCCTGTGCGGCTACGACTATGAAGGCTGCCCTGTGTGGTTCGACATCATCGGGACCCTTGACCCCAAGGGTCTCCTCCTGTCGGCCTCCAGGTGGGAGCTGATCCGGAAGCGCGTCAAGGTCTGCGAGCTGCTGTTGCAGGAGTGTGCGCTGCAGAGCGAGAAGGTGGGCAGCTGGGGTGGTGCACGGTGGACCTCGTCTGCCTAAAGGGTGGCAGCCTATGACCCCCCTTTCCCCGGCCCTCAGCGCTCAGAGCTCTGGGGGAATGCGGCCTTCTCCCACCATTGCCCATCCATGAGCAGCTAGCATATGTGTGACACGGCTGGCGTGAGTGGAGGGCCACCAAAGCCTCTACGTGAGACACTGACCTTGGGTGCAGCTTTGTTGCCCTGGAACCCTGGAAATGGTGGACAGTCAGCTTTGCTTCTGGAAGAGACGTCCCCTCAGTGTAAACTGCATAACTATAGACACCTGGTGCGCACCCCTGAAAGCAGGGGCCCCGGAAACTGGGCACATCCCTTGTGGGACTCTGCGAGCTACTATGGAGTTGCTACAAAAAATGTTGAGCCATGGCGGGGCGTGGTGGCTCACGCCTGTAATCCTAGCACTCTGGGAGGCCGAGGCGGGCGGATCCTTTGAGCTCAGGAGTTCGAGACCAGCCTGAGCAAGAGCGAGACCCCGTCTCTACCAAAAATAGAAAAAATTAGCCGGGCGTGGTGGCGCATGCCTGTAGTCCCAGCTACTCGGGAGGCTGAGGCAGAAGGATTGCTTGAGCCCAGGAGTTTGAGGTTGCTGTGAGCTAGGCTGATGCCACGGCACTGTAGCCTGGGCAGCAGAGTGAGACCCTGTCTCAAAAAAAAAAAAAATGTTGAGCCCTATGGGGCATGGGGCTTCTGCGCCAAGAAGGACTCCATGTCCACCTTTGCAGAGCTCATGTCGTTGTCCCTGAGCTGTCCATTGACCCTCTGTGTCCTTCAGAGTGAATCTAGTGCCGAGTGTGGCCTTGTTGGTTTTGTCAGTCTAAGCTTCTAGATGCACTCAGGAGGAAGACCCCCCTGGTTGGGGCTGGTGTGTCATTGTGGCATGATCAGACTCCACATGACGAGGGCAGGGCCTGCATCGCCAACACCTGGCATGAGGCTAGACACAAAATAGTCCCTCAACTGAGACCCGTGGCAAGCATGCGTGAATTGCAAACACTGTATTCAGTGGCAAGTGTGAAAAGATGTCCGTCTCTCAAACAAGGAGCTGATCTTGTTGGGCTGACGCAGCTTCTCCCACGTCATGGATGCCCCTGGTTAGAGCTCATAATTACGGTGATAATGACACTAATGCTATCTGCTAGTATCTATCAGGGACCTGCCACGTGGCAGGCACTGGGCTCTTTGTGCATTATCTCATTGGATTCCCACAGCAACTCTATCAGAACGTGGAATTCTCTCGTATTAATATTATTTTACAGAGGAAGAACCTAAGGGTTGGAGGGGTTAAAAACCGGCCTAAGGCCATGCAGCCTGCCAGCAGCGAAACTCTAGCTTGGACACAGCCGTGGGACCACAGAACACTGGCGGACATAGTCTATTATTGTACATGAAGATGCCCAATGCGTAATGAACGATGTCTTCGATTCTATGGTTAACTTACTCCAGGCAGTGGTGTTGAGCAAAGTGTGATAACACCACGGATCAGACTGTGCCAGGGCTTAGCTGCGGCATCTCCGCAGAACCTAGATGGGCTCCATCTGTTTGGAAGACACTGCGGGCTGCCAGGGTGGGTGGGGTGGCAGGGCAGCAGGGAGAAGTGCCTGAGTCTCCCTGGCTAAGTTCTCCCAGCTAGAGCTGCTGTTTCGTGAGCAATGTACCCGCTCTGTCCTGTGCAGCTGGGCAGAAAGATCGAGACGGTGCTGATGGTGTTTGACATCGAGGGGCTGAGCCTGAAACACCTGTGGAAGCCAGCTGTGGAGGTCTACCAGCAGGTAAGGGGGGTAGCTGGCTTGACACTGGAGCAGCAATGGTTCCCGGGCTGATAGGGAGCCGCTGCCCACACCAGCCTGGGAACCTCGGTCCATGGAGGAGCAGGGGTGCCAGCCAATGACACAAGCCCGGGGTCCACCCTCCAAGGAGAAAGAATAACACAGAGGAGGAAGCACACATTTACGGGGAAGGCGATATGGGCTGGGGACAGGCCTCTTGTCTCAGCAGCATCAGAGGCCACAGAAACCCAGGGGTAGGGGATGCTAGAACATGGCCTTGACCAGACTCATCTTGACTCCACAGTTTTTTGCCATACTGGAAGCAAATTATCCTGAGATGCTGAAGAATTTAATTGTTATTCGAGGTGAGCCCATGACCAGGATGACCTCCTGGGGAGGGTGGGGATAGTAGATATGCCATCGAGTTTAGGGCTTCTCAAATCATCCTTTGTGAAGAACCAGTCTTTTGTTTATTTGGTTTCTATTTTCAATCTGTAGTTCCAGTCTGTCACAGACGGATACTTTTGCAATATACAAAGGCGTGGCTGGCCTGTTGCAGCAATCTCAACTAAGTTATAAGTTTCTAAATGTTTGCTGTTATTTCTTTACTTATTTCGATGTGGACTGGTAACACACCATCCATGGACCGTGCTGGTTGATAGACACACTTTGGGTGGGGCTGGCCCCTGTCCAAGGTGGCCTGTGTAGTGAGGGGGTCACCACGTGTGCTCTGGAATCAGGTGATCTGAGTTCAAATCTAGCCAGCTCTATGACTTTGAATCTATTTAACCTCACTGAGCCTCAGTTTTCCCACTCTGTAAAAAGGGGCTACAAGGGGTTCCTCCCCATAAGATAGCTGTGAAGTTAAATGAGACAGTCTGCAGAGAAGACACAGAGCCTGGCCCACAGAGAGTACTCCATATGTGAGAGTTATTCAGGGTGGGGTAGGAGGTCTAATGCAGTCACCTCATCTGATTACACCCAAGAGGATTCGAGGGTAACCTGGGCAAACCTCGAGTGTGGAAAAGAAGAGTTACCATTTTGGAATCGACTTTGCTGACGGTGGTGCCAGCTTGTGCCCAAGACCTTACAACTGGGTTGGGGGAGGCAGCTGTTTACTGAGAGCCAGGCACTGTGCCCAGTGTTACACATACATTATTTAATCTCCATTTTACAGTTAATAGCACTAAGACTCAGAGAGGGTAAGTAATTAGCTGAAAGTCACACAGGAAGGAATGGTGGAATCCATATCTGTCCAACTCCTGTCCAGCACACGCCCTTGGCTGTGACTTTATATACCTGAGTTCTTGTTTGTCTAGTTCCCCAAGGGACTTTCATGTGTTTCAGCCTCCAGACTGTTCCCCGTGGCCTTCAACTTGGTCAAGTCCTTCATGAGTGAGGATACACGCAGGAAGATAGTGATTCTGGGAGGTGAGTGATTTGGCTTCTGGCTCTGCCCCTGTCTGCATCTGCCTGGGAAGCAGAGGCCAGTGCTAAGAGCCCCTTTCTCCCTGGCTCGTCCGCTTGACTCAGGCGCTGACCCTGGCCCACCCCATCAGCCTCTGGGTGCACCGGCAAGGCCCGGGGTCCTAGACCATGTCCTGGGAGACACATAAAGCTCTTGGGTGCTCTTAAGAGCAGAACCCAGGGGAGCAAGCCAAGGACATAGGAGGTCCCCTCATTGGGCTCGGCCCCGCTGCCCTCTGTTGAGTCTCCTGAGCCCCCTCGGAGCCCCTGTCCTGCCCCCATACAGACCACTGGAAGCAGGAGCTGACCAAGTTCATCAGCCCCGACCAGCTGCCCGTGGAGTTTGGGGGGACCATGACGGACCCCGACGGCAACCCCAAGTGCTTGACCAAGGTACAGGGAGCCCAGAGGGTGGGGAGGAGGGGAGACAGCGTGGTCCAGTGCCCACTCACCCACCCTCGTCCACAGATCAACTACGGGGGCGAGGTGCCCAAGAGCTACTACCTGCGCAACCAGGTGAGGGCGCAGTACGAGCACACACGGTCCGTGGGCCGCGGCTCCTCCCTGCAGGTGGAGAATGAGATCCTGTTCCCAGGCTGTGTGCTCAGGTAGGGACAGTGGCCGCTCCACACCTGGGCACAGCTGGGAGGGCTCCCGAGCCCAGGCAGGTGGTCGTCACTGGGGCTCTGTCGTCCATGGCAGGTGGCAGTTCTCATCAGATGGTGGGGACATCGGCTTTGGGGTTTTCCTGAAGACCAAGATCGGGGAGCGGCAGCGGGCAGGGGAGATGACGGAGGTGCTGCCCAGCCAGCGCTACAACGCCCATATGGTGCCCGAGGACGGGAGCCTCACCTGCCTCAAGGCTGGTGTCTGTAAGAGCTGCGGGTTCACTGGAGTTGTTTTCCTCCTCGTGGTGGAGAAATGGGCTGACCGTCTCTGCCCCCTGTTTGCCCTCTATTTCCGGCTCTTAGGGAGGGTGTGGGGACTGTGTCAGCTCCTACATGCCATGGGCTCCAGTGGAGCTGTCTTCTGGGGTCAGGGAGCTGAGGAGTGGCCCGTCCGTGTGAGCGCAAGGGCAGAGACTCATTGTGGAGGAAGAGCTGGGGTTCAGAGCCCAGGGCCTTGGGGTCATCTCCTGGGAAGTCCCCACACCAGGCTTGTCAGGCGAAGAGACAGGTACGTAAGCAGCCATGGTCTCCCTTGTGGCAAGGGAGAGTCAGGAGAGTGGAGACGAGACATCTGCGTGCCTCCCCAAGTCCCAGAGTTCACGACAGACCTTGGCATTGAAGGAAATGCCTTCGGCAAGATGGAAGAGCGGCTTCCGCAGTTCGGTCCTTTCCTCCGGGGAAGCAGGGCTCCTCCCTGGCTCGGGACGTCAGGATAAGAGAAACTCAGTCCCTCCCCTCGTTGCTCTGTGATCACTGGAAAGTCGCATCGTCTCTCTAAGTCTGCTTCCTCCTCTATAAAATGGAGGGGACAATACCTTCCACACGGGGCTACTTCAGGGATTCAGGGAGCTGTGACTGCTTGCAGTGTGATGCCTGGTGCGTAGAAGGGGCGTGTGCACGCTGGCAGTTGTCATTCCTTTACGTAGCACGGGCGTCACCCAAGGAGATTGTCATAAGCAATGGGCTTAGTTAGGTCTGAGCAGGGCGCCAGGAGTGCAGATGTGCCGGGTCGTGCTCTGCCTGACCACCTCTCTGTCATTGTCATTGCAGACGTCCTGCGCTTCGATAACACCTACAGCCTGGTGCACGCCAAGAAGCTCAGCTACACTGTGGAGGTGCTGCACCCCGACAAGTCCTGTGAGGAGAAGTTGCAGGGTCTCAAGGCAACGAGACCCTCCCCGGAACACTGAAGATCCCGGCCACCGCCTCTGTGCCTGTGCTCTCCAAACCCTTTGCACCCTCCCCGGGCCCCTGCCCTCCAAACAGGGTGGTGCTAAAGGTGGCCGCAGAGAGCCACCTATCCTGTATCACATCTCAGAAGGGGGACAACAAATGCCTAGGCAACCCTGAAGATTCAGAGAATGGAAGTGACAGTGAGAACCCTGAGGAAGGGTCCTGCCCGCAGAAGCTGCCCTCGCGTCCCTCCCGACAAGATCCACCCACTCCAGGACTCGCCCACACCTGGTGTCCCAGCTTGGGGCTGTGTGCACAGGCCCCGGGCCCTGCAGGGAGCACAGCGTCAGGCCTTGAGAGCAGAGAAGCCCTGTTTTCTGCAGGCGGGAGGCCAGCAGGGATGGGCAGGGGAGACGGGGCAGGGGTGAGGGTCCCAGTTCCCGCAGAGCTTCCAGGTCCATCCAAGCTTGTGCTTCTGCCTTTGGAGGGAAAATCAGAAATGGAGAAGTGGGACTCCACCCTCAGTGTGGCTGTGTGGGTTGACTCCAGGGGACAATGAAGCCATCAGCCAGAGCCTGGGTGCCCAGGCTGTGCTGCCCTGCCCCCTCCCAAGCCTGCCCCCTCCTCCCTGGCTGAGCCAGGCCAGTGGCCACCAGTACCTCAGAAGACCTGGGCCCACGGCTCCGTATCGTTGCTCCTGCTGTTTGTCCTTCTGGGTTCCCATTCACAGGGCAAAAGAGTACTGTCCACCCAGTGATGGCCCTGAGGGTGAGAGGTCGGTCAGATGTCCCTGTAAAAGGAGTCCCTGTTGCAACACAGTAGCATCCCAGATGCCAAGCCCCTCCCAGAGATCAGAAGCCTCAGCAAACGCCACCTGTCCAGGTGCTTGGCAAGCAGGAAGCCAGGCTCCGGCCCCTTTCCTGCCCTCAGATTCTGTGATTTCACTTTCTCCAATTAATAGGGGCTTTCTCAATTACCCAGGACCTATTTTAGGTGAGAAAATGACGAGGCTTGAGAAGGTGGGAGTCTTCAGGTGAGCACCGTGGGGTCCTTGGGAGCCCAGCCCCTGCAGCTGGGGCAGCCGCGACATTCACCGGTGCGCATGCCTGGAGTCTGAACGGGGCCTGCTGCTATAACAGACAATCTAACTAAACTAAACGCCTAGAGCCAGTGCCATGAGGCAAGTGACAAGGGGGTCAGGTGCGGGCACCAGCGACTGAATCCCAGAGCTGGCGGAGCACGCCTAATGGCCTAGGGGTTACACGGGGAGTTCAGCAGTCACCTGCGGAAGTGAGAGCAGGACCTCCTAGCAGGCAAGCTGGGCCAGGGCACATTGGGAGCTCCCCTGGGGATCTGTCCTCAGCAACCCCATCCCTAACTCTTAACACTGTCGCTTTAAAAACACACAAAAAAAGGAAATCACCCAGAGGGGGTGCTGGTTTGCCCAAAGTTTGTTTCGCCATCCGTTCTTTTGTTGTTCAGTGTTTACTGGGTATCTGCCCAGCACCAGGCTCTGCAGGCCCCCGGGGACACGGAGGACACTGGGCTGACCTAACTGTGCCAACAGGAGGCTTGCCCCATGGAGGGAGGCAGAAGTGACTCCAGTGGTCAGTTAGCGAGTGGGGGTGTCGTCACCATGCGTGCTTGGAGGGGCAGGAACTGAATTCGGGGGGGAGGGGGAGCGCCAAGCAAAGAAACCTGACGGGGTCAGATGTGCTTTGCCCGAGACAGTGACCCTGAAGGAGCAGCAATTGGATGTGGGGGTGACTGACACGGGCGAGCCTTCCAGACTGAGGAACGGGGTGTGGGTGGCCGGGGGCTCAGGGGTGTCTGAGGGAGCCAGAGGGGCTCTCCTGGCCTTGGGCAATGCTGGTAACATTTGCTGTTTCTTCATGAACAACTATGTGCACATCAGATAGCTGCAAATAAAACTCTTTTATCATTCGGGTTACGAAACAGCCTTCTCGCTTGTCAGTAAAGAATGGCAAAAATCTTGGCAGGAGGCCACAGATGAAAACTCTTGGTCAAAAATTAAGTGTTTTGATGCCCAATTGTAGTTTTGGCTTTAAAAAAATAAAAAAATAAAGAAAAAAATAAAAGAAAAAAAAATTAAGTGTTTGCCGAGGTGGGAGGATCGTTTTAGCTCAGGAGTTCGAGACCTGCCTGAGCAAGAGCGAGACCCTATCTCTACTAAAAATGTAGAAAGAAATTAGCTGGACAACTAAAAATATATATATAAAAAATTAGCCGGACATGGTGGCACATGCCTGTAGTCCCAGCTACTTGGGAGGCTGAGGCAGGAGGATCGTTTGAGCCCAGGAGTTGGAGGTTGCTGTGAGCTAGGCGGATGCCACAGCACTCTAGCCTGGGCAACAGAGTGAGACTCTGTCTCAAAAAAAAAAAAAAAAAATTAAGTGTTTGGAAACACCCAGGCCTCACCTGTTCAGGGCATGGGGGCAGGACCCGCCCTTCCCAGCCCATCTCCTTGCTGAGGGTCCTGCAGTCTTCAGGGTGAGGCAGGTGGAGATCAGGTGGGACCCGTGGCGCGTTCTGATGGCACTTGGAAGGGTGCCCCTGTCCCAGCCCAGCTCACCTCCCAAGGAGCCCGGCCAGAGGGGATGTCACTGAGAGAGCGTCTCAGGTACCCAGAGCAGGTCTTCACCTGAGCTCCATGGCACAGCACTCTACAATTTGCACAGCCCCTTTACATTAAACCCTGACGCGGACAGGGGTTACAGCCCCACTTCACAGGCCACGAAGCCTCGCTATCCAATGGAAGAGTCGGAGCCGGCACCCAGGTCAGCTGCCAGCAGTGTCCCTGCCCTGCCTCTCGGGGGGGAAAGACGGTGCCACCGTGGGGCAGGGGGCACACAGTGGGACAGAGTAAAGTGCTGGGTTCCTGGGGTGGAGGGAAGGCCCGGGGATTGCAGAAAGCTGCTCAGACGTTTGCGCCTCTCAGCGGGAAGTAACCATGCCAGCCAGCGCCACGTTCCGGAATGCCTGCTGGGTGCCAGGCCCAAGCTGAGGCAGGAAGCGTCGCCCCCAGTGTGCGGATGAGAAGAGTGAGGCTCAGAACAGGAAGTGACTTGTCATCATAATATAAAGAAAGATGTGAACCTGGGTCCCTCTGTCCAGACAGCCGGGGAGATGCTGAGCACACTGGGGAGGAGCCGCTGGGCCAGTGGCCAGTCCACACCCCTCTGCCGCCAGCCTTGCTTGGCAGGAGGAGGGGGAGAAATTCCCGCCTTTTGGCCACCAGGGGGCGGTGTTGAGCCATCCACATCTGTCCACCAGGAGCACGAACAGGGACAACGCCTGGCATCTAATTCTTTGAACAGGTGGGTTGTGGCCCTAGAGGCCCAAGCTGTTTGTGGGGCCGTCTGGAGTGGCAGAAAGAGGCACAGGTGCCCGTTCCTACCCCCCCCCCATCCAGACTCCCAGGGCAGTCAGAAAAATCTTTCTGCAATAAAAATCTGATCATATCACTTCCTGTGTAATCCCTTTGCTGGTTCCTCATTTCCCCTTGGGTAAAATCAGTCTTGTTGGTGGCTTACAAGGCCCTCTGTGACTCAGCCACTACACCCCCGTTCCAGCTTCATCAACGCCCTGAATTCACCAATTCATCAAGCTCCTTCCTGCCTCCCTGCCTTGGCTCATGCCATCCCCTCAGCCTAGGACTCCCTCCCCAACCTTGTTCCCTGTGTCCTCGAGGTCAGTAGAGTCCTTTTCTGGAAGGCCTTCCTCAGGCCCCCCACCACCTGGGCCCTAGCAGGCAGGGTCCCTTCTCCATACTCACAGAGCAACTAGACCAGAGCTCATCACGCGGTAAGAGTCATCATCTACCTTGAGTCTGACTCCCATTCACCCCCAGCAGCTCCATAAAGCCTGGCAAAAAATAATAGCATTTACTGAGCACCTGGACAGGCTTGCTGCTCTAACAACACTACCTTGTTTAATATTTATGGCAGATTATCAGATAAATATAGTCATCCCCATCTTACAGGGGAGGAAAGTGAGGCTCAGAGAAAATAAAATCATTTGCTCAGTGTTGGCACCAGGACTGGAAGTGGGGATGTCTGACTCCAGAGCCACGTGCCTTCCTGGGCCATCCACCCCTGGAGGTTGGGTCATTCCAGGAGCACAGTCAAAGGGCAGAGTCTGGCAGCCAGACTCAGTCCTGCAAAGATATCTAAGGAGAGGGCTGGGCAGGGCACCAACAGAACCGGGAAGAAGGAACCAGAAAGGATTGGGTCCCCTAGCTGTGTCCTAGTCCTGAAGTTGAAGGCAGGCTGGGTGACCAGCCCAGTAATAATAGTAAAAGCCTACACTGTTGATCACTTACCATGTGCCAAGCACTAGATGAAGTACCTTATTGGCCTCTTCTGTACTGGCCATCTCAGTACCTAATAAGAAGGGGATGTTATCAGCCCCAATTTATAGGTGGCAAAACTGAGACTCAAGATCACACAGCACCTTAGAGATGAAGCTAGGATTCAAACCCAGGTAGCCAAGCCCATGTTTCAGCACCTTGCATTTCTGAACAATTTGAAGATTATTTGCTCTGTGTCAGTAAAGGAATTACAACTGCTTGGGCTGTTTTGTTGGTGGTCACCCCAGACCTAGCTCCCCTCCCCAGTAGTCTTAGGCTGTACAGACTTTCCAAGGATGGCAATGAAAGCAGAGACCAGTCTGGCATGAAGAATTTGAGACACTCCAGGCTCTCTGGGTGCCCCTAGGCATTGAGGGAAGGGATGTGCCAGCTCTAACCCTGGACAACATATAAATTAAGGCCTCTTCCACTTTGCAGAATCCTTCACTATCCTCCTTATACTTGTATCACCATAGCAACCTGTCCCTATGATAAGTAGCAAAAGTGTCATATAAGAGCAGAAAGGGAAGAGTCTATGAACTCGACCAGGAGCTGTGTCCCCAGCTCAGATATCTTTGGGGTCTCCTCTGACAAGTCTTGACTTTTTGGTGGCTGTTGGCATTTTGTGGTACAGATAGCAGCAGCAGCAATATCATCAACATTATCATCATCATCATTATTATACTCAATTTTATTTTCTAAGTGACAAAGGGAGATAAAACCAAATAATAAAGAATCTACATCATTGACCTTGTTGGACTCTGCAGTAGAAGAAAAAATAAAAAAAAGAAAAGAGAAAAAAGATTTAAAAAAAAAGAATCTACATCAGGAAAAAAAGCTACTAGAGCTAACAAGTTCAGCAAGGTTGCAGGGTATAAGATTAATATACAAAAAATCAGTTGTGTTACTATATACTAATGATGAGCAATCTAAAAATGCAAGTAAGAAAATAATTTCATTTGCATCAAAAAGAATAAAATACTCAGGAATAACTTCAACCAAAGAAGTACAAGACTTGCACACTGAAAACAATAAAATATTATTGAAAAAATTAAAGAAGACTTAAATAAATGGAAAGACACCTATGTGTGTGGATTGGAAGACTTGATACTATTAAGAAGACAGTACTCTCCAAAGTGATATACAGATTCAATGTAATCCCTATGCAAATGCAAGGGACTAGCCAAAACAATCTTGAAAAGTAGAACAAAGTTGGGTAGAACTCACACTTTCAATTTCAAAACTTACTATGAAACTACAGTAATCAAAACAGTGTGGTGGTAACATAAGGATAGGCATATAAATCAATGGAATAGAATTAAGATACCCATACATCTGTGGTCAATTAATTTTTAACAAGAGTACAAAGATCATACAATAAGGAAAGAACAATCTCTTCAATAAATAGTGCTGTGACAGCTAGATATCTACATGCAAATAAATGAAGTGGGACCCTTACCTCACACCATATACAAAAATTGGCTAAAAGTGGATCAAACCCACAGCTAACATCATACTCAATGATGAAAGATTGAGAGCTTTTCTTCTAAGATGAAGAACAGAATGAGCACCCCCTCTTTTGTTACTTTTATTCATCATAGAATTGGAAGTTCTAGCCAGAGAAATTAGTGCATGTGCTGCTGAAGTGAGCAAAATAGCCAGAGAAATTAGGTAAGAAAAAGAAATAAAAGGCATCCAAATTGGAAAGG
>VBSM01003230.1:4146801-4160029 GCA_008086735.1 Cheirogaleus medius | reverse complement strand
GGAGTTTGAGACCAGCCTGGACAACATAGCAAGATCCTATCTCTACAAAAAATAAAATTAGCCGAGCATGGTGGCACTTGTAGTCCCAGCTACTTGGGAGGCTGAGGCAGGAGGCTCACTTGAGGCCAGGAGTTTGAGGTTGCAGTGAGCTATGATTGTGTCACTGCGCTCCAGCCTGGCCAACACAGTGAGACTCTATCTCAGAAAAAAAAAATAGATGAATTTATGGTATGTGAATTATATTCACCCTTAAACAAACAAAAAAGAATGATTTAAAAATAAGATGAAACTACCCAAGAGTAAAGGATGGAAGGTGGACTGTCCCAGGGTGCTGGGGCTCTGACGAGGTGGACCTCAATTTCATTTCCAGCCCCCATCTCTGGGTGTGGTGGCTCATGCATGTAAGGCCACCCATCTCACATTTTTGTGGTCTGAACACTCACCTCTTCCCAGCAATGCTGGCCCCATGGTGAGGCATCTGCTCAGCTGGGGTCCCCTGGGTACCTGCCCAACTGGTTCTGGCACGCTCTGTCCAGGGGAAGGAGGGCAGGAATGTGCAGGGGCTGGACATTAGGAGGGGCTCTTTCACGTTTCTTAGCAACCGCCTGGAAGGAGGGCTTGCAAGGTGGGGTGCAGGCTGCTCTATCTACCCCCCACCCCTGTGGTTGTTTGTTTAGGTTGTGGTTGTTGTCATGGGCCCCTGAGAGCTTAGCAAGTGAGAATCTAAACACAACATGGGGCTTTGCCTGGAGAGGGTGTGCTCTGCAAGAGGGAGGGGTGGGGCTGGGGTTCTGCCTTTGTTTCAAGCAGAGAAAATGAATCCTGCTGGTCCCAAGACACCTGCAACTGGAAGGAGTTGGATCCAGGCTTCCACACAATGATAATTTATACCATTTATTGAGCATTTACTATGTTCCAGGCTCAATGTTGAGCTCTCCAAGGGAAGGTGGGCCCTGGCTATGATTCCAGTGCAGGTTCCACACTCAGACAGACTTGGGTTCAAGTTCTGGCTCCCCACATACTGGCTGTGTAACCTCAGAAAAGTTTCTTGATCTCTCTGAACTTCTATTTCTTTTCTTTCTTTTTTTTCTTTTTGTAAAGAGACAAGGTCTTGCTATGTTGTCCAGGCTGGAGTGCAGTGGCTATTCACAGGCATGATCACAGCTCACTGCAGCCTCCAACTACTGGCCTCAAGTGATCCTCTGACCTCAGCCTCCTGAGTAGCTGGGACTACAGGTGCACTCCACCACGCCCAGCTCTGAACTTCCATTTCTTAGGCTGTAAAGTGGGGCACCCATACCTGCTTCCAAATGGTTTGATGATGATGTAAAGCTCTCAGCTCAGCAAACAGGAAACTGCAAGCTCCACGCAGGTAGAGTCCTGATCCATGCCGTTTACTATACTATCTCCCCACTCCACCTGTTTCTCGCCCTCCCACCTCCACACCTTTGCCCAAGCCATCCCCTCCACCTGGGACGCCCCTTTCTCTCCTCACTCCCACCTAATCAAAACCCTTTCTTTCTTCAAGGCCTGACTCAGATGCCACCTGCATCGCATTGGGGTGACTTCTGTGCCTGGGTCCTCTCCCGGTCCTCTCCTTAATTAGCATGGGAGCACCTAGATCTGAGACCATGGGACAGTCTATCAGTATAACCACAGAGTGGCTAATGCATGGGCTTAACCCTGGATAAGTTACTTAACTTCTCCATACCTCAGTTTGCTTATCTGTATAATGGGTTTAATAATGGTACTTACCCCACAGTGATGTTCTGAGGTTTAAATGAAGAAACAAACTTAGAATGAGGCCTGGCATGTAATAAGCCTTCAATAAATGCGGTTGACCTATGTTGTCCAATATGGTAGCCACAAGCCACATGGGCCAATTTAAAGTAAAATTAATCAAAACCCAAATCGATTAAAACTTCAGTTCCTCAGTCACACTATGTTTCACATGGACTATTGGCTACCACATATGTCTAGTAGGGCAGCCCAGATACACAAAACGTCCATCATCACAGAAAGTCCTATCGGCTGCTGCTGTAGACAACGAGAGAGGTGCACACAGTAGGGTGCTCTGCACATTCGTGGTCAGGAAAAGTGCCTGGGGATGTGTTTGAAGGCTCACAGCTCCTGGGAGGACCCCACCCCTCCTCATGCCTCTCTTTGCTCAGTCTCTGATGCCCCCAGAAGTAACTGGGGCACCTCCCGTCGGAGGGATTAGAGTGCGACGGGAGACTGGTGAGAAACGGGCAGGATTAGCGGCTAATGAGAAGGCAGTGCAGGAACCCGATCTCCGCAGCCGCCAGCCTGGCGGGAAGTGGGTGTAGACAGCAGCCGGGGCTTTGTAGACATTGAGGCTGGCGGGGAGGTGGGGCAGGGCTGGCGTGCGGAGAGTTACCTAACTGCTCCTGAGTACACGCAGCAGGTGCCCAGACAGAGGGAAATGGCCAGAGATGGCCCCTCCTTCTCCTTCTGACCCCAGCTCTAGCGGGAGCCCAGAGCAAGGAAGACGCCAGGCGGGAAGATGTCTGGTACTGACCCACACCAGCTGGCCTAAAGAGGCCCATGTTAGCCCAGGGGTGGGGACCCAGGATGCACTAGGGGTCGGGGACCTGGAAGAGTCAAGCTAGCCCTGCCGTTGGGGTCGAGGCTAGCCTAGCCGTAGTTTCAGCCCATGGAGACCCCCCACGAGGTCAAGAACATGTGGCCACATGGCCGTGCTGCAGTCTCGAGCTGAAGGTTTTGTTATAGACCGTCGTTGATGATGGGTCGCTCCCTTCCTGGAGCTGCTGAGGCACGCACAGCCCTCAACAGCCTCCATGTCTCATTAGGCCTTCCCCGGAGGCAGGGCAAGTCTTGAGAGCCCCATTTTATAAGCGAGGCAAGTGACACTCAGAGGCGCCATCTTGAAAAGGGGGTTTTATGTAGGAGCAGAGAGCAGGGCCGGGCCTCGCAGCCACATCAAATGCACGACAGAAATCAAAGGACAGAGGAACCTTCTGGACTTCCCTCATCACCTTGCAGGGATGAACTGCTAAGTCCTTCCGGGTGGATGCCCTTCACTGACCAGGTGTGTGAAGTCCCCAGAAACTCCCTCACCACCCAAGGCCATCAACCTGCCCCGCCTCTCCCTAGAGGTGCTGTCCCTAACTGGAGGTCCAGGGGACAAGACTCCCTGAACAAAGCTCCTCATAGTCCTCATGACCCCAGCGACTGGAGGAGAAAACAGCAGGGTGGGGGTGCTCAGGCTTTTTCCATGTAGGGTCCTCAGGGCCAGCTCCGTGGGATGGGGTTTGAAAGACATCAGGAAAGGTAGCGTCCGCCCCATGGAAAACACAAACTTTCACCAAGGACACCTTTTGAATTCCATTTTCTGTCCTCTTCTTGACTGTGGATGTTGGTTACCAAAGGATGTGAGCCTCCCACCAACCTCCCCCAACGAAGTGACGTGACTGTTTGCTAGACTGACCCAGCCTCAGACTCCGGCCCCATTAGAGCTGGGTAGGGGGGTGGCCTTTGGAGAACCCTAAGTGTGGGGTCTCGTCACTAGTGAGAAGGGAAGGCTGAGGCCTAGGGAGAAAGGTGCCCACAAGGAGTGGTCTTCATTCCTCCAAAGCTGTCCCCTTCTCCAGGGCAGTGGTCACCAGAGGACTTGGAGCACTCAGGGGGTTCTCCCGGGACTCACCCTGGGCCCCCAGGCCACAGGGGGCCAGCTTCCTTCCCTCCCAGCTGCTTCCTCCTGGCAGGGGACCTCTGGCACACCATCCTGTGCCCACCTGCCCCCTAGACCTGTCCCAGAGCCAAGCACGGGACCTCGCTTAATCCAATTATGTAATGTGCAATGCAAACAGCCAAGGGGGAGGTCCCTAGAGCCACACCTAGATGTGGGGGCGAAAGGCCCCAGCTGGGCCAGGGCTGACAAACTAGGCTTGGCCTCTGCCCATAGTGGCCACCACTCCTGAAGCCTCAGCCGGCACCATGAGCGGCAGAGTTGGAGACCTGAGCCCCAAGCAGGCAGAGACCCTGGCCAAGGTGAGAGCCCCTCCTCCTGGAGCCCCAGAGAGAAAGGACTGAGGAGGGTTGGGAAGGAGTGGCTAGATCACTGCTCACTCCATGGATTCAGCATGTCCTTGATATTGTCTCTTTGCTGTTACCTCCCAAAGGGCTCAGTGCTCAGTGCTCAGTCCCAAAGTGCTCAGTGACATCAGCCCTGTCCAGGGTAGAGGTTGAGTGAATAGCACCACTTACAGGCAATAGTGTGAGTGATGCCTACCCAGGATCAAGCCTGACTTTTTCTCATCCAGGAACCACACCCAGAGAGTGCTATCTGGAAACTGGGCACCCCCTTCCTCCCTCCCAGGCCCCTTAGGTGGGAGTTAAAGGATGCCGCTGGTCTGCCCTCTGACTGTTCCTCCTCCCTGCCTGGGATCCTGCAAGATGACTAGTCTGTAAGAGCCCAGGAGACAGAGCAATGTGTTGTCATTCCCACAGTTAAGGTGGGGAGAGAACACATAATTGCTAACCATGTTTTTGTAGAAGATGAGATGAAAAAAGGCAGAAGTTTTGGTGGGCTAACACATGGAGGAAACTAAGAATACATCCAAACTCCAACCCACTTACCTACCCACCCAACCATTTATCCTTCCTTCCATCCACTCATCCCTCTTCCCACCCACCCATTTGTCTATCCATCCCTATTTCTCTTCATTCACCCACCCATCTCTCCTGCCATTCACAGACTTATTCATCCTCCCACTCTCCATCCATCCACCCACCCATCCATCCATCCATCTATCCATCTATCCATCCAATGAGCCATACATCCAACCATCCACCCATCCCTCCCTCCACCCATCCATCCATCCATCCATTCATCTATCCATCCAATGAGCCATACATCCAACCATCTACCCATCCCTCCCTCCACCCATCCATCCATCCAACCACCCATCCATCCATCCATCCATCCAACCATCCATCCATCCATCCTTCCATCCATCCATCCCTCCATCCCTCCATCCATCCATCCATCCAACCTTCCATCCATCCAACCATCCATCCATCCAACCATCCATCCATCCATTCATTGATTTCTCCTTCCTTTTTTCCATCCACCTACCTATTCATTCACCCATCCATTCTTCTTTCTATCCATTTACCCACCCATCTATCCTTCTTCCATTCACCCACCTATTCAATGATCCGTCTTTTCTTCTATTCATCATTAGCCCATCAACGCGGGCCAGACTGTATATGGGATGGAAGGAGGGCTGATGCAAGCAATCTTTGAGTCTGGAGGCCAAGGATTAACGTGAGAAAGCCACTCTAACTGGTATCTCTCTTCTCAGTTCCAAGAAAATGTCCAGGACGTGCTGCCTGCCCTACCCAACCCTGATGATTACTTCCTTCTGCGCTGGCTCCGAGGTGAGGGCAGAGACAGGGGACGTGGGGATCGGGGGCAACGAGAGGGGCATGGTCCAGCTGCCCCAGAATGACTCATGGCTCTCAGGGTCTGCTTCACGTGTTCAGGTCCAGAAGAGGGAAGGGGGCAGGGAAGCAAGGTCCTACCCAGGCCCCCAGTGTCCTCCATAGCTCCCACTGGCCAGGAGCAGACAAGGCATCCTCTTTCCCACCTCACGCCTTCCTTCCTTCTTCCTACAGCTCGGAATTTTGATCTGCAGAAATCGGAGGCCATGCTCCGCAAGGTGAGGCCCATCTGCCCTGGGGATTCAGGAAGGGGCTTCATGGGGGGATCCATACCTCATTCCTGCTCCCCTCCCCTTTCTCAGGGTGCTGGGAGCCCAATGGGGCCTCACCCTCATTTCCCTTTCAGTACATGGAGTTCCGGAAGACCATGGACATTGACCACATCCTCGATTGGCAGCCCCCAGAGGTGAGCCAATACCCCCAAAAAACCTCAGTCCTTCATGGACATGCCACCCAAGCAGCCTCTGGGCCACTGGGGACAAGGAGTGAAGGGCAGCAAGTCTGAGGGGCCTGTGGAATCTCCTGGGCCTGAAGGCGCCCCTGGGGGCTTACAAGGTCCAGAACTGGGTTGAGACCTTAGCAGCATGAGCTCATTTAATCATCACAATTCTATGAGGTAGGTACTATTGTCCCCATTTTAAAGATAGGAACACTGAGGCCCAGAAAAGGTTAGGCAACTTGCCTACATTCCCATAGCCCCAAGGTAGGGCTGGGCTTTGATCTCAGACCTGTCTGGCTCCCAAATCTGGGCTCTTAACCACCGTGGTTAGCCTGTACCTCTGAGCCCCTCCCCCTAGGGCTTTGCTCAAAGCATCCTGTCTGGGTGGGAAAGACACTGAGCCCCCAAGGTGCTGATGAGAACAGTGCCACCATAGTGTCTTTAGAGTAATGGTCACAGCTTCATTTGTGGGGCACGAGCTCTGGGGCCAGGCACTGTGCCTTGCCAACCTTATCTCGGGGACTTTCTCCAACAGTCCCAAGAGGGAGGGATTTTCCAAATCATTTCACAGAAGAGGAGGCAGAATGGGGCTCAGAGAGGTGGTGTCACTTGCTCAAGGACACACAGAGGGGATGCAGCAGTGTCTGTATTTGAAGCAGATCTGTCGACCTCCAGAATCCTCGTTCTCTGTCACTAAACCCAACTTGCCACAGAAATGAACACGGGAGACGTTGGGGGCAGAACTAAGGAGCCCACATTGAGCCAGGCCTGGCTGAGACCTGGCTTTGCCACTTACCCACTGGAAGCTAGTCCTCCCCTGCAGGACCCCTGTTTTCCCATTTAGGATGTCACACTGTCCTACAGGGGAGGGACAGTGCTTTGTACCATGGTACCAAAGGCCGGGGCCCTCCAGGCCAGCATGGTCTGCGGGTCTCCGGGGAGGTGTGTAACGCCATGTTCTGTGTATCTTTCCATGCTCAGGTGATCCAGAAGTACATGCCTGGGGGCTTGTGCGGCTATGACCGTGATGGCTGCCCTGTGTGGTATGACATCATCGGGCCGCTTGACCCCAAGGGGCTGCTCTTCTCCGTCACCAAGCAGGACCTGCTCAAGACCAAGATGAGGGACTGTGAGCGCATCCTGCACGAGTGTGACCTGCAGACAGAGCGGGTGAGGCCCAGGCCTTGTGGGGCGGGCGGCTGGGGGCAGGTGAGGCTGCCAGCGGGCACGGTTCCAGGAACACACCTGTGCTCGCCACTGCCCCAGTCAGAGGGCTCTCGGATCTGCTGCTTACCAGCTCTGTGGCCTTGGAAAGTCACCTCACCCCTCTGAGCCTGTTTCCCCACTTACATGACAGGGGTGATAATAAATAATGGTTGCAAAGATTAAATGAGATAATGTGAGTGTGTGGCTTAGCACACAGGGCCTGATACATATTTCTCAACAATGGTAGCTAATGTCGGCCAGGAGCGGTGGCTCATGCCTATGATCCTAGCACTCTGGGAGACCGACGTGGGAGGATCGCTTGAGCCCAGGAATTCTAGACCAGCCTAGGCAACATAGTGAGACCCCCTCTCTACTAAAAATAGAAAAAAAAGTTAGCTGAGCAACTAAAAATAGTAAAAATTAGCCAGGCATGGTGGCGCATGCCTGTAGTCCCAGCTACTCGGGAGGCTGAAGCAGGAGGATCGCTTGAGCCCAGGAGTTCAAGGTTACAGTGAGCTGTGATCATGCCACTGCACCATATACTGATGTATAAGGGGGTAGATGGATGAATGGAGAAATGAGTGGCTGGATGAATGGATGAATGGATGGGTAGATGGATAGATAGATGGATGGATAGATGAATGGATGTATAAATGGATGGATGAATGGGTGGATAGATGGATGGATGGATGAATGATTAAATGAGTGAATAGATGGCTGGATGGGGAAATGCATTCACTGTTTTTTCCACTTGCTCCTGTATGGACAGACAGGGATGGGGGCTGGAAGGAGCCCTGAGGGGTCATATACTTGGCTCACCTTCTCCCAAGCCTGCACCTTGAACCCTGGAAACACTCCTTGCTCTCATCCTTGCAGCTGGGGAAGAAGATCGAGACCATCGTGATGATATTTGACTGTGAGGGTCTGGGACTGAAACACTTCTGGAAACCTCTGGTGGAAGTGTACCAGGAGGTAAGAAGAAGGACCATGGGTACCTGCCACTTGCTTTGAGGACCAGCTTGGGCTGCTGTGATGCTGCTGCTCACTTGGATCCAAGATTTAGTAAAAACAATTCCCTGGGCCTCAGGATCCAAAGGGCCTTAATATGTTTCCTAGAAGATCCCACATAAGAGGCCTCAGGAAGGACACTATGCTCAGACCATGGGGGCCAGCTTCTGCCAAACCCTTCCCAGACCTGTCACTCCTGGCCACACTGCTTGGCAAATAGTTAACATTTAATAAACAGCAGTCATAACTATTATACTATCATTACTATAACATTTACTCTAAAAATGATTACTATCTATGTATTAGGATGTGGTTATAATAGTTTGCAGTGAGAAGGTCTCCAGCCTCTGCAACCTCCAGACAGGGACTGCAAAGGAGGTGGAGGTAGGAGAAGAGGTGTGGGCTCTGATGGGGTCTTTCTTGGTTGCACAGTTTTTTGGCCTCCTTGAAGAGAATTACCCAGAGACCCTGAAGTTCATGCTCATCATAAAAGGTGTGTGGCAAGTGACCTCACTTACCTGTGCCTCAGTTTCCTCATCTGTCCTCTGAGGATGGTAACAGTGCCTTTGTCCCAGGGTTGTTGGGAGACAGGTTGGTTGCTTGGCTGCATGCAAATCACTTAGTGTGCCTGGCACAGAGTAAGTTCTCAATAAATGGTAACTTCTATGGTTGGTCTCATGAAAGAGGAGGCAGCTCCCACCCAGCTCTTCAGGAATCCCCCCTCATTTCTCCTGCCATGATTATCTCTCCCTTCTCAGACTGCCTCTGGCACTGGCTGCTGGTACAGCCCAATAATTCCTTTTCTGTTTGATGCCTTCTGGGGCCCTCTAGTTGCCCTATATATCTTCATCCAGGGACTCTGATTCTCCACTTCTGTTGTATCCCTCATGGACCTGGGGCCATGGTAGGTGCTCAAAAGATATTTGAGTGGTTATTGTTTGGGTGGATGGTGGTTAGATGGAAGGACGGATGAATGTTTTATGGTTGGCTCATTGGTTCGTTGGTTCTATTGGTTGCTTGGTTGGTTGTCCAATTGACTGGCTTGTTGGTTGCCTGGCTAGTTGCCTGGTGGTTGGTTGGCTAGTTGTTAGCTTTGTTGACTGATTGGGTGGCTGGTTGACATTTTGGTTGATTGTTTGGATGACTGGTTGGCAGGTTGGTTAGTTGCCTGGGTGGTTTGTTGTTTGGCTGAATCTTGGATAGTTGGCTGGCTGGTTATTTGGATAGTTGGCTGGCTGGTTATTTGGTTGGTTGGCTGGCTGGAGAGGGCAATGGTTGGGTGGTTGTCTGGCTGTTCAGATGGCTGATTGGTTTGCTGTTGGCTTATTTGCTTGGTGATTCACTGTTCATTCAGTAGGTTGGCTGGCTAGAAGGTAAACTGAGGTAGTTGATTATTTGTTGGCAGGTTGACTGGCTTGTTGACTAGTTGGTTGGCTGTTTGGTAGATTGGCTGGTTATTGATTGACTGAACTGGTGGCTAATTACAAATTTGGCTGGTTGGCTGGCTTGTTGGGTGGGTGAGTGGTTGATGGATTGGATGATTAATTGCATGATTGGTTAGTTGGCTAGCTTTTGGCTGGTTGACTTTTTGGTTGGATGTTTTGTTGGGTGAGGACATTGGAACTGGCCAGGATTATTCATGACTCCTCTAGATCACTGGCCATAACCATTATGAGGAGTGGCCTGATGACATTCTTTTCTTCCCATTATCCTTACTTGTATCTCTCCAGCCACCAAACTGTTCCCCGTGGGCTACAACCTCATGAAACCATTCCTGAGTGAGGACACTCGCAGGAAAATAGTAGTGTTGGGAAGTAAGTATTTCCAGATTCATTCCCTACATGATCTTTGAAGTCAGGTTGGCCCATTGCCCAGCCCAAAATTCCACAGATCACCTAGAATGAGAGAATCCTTCTTTCCGAAAGTGAGGTGGGTCTTACCTTGGAGCCTATCAGTTATCTACACCTTGTTCTCCGCCATAGCCCTTTGGAGAATAGGGACTCCGCACCTACCTCCTTGTCAGTTTACTTTGGCTGCTCGTCAATGTCTGGTCTATGGGCCTCAGTTTCCTCTCAACACTTATAACCCCAGTGCTTCTAAAGGTAACCTGGGCTGAGGAGGATGAGGAGGAAGAACAGGAAGAGTAGTCACGAATCAGAGAAGGGAGGCCCAATAGGAAGGGACTGGATAAGTAAATTATGGTGTATCCATTTGATGGATTATGGGCAGCTATGAGAAAATAATGCTGTGAGTGAATATTTAATGTCGTGGGAAAATGTCACTAAGTAAAAACAAACAAAGTGGATTATAAAGGGCTATGGACAGTATAATTTTATTTTTATAAGAACAAGTATATATTTCTGGAAAGAAACACTTCAAAATATTAATTTGTTAATGGTGAGAAATCATGTGGCTTTTCCTTTCAATATCTATATTTTTCTATAGTTTCTAAACTTTGTATAATAATATGTATTAATTTCATAAGTAGGAAGAATAGTTGTATTTAAAAGTGACAGAATGAGAGAGAGAGAGAGAGAGAGAGAGAGAGAGAGAGAGAGAGAGAGAAGGGAAATAGTTTTTAAACCCAAACCAATGACCCTGAGCTTTGAGGGAATTTTTTTTCCCAAGCAGATTATTCAGATCAGAGTCAGGAGAATTAAGGATCTGGGATAGAGGCAGGGGGTGGGAGTGTGTTTTACAAATCCTTACTTTCTCTCCCTTCCTGATACCCTAGCCTCTGGCCTCTACACAGTTCCAGAGGGATGGGGAGCTTGGTGGATTACAAGGTAGCCTGGTTTGAGGGGCCTGGGCCCCTTCTAAGCCCACCAAATCCTGGAGCAGTGTGAGTTACGCCACAGTCCAGGCCCCAAGTCCAAGGCCTCTGCCCTGCTGGGTGCCCCACAAGGTTCTGCACATTTGGCCCTGATGTGCTGGGCATCATGGTCTTCACCTTTATTCTACTGGAGAGAAAGAATCTCCCATGGCCATGTAACTCAGGCCGTGTGGCCTGCATTAGCCACGGGGTGGGGGCGATGGTGACAGCCAGGACACAGAACTCTTAGAGCTGTGCCTAGGGCATGAAGAACATGGGCATCACAGTCATGGTGATTGAGCATGGGGGAGGGGGACAGTCCCTCCAAAGGCCCAGTGCCGTCCATTCTCCACCAAGAGGTCCGACTGGAGTATGCCACTTACTCACTGAGTGACCCCAACAAAGTCCTTAACCTCATTGGGCTTTCAAGACATCTTGAGACAATTAGACAACTCTTACTTTACTACTCATAACTAGGGGACCTTCAAGATCGTGCAAACCTGTCAGCCAAGGGGAAACGTATTTCCATAGTAACACGATACTGAGAAAGACACTTCCTAAAGCCCGAGGCCTGGGAGGCTGGGGAATTAGCCCGGGCAGCCTAGCTCCTACGGGGCTTCTCCTCACGTTCAGGTCACCCTGGTGGGCTGATTGGTCCCCTCCAGGCTTGACAACCACCCTTCAATCCCCCTGCTCCCAGATAACTGGAAGGAAGGTTTGCTGAAACTCATCAGTCCTGAGGAACTGCCTGCCCAGTTTGGGGGAACCCTGACTGACCCAGATGGGAACCCCAAATGTTTAACCAAGGTATGAAGAGGCCTCCCCAGGACAGAGGAGGTTAGAGAATCAAGCTGGGTTCCCTTCCCGCCCATTCATTCATTCTGCAAGTATCTGTAGAGAGACCCTGTGAGCTCTCAGCAGCTGTAAAGGCAAACAAGAAATGAGGGAATGTTGACCTGGGGAAGGTGCTGCAAGGGGACACTCCAGAGGAAGCCCTGGCCTAGCCTGGATGGTCAAAGACAGCTTGAGGGGGTGCGGGGATGAGAATAGGATGAGCAGGATACTTCCAGGAGATGGCGAAAGTGTCTAGGCAGGAGAAACACAGACGATGGCCAGGAGAGGGAGGCAAACTCACCCCATCCAATGTCCGCAGATCAACTACGGGGGGGAGATCCCCAAGTCCATGTACGTGCGGGACCAGGTGAAGACGCAGTACGAACACTCGGTGCAGATCAACCGCGGCTCCTCGCACCAAGTGGAATACGAGATCCTGTTTCCAGGCTGTGTCCTCAGGTAGGGACAGGACACTGTCCCACCCTTGGCTGGGCCTTAACCCCTGGGGGAGCCATCAAGCCGAGCAGCAACCCTCCCCTCTCCCCCTCACAGGTGGCAGTTCTCATCAGATGGTGGGGACATCGGCTTTGGGGTTTTCCTAAAGACCAAGATGGGAGAGCGGCAGCGGGCAGGGGAGATGACGGAGGTGCTGCTCAGCCAGCGCTACAATGCCCACATGGTGCCCGAGGACGGGAGCCTCACCTGCTCAGAAGCTGGCGTCTGTAAGTCTGCCCTGGCTGGGCCCTGGCCCTGGAAGGCTGGAGCCACCTGTCCCACAGTTTAGAGGAGGAAACAGAGGGGCAGTGACAACCCCCTAACCAGAGACGCACAGCATAGATTAGGGCCATTCATTCACAAAGTCGCTCACTGAGTGCACAGTTGTGAGCACCTACCATGTGCCAAGAGCAAGAGACACACAGGCCCCAGGTGGGTTGAGGGCACTTGGGCAGCAGGACACAGACAAGGGACGATAGAGCAGGTGAAGTTTTCCTTATGAAGAATCTGGGTCTGAGAAGCCAATCAATGTGTGCAGAGCCCCAAAGCTGAGTGTGGCGCCAGGGGCAGCTGCCTGACCCTGGGCGAAGTCTGACCGATCTGGGGAGGAGCCTTGGTTCGCTCACCTGTGAACTAGGGGTGACAACCTCTGCCCCTCGGGGCAGTTGTGAGGAGGGAAAGGTTGTGCAGCAGGCCTGGCCCAGAACCCCACATCATCCAGGGAGGCTGGGAGGCCTCTGATGTCCCCAGCCATTCCCCTTCACCCCACCTTCCCGTGAGTGTCCAGGTGTGGGGACAATGGGACATGATGACCATTGTTCTCATTGCCAGTTGGTGCCACAAAAGCCAGACCTGGGCACAGGCCAGGAGGAGGTTGGTGTCTGTTTACAGGCCTGCTCAGGGGTGGCAGGTGGCAGTTCCCATGGGGAAGGGAAGAGGTGTGGTGG
>VBSM01003230.1:4098566-4136292 GCA_008086735.1 Cheirogaleus medius | reverse complement strand
CCCCACCCCCAACCTCTGGCCCTTCCCAGAGCTTTCATCCCTAGAGGTAATTTCCCTTGTGCTTTGTTTGCGTTGGAGAACAGTGGGTGGATACCAAAAGTCCCAGGAAGGTCTGAGTCACTGAAAATCATTAGTAATTAAAGAGGCAGGCAATGGAGCCCAGGAATTGCTGTAGTACTCAAGGTAAGGGAGAGGCCTGCCTGTCTACCCCTGAGTGGGAAGATCTGTGCTGACTCAAGGCCACCTCCTGAGACCTGGTTAAAGCCAAAAGATACCCCAGCCTCAGTAATAAAAAGCTGGGAAGAGCTTCTGACCCCCACCATAACTCTAGCAACCAGCTACCTTGCTACTCCTCATTATGATATAAACTTATGTGTTCATTTGGGAGCAAGTTCCTTCCCTGCAGCTGGCTTCCTTGAAGTGTTAGAATCTTAATACTTAATCTTTCACCCTTTTGCTAATTTCTTCCCTGCTGCCACCCCGTGGTACCCCCCTTCTTATCTTAGCTGTCACTGGACAGGTGAAGTTGGCACACTTTACAGGACAGATAGATCCTATCACAGTGGCCAGCCCCTGGGGACTCCTTAGTAATTTGAGAGGCAAGGAGACCCACTCCAGCCACTCCTCTTCCTGATTCTGAAATGAAAGCTCCCCAGATCCAGCCTGAGGTCTTTCCTCCAGCCCAATGTCTTTGGGCTGCAGGGTTGTGGGAAAATGACTGCTACAAGGGGTAGAAATTGACAGGGAGATGCTGAGGGGGCCAGGCCTGCTGTAGGAGAAGGTGTTATTTTGGGGTGCCTGCCCCCAGCTGTTGCATCTTCTCTTCTGAGGCTTTGTCTGGAAGCAGGACCTCCACAGTGAAACTGACCTTCTTGGCATGAATGAAGCTGTAGGTGTTGTCAAACCGCAGGACATCTGAGGGGAGGCAGAAACCAGACATTCAGGCAGTTCTGACAAAGGGCTTGGGAACAGCGATTTTTGTTGAATTTTATTGACTGAGCAAGGCAGTGTGGTAGGTAGTGGGGGTGAAGGTAGCATAAGCAATGGCCCTTGACCTTCTGAAACTTAATCTAGCTGGGTCGACAGGACATTCATGGAGAGAAAAAAATATGAGGCAGAACATGCCAAGCGCCAGATGAGTACAGAGACTATCACGTCTGTAACAGCTTGGAAGAAGAGGGCCCAGTAGCCCAAAATCATGTTAAAGGCTTTTTAGAGGAGTTCGAGTTTGAACTGGGCTTTGAAAAGGGGGGATAGAATTGTTAGCAGCAGTAGCAATTGTAACAATAATGGTAATAGTAATAATGACTGTTCATGTGTTACAGCACTAGGTGAGTAATCTTGCCCTTCCTCACAACTCTTACAAATTCAGCATCAATCCTGTTTTATATCAGATAAAAAGGTTCTTGTGTCACACAGGGAGGAAATGATGGAGCTAGAATTTCCCTCTGATCCACATTGCTGCCTTTGTCCTGCCGGACTTGGGCCCTGAAAGGCCTGGCCCTGTTCAGTTTCTAACAAAAGGTAAAATGTGCAAACTTTTTGAACCAGAAAGCTTTTGGACAAGGATGCTCATCACATTCCTGTTTTTAATACTAAAACTGGGTTAACTGGAAAGTTCATCAAAAGAGAATTGTTTAAACAATTTATATTGTAGTCCATAGGATGGAATACTATTCTGATATAAAAAGAAAGAGGTTAGCTCCATAGAAGTGACTGGGGCATCTGTCCACAATATATCCTGAGGCCAAAAAAGTTGCAGAGCAGCTTGTAAATAGTTTGTAACATTTTTGATAATATATATGTTTAAAATCTTTTTTGGCTTTGCTACTTCATCTACCTACACTCTCAGGTTCTCTTTGATAATACCACTCAGATGCTTGTCCCAAAGGGAAAGTTTTCTCAAATCCTATGAGTTTTACAGTTTCAAAATTCCTTTGAACATACACTCAGTGACTGACTTAATTCTTGTGAATGTATACATGTGTGTATATACTCTTGTTTATTATGGAAACGCGATGCTTCTAGAGGATTGGAAAATATTTGGTAGGATAATAGATAAGACGTGTTAGCAATGGTTTCCTCTAGAAAGAGAAAATAGGCATGCACTTGGCAGAGAAAGCTCCCAAGCCTTGGCAAAGGAACAAACTGCTTTTAACCCAACCCTGTTTCTTTGAGAAGTTGTTCCATTTCGGCCAAACACCCCTTCAAGAGAACTGAGTGTGAAAACAAAAACACTAGCTCTGCCTCTTCCCTATACTGTTCTTTTCTCAGTTTTCCCAGCAAGGAAAAAAAAAAAACTGGATTTAATCCTAAGACTTAACCTTTTCCTGACCCTGGATAAAATGCATCATATAGACCAAGGCTAGACATACCACCAAATCTTCCTCCATGGTGTGAAGTGAGTATCAGTCATCTATGTTTTCTCTGTACCAGAGGTCTTTTAGGACCACTAGTCCTTCTGGAAAGAGTGAAGCTTCCTCTCTGCCCTGGATGATAGAGCCTTAGCAACCAGTTATCCATGATGGTGGAGAGGTCCTTTGAGTTCCTTGGACCAAGTACCAGGATTGAGGTGGCTTTGCCTAGCAAGATATTTGGCCTTAGAAACAAGGAAGGGGTTGATCGGACACACAGGCCCAAGGGAAATGGAATCACTGCAACTCTAGAGTCTGCACGGTTCATTTGGACACTAATCATGTGCTCATAGACTCATAGAGCCCCCAGAGATCCTCCAGGCTAAGGCTCCTTAGCTTTTGTTGGGTAACTGACCCCTTTGAGAATCTGATAAAAACATGCAATTTCAGATTTCCTGGAGTCTAACATAGACCATCTGGGGCACTGGTTCCCAATGGGAAAGGTACTATTCTGAAGAGGAGGGTGTGAGGGCATAGGTATAATCTTGCACTCTCATTTATGTATTGAATATATATATATATAAACTTTTATTTCTCTTTATTACAGATAGGAGATTATATTGACTTTTAAATTATGTGGGTAGGTAGATTATATTATCTATGAGTTTCATTTCAGAATAGTAAAGGGGACACTAGACACTATTTGTTATAAAAGGGGAGTGTTTGGGCTGTAGGATTTAGAACCACTGCTCCAGGGGTTCCTAGATTAATATCTCCTGCTCTTGTCCACTCATTTCATTTTAAGGAGAAGGAAAGCCAAATCTATTTATTTAGAGACACTTGCTCAGAACACTGAGAGATGCTCTGTAGTGGGTCTTTTAAGAAAAACTGGGAGAGTTAGTGACAAAGCTGGACTTAGAAATCAGGCGTCCAGGTGCAGCTGGGGTCTGTTCCCTGCAGCACGGCCTGGCAGTGCTGTTTAACCTTCCTACAGCGTTTCCGGTCTTCTAGACCACATCGTGCACTCTTGGTAAACAAAGACTAGGTCTTTTTCCTGAATCTTCTCATTCCTAGTCGAATATTCTATACTATTATTATAATAAACCGGCCCTCAGTAAAAATCAGGTAAGAGAACAAAAGTTAAATCAATTCGAACTTTGGTCCTCTTCCTCAGTAGTTTAGTAGACGTGGACAAGGACCGAAGGGACTGGGGCAGGGATAACGTGCACTTGCCATCAAGGCTGGCACAGATTTTAATGTCTCCACTGGGTGATTATGTTCCACTTTCCAGGGGACACCTGTTCTCCCAGGGCATTGCCCTCCTGCAGGTGAGTGTGTAACCTAACACTGGGTTCTCCCTGGGCTCAGGTCTAATCCCAGCCATGGCCCCAGATGACAGCTGATCCGCCTCATTGTCATTAAATCCTGGGAAGGAGGATGGATGCTGTAGCCTGACCTTGCTCCTCCTGGGAATGAGCAACTAGCAGATCTCAGTCAAGGCCCTGCCGGCAGGTAAAGGTTCTGTCAGGAATGTATCCAAGAGGAACTAAAATAAATCTGGGATTTGTAAACCTAAGCCTGACTGTGTTAAAAGGTTCGCAGTTTCTTCTTAGGCTTCTCCTTCAGATACTAAAGAGCAGACAGAAGGGTAATGCATTGTGGCTCACCTATTGGCTCTGTGACCTTGAGTCAATCACTTCCCTGGTCTGGGACTGCACTCTCTTCTCTGTCACCTCAAAGACAACTGGTGGCCAAGAGGTCCTGGACCCGGGACTCTAGGATTATCTGGTATCTTCTGTCTTTTGGTGTCTATACAAGCTACTTACTTTGTGGGAGGGATAACATTCCTTTTCTATACCTCAGCTTCCCTGTCCATTAAAAAAAGAAATTCCAGTTTGTATGTCTGAAGTGGTTTATCCTCTGTGGGTAACATTTTCTGGGTGGGTGTTAAGTCTTGTTCTTACTGAAGCAAACAGTATATGCCCCAACCATGCTGCTCACTAACAAGAATACTCCCCCCTCCCCGGGGAGCTAAGAGCATCTGTGAGGAGGGGGTGGTGGAGGCTGAAGTTGCCTGGGATGCGAGGGAGGAGGCAGAGTCTCAGGGTAAGTGATGGTGTAGACAAGCACAGAGGCTGGGCGACACTTCTGTGGGGCTACTTCAGACCTCTTGGCCGGACTGCTGTAGACTTGGGGCACAGGGCTTCTCCCCCAGCCCTTGCCATAACAATGGCGACTACAGTGTGTTGAGTGTCTGCTATATGCCAGGCATTATGCTAAGTGCCTCAAAGACATTATCACATTAAATTATTGGGTGTCGCTGTGAGACCCCCACTGTAGCAACCAGGAAGCAAGTTTAGGGAGGATATGTCACTTGCCTAAGGCCATGCAGCTAGTCAGTGGTCAAGTCTAGCTCAGGTCTGATGATAAAACCCTTGTTGTCATTGATTTTCCATTGGCTCTAACAGAAAGGAAACTGGAGATTTGACCATGTGTGTGTGGTTTTTCTACTTATAAATGGAGTGCATAGTCATTATAAAATGTATTTGCAGAAATAGTATAAAAATGAAAGCCAGCCATAAGCATCCTAACACCCCAGAGATAACCATTCTGGGTTAGCAGAGATTCCCCATAATTCTTTTACTGGGTACACACTTTTTTTTTTTTTAACCAAAGTTGAGTGTATACCATACATGCTATGTTTCATGCTTGTTTGTTTAACATGTGTCTAAATGTATCAGACATCTTATGTGTCAATTTATTCTCTTTAACAGGTATATGATATTCCATTGTCTGGATGGACTATAAATTATTTAACGAGACCTTATGGCCACATGGTTTACTGCCCATTTTCCAGGCTGCTGGGAACATCCTTCTTCCAGTATCTGTGTGTATTTGTGTAAATATTTCTGTGTAAATTTTCCAGAAGTAGAATTGCTGAGTCAAAGGGAATTTTAATCGATATTGGAAAGTCAAGCAAGGTTAAACACCTTCTTAAATGTCTGTTTGCCACTCTTGTGGAAACTGCCTGTTCATTGTGTCCATTCTTTGGTCAACCCAGATATGAGGAAGGCTCAGAGGGGACAAGGCAGGACTTTTCAGCACTCTGCTCACCCTGTGATCCTGTGCCCACCCAGCCAGTCCCACCGCTCTGACCTTTGGGAAGGAGCATCCCCAAGGAATGTCTGGCCAGTCACAAACCCAGTTAGACCCAGACCAGATGAGCTCAAGCCCCATGATCACCTAGGACTGTGACTCACCTGTACCTGGGAGTACCAGGTCAGAGTCCCACCCTGCTGCTAACAAGCTGGGTCACCTTGAGGAAGTCATATCACCTCTCCAAGCCTAGTTTTCTTCATCTCTACAAGGAGAAACTTGAACTGATGGAGTCCCATTTCTGGTTCTAACATTCTGAGAGCCAAAAATCCGTGGAGGAAGAGGAGACTCACAGCAGAAAGCTGGACAGGGGCTTCAGGACATTGCCAAGACAGAGCTACTTACAGATGCCAGGATCGCTGCAGGTGAGGGTCCCATCTTCAGGGACCAGGTGGGAGTTGTACCTCTGGTTGGGCAGCACCTCTGTCATCTCCCCTGCCCGCTGCCTCTCTCCCATCTTGGTCTTCAGGAAAATCCCAAAACCAACATCTGCCCCGTCCGACATAAACTGCCACCTGCAGGGGACATCACCCATTTAGACATAATTCTGTCTGTGTGTGTCCTCTCTGGGGCCTTGACACCAGGGCTCCTCCCACCCCAGCCATCTACAGATGAAAGGCTCAGGTTTCCCAGAAGGGCCCTACCTGAGGACACAGCCAGGGAAGAGGATTTCGTACTCCACTTGGTGGGAGGAGCCGCGGGAAATCTGTACGCTGTGTTCATACTGTTGTTTCACCTGGTCTCGCACATAATACTTCTTGGGGATATCACCCCCGTAGTTGATCTAGAAGCAGAGCATGGAGTGAGCTAGAACGTGCACTTGAACCAGGCTTCCCTGTTCGCCTCCAGCCCCTGGCAGCCCATACCTTGGATATACACTTGGGGTTGCCATCAGGGTCAGTCATGGTGCCTCCATATTCCACAGGCACCTGGTCAGGGCTGATATGTTTCAGTAAAACCTCCTTCCAGTTTGCTGACCGGAGAGGGAAAGAAGGAGAAAGATGCATCTCACCACTAGGTAAGGTTTCACCATACATAACCCTGGTGGTCTACACTAAACAGGCAGAAAAAACCCATCTACCACTCCACCACCCCCTCTGCCCCAAATACCAGCAGATTTCTCCCACTTTCCCCTACCCCTAATTGTGACTTCATGAATAAATGCATCACTGTAGAGAGACCCCTTAAATGGGTCCTCTTGGCTTTTCCTCAGCCACAGTTTCACTAATGCTCCTGTTATTTTCAGCTATTTAGCTGCCAAGGACTTGGCCCCCTTTTTTTTGTTTTTGTTTTTAATAACCAAGCCCTTTCCTGACTAGGAGAGTTTGACTCTGGTACAGCCAATGCCTAGAACCACTTTTCCACCAATGCAAATTGGTAAACAAATACCAGCCAAGTACAATATTTTGATACAGGAAACCTTTCTGTGCTTATATAGGCGGCAGCTCCAAGCCATGGGGTATAACCCAGTGTCCTCCATGCTATGCTGGCTGGAAACCCACAGAGACTGGCCAGGATCTGCCAGCCCCCAGATTTTTAGGGGAACAGAGACCATGCAACTCCTGAGAACACCGTGTCTGTGGTCTTGGGGTGATTTAATCTACACTGCAAAGCTCCAATGACCAGCCTAGATTGGATTTTTTTCCCTCCTCTGTTGAAGATCCTGTACTTTCCCAGCCCAAGGCAGGTTTGGTTGAAAGAGTTTTAGGTGTGGGTAAGAGAACAGACTGAGCCTCCTACACAGCTCTGCTGCCAGGAAACCAAACCACCCCGCGCTCAGGGTGGGTGGTAGCAGCAGAAAACCCAAAAATCATAAAAGCCTTTTGCGCAGATTTTATATTTCTTCCCCCATTTCAGCTGGAGAATTGGGATAAGGCCAGGAGGATTCTTCCCATTTTAGAGAGAGAGTAACTGAGGCAACAAGAAGCAGAACTTTTTGCCACCTGAGCTAGGACCAGAACCCAGAAGTCCTACACTTTCCTCACGAATCCACTCCACTGCCCGGGTCTCACTGGCACACATTTGGAAAATCTCCACTTTTAACATGTCACCTAAAGGTGAACATTCAGAAACCTTCAGAATCCCATTACCTATCCCCAAGTTCAACTCCATAGGTGTCATCAAGCCTTCCATGAGGTTGTCCCAATCCACACTTCCAGCCCTTTCTCCCACTGCTCCACTTCCTGCTCCTGCAAAACTAAACTTCTCCCTGTCCCTGGTTGGCTGGATTCCTGCATGTCTTCCTTGCTGGGTTTTGGGTCACACTTTGCCTTGTGCCCTGATGTTCTCCCCCACTTCCCTGCGCATCCACTCCCTGCTGACCTGCTTCTCTGCCAACCTCATTAATCACTTCTTCTCAGTCTCCCTGGTGGGCTCTTCCTTCTCCACCTGCCCTTGAGCTTGGATATTCCCCAGGGCTCAGCCTCTGCTCTTCCGTGGGCCATCTCAGCTACTGTCAAGGTTTCAGCTGCTACCTTTATTTGACACCTCTCAAATCTCCAGGCTGGAGTTCTCTCCTAAGCTTCAGACTCAAGTAATCCCAATATCTGTATATCTCACACCGTCCTCAAACTCAGCTTCAAGCTTGTTCAAGCCTATTCTTCCAGTGTTTTCCCAGTGAACTAATGCATCACCATCTACTCAGTCATGCCAGACATCAGGCGATCGTTCTAGATTTTTCTTTCTTCCTTCCTACATCTTGTCCATTGAGTTCTGCTGTTTTGCTTTCTAAATAAGGCCTAAATCCATCTTCTTTCTATCCCTATCGCTACTGCTTGCAACACGTCTTGCACGGACTATGGCAACAGTGTGCAAACTGGTCTCTATGTCCTTCGCAATCTTGCTGGTATAATGCCTCAGCTTAAATTCCGATTGTGGCGCTCCCCTGCCAAAAACTTTTCTGGTTCCCAGTGGCCTGTAGAGTCATGTCCCAGCTTCTCAACATGGTGCCCGGGATTCTCCGTGCCCTGGCTCCTGGTTCCCTATCCAGCCTCATCTCTTGCTGCACCCTGCCTGGCATTCCATGTCAGCTTCCTGTGCCATGTTGTGTCACGTGTGTTCAATGCTGTTCTTTCTGCCAAGCAGCTTCCCGCCTTGCTCCGTCTGACTCTTATCCATTTGCAGCACGCAGCTTAGGGGGGTGTCACCTCCTGCTGAGCTCAGGTGGGGTGAGCACCCCTGCTCATGCTCCCGCGCACTGTGGCTTCCCCTCCTCACATTCACCATGTCATGCTGATGAGACGTCTGTTGGGAGAGGCCACGAGATCTCCAGTGGACTCTATCTTACCTTTGTAGCCTTGGTGCCTTGTCCACAGCCTGGCACGTACTACTAGGTGCTTGTCAAATGAAGCCATTCCTGTTTGGCCCCAGCTAAAAGCAACCTTGCTCCTGTGACCTGTGACACCTTCTAATGCCTTTTCTAGTTTGTGCCAAAACTTACTCCTTCTAGGTCTTCTCTCTCCTGTTATACTGTAAGCTCCTTCAGGGCAAGGACTGGAGTTTCAGTTCATCTTTGAATCTACACTGATGAGCCCAGTGCTTGCCCAGAGTTTTTATGAAAACAGGACGGCCCCAGCTTGCTCCTGGGTCCCACTGCTACCAAACCAGTAGAAGGGGAGCCTTCACCCTGGTGGCTATGGTGGCACCCTGGTGGCTATGGTGGAAACTCTGAAGCCAGGCCCAGTTTGGGCCACAGACCATCCTGTACTGTAGAAAAGAGTCTGGAACACTCACCTCCCAGGACCATGATCTTCTTACGAGTGTCCTCGCTCAGGAAGGGTTTGATGAGGTTGTAGGCCACGGGAAACAGCTTGGGCGCTGGAACAAAGCCCAGGTGATGTGAGGCCGGGAGCAGTGCCCGGTCTGCCCCTAGCAGTGTCCTCTGCCGCCCCCCGACCCCACGTCAGGACACACGTTCCCTAGTGCTGTGGAGCCCAGGACGTGAGGCTTAGCGTGGGCACGTCTTCGAGGTACAGTGGGGACAGCCCAAGGGTCTCTTCTCTCTCATCAGGCTGGAGGGCTCGGAGGAGGTAGTATTAATAATAAACACCGGAAGCTCTGCAAATTGCAAAGTGGTCTGCACATGTCCAGGGTCAGTCTCCTGACCAAGTCTTTAGACCCCCCTGCACCTTGGCTCACTGGGTTTTACTCTCCTTAATCTTCCCCAGGAATATTCCCATTTGGCTCCATCACAGGCAATGCCCACCTTACCTTTAACAACAAAAAGACGCTTCAGTGTCTCAGGATAATTTTCCTCAAACATGCAGAGAAACTGTGGAAATAAAATCACTCTGATTCCAGCGGGCCCAGACCTCTGTGCCAGGGAGGGAGGCCCTGTTTCCTCCAGCCTAGATCTGTCCCCGTTGCCGCCCCATCCCACAGGGCAGCCCAGCAGAGGCCCAGCCCTCCTGCCCACCGCCCTGCCCCTCACCTCTCCGTAGGCTTCCACGGCAGGCTTCCAGAGGTGCCTAAGGCCGAGCCCCTCACAGTCGTAAATCATGGTGATGGTCTCTATCTTCTTCCCCAGCTGCAGGGAACAGAGCAGGAAGTCACTGCAGGCTGCCACACTGCAGAAGCCCACCGCAGTTCGGGGCAAACGCCAACTGCACCACGCACCACAGAGCAAACCAGAGTGGGACAGGGCTAGAGCTAAGGGTTTCCAAATCAAGATGATCACCCCAGGCCAGAACTGTGACCTAGGCAAGTCCCTCTGCCTGCCTGGGACTCAGTGTTCTCATCTAGTAAACAACTGGGTAGATCTAGATCTCATCGGAGGTCCCTTCTGTGCTGCAGTGTGGCCTGGCGGCCTCCCTCTTCCTCTGACTCACTGTGCGCTTTGTGCGGCGCCCACGCGGCCACTTATCACTCAGGCCTTCACTGCAGCCTCAAACTCCTGGGCTCAAGTGATCCTCCTGCTTCAGCCTCCTGAGTAGCTGGGACTACAGGCACACGCCACCTTGCCCAGCTAATTTTTTCTATTTTTAGTAGAGATGGGGTCTTGCTCTTGCTCAGGCTGGTCTCAAACTCCTGGCCTCAAGTGATCTTCCCACCTTGGCCTCCCAGAGTGCTAGGATTACAGGTGTGAGCCACCGTGCCCGGCCTTTCCTTATCTTTTGTGAATACTGAGTTAGAGAAGCATAGAATCTAAGATCATCTATGCCAGTGGTACCCAAATATTTGCCCAAGGATGGGTTGGTCCATGACAAAGATTTCACTGGTCCCCAGGTAAATAAGAAAAATAATAATAATGTATTGAGTTTTTTATGAAGCTACATTTATTCAATGTAAAGGGCTGCCTTTTATTCTGAGATTATGGCACTCCTATAGTTTTTGGTGTTAATTATGGCAAAATAGACGGTAATTTTTTTAAGTCCTGGGCAAAATAAATATGTGGCAACATTATGTCAGTCTCTAAAACTTGGAAATTTCACTGGGGTATGAAATTCAAAACCCTGGGCCTCAGCCCTGAAGCTCTGTTTCAGTTCCTACACGACATCCCTGCTTCTGCGTGAATGCCTCCACCACGGCCAACTCACTGTCAGCCCTGGTAGGCCACTCACCTTTGTGGTCTGGTGGGCACACTCCTGCAGAAGCAGCTCACAGTCCCGCATCTTGGTCCTGAGCAGGTCCTGTTTGGTGGCTGAGAACAGCAGACCCTTGGCATCGAGAGGTCCAATGATGTCGTACCAGACTGGGCAGCCATCCAGGTCGTAGCCACACATGCCCCCTGACAGATACTGTTGGATCACCTGGGCAGAGACATAGAAGAGGCACCTGGTCAGCAGGCAGCCATACACATCCCTCCCCTGCATGCCAGTGGATAGCCATTCTGGAAACCATCACAGCTCACTTGGCATTGTCAGACCTCTCCTCTGAGGATCCCAGCAGTCCGATAGGCCCGGGACACAGGTCGTGGGTCTAACAGGCATAGCATAGGGATATGGCAGGGTAATTTGTCCTCACCTCTGGAGGCTGCCAGCTAATGATGTTGTCAATGTCCTTTTGCTTGCGGAACTCCACATGCTGCAAATGCACAATCAAGAATTTTAAGAAGTAGGGTGGGGGAGGTTAATTGGCCTCTAACAATAAGTGACAGGATGACCAGACCATCAGACCATGGGTGCTCCCTAGGAGGCAGTAGGCGGGAATGGAAAGGAAAGCTCTGCCTGTTTCAGAGGCCTCAGCAGAATGGATTAGTATTGTTGGCTGGCCCGGAACTACGAAAGCCTGCCTTTGCAGGGAAGGGAATGCACTTTGTCCCAGGGGGATAAGACAACAGTGGTCAGCTAGTAATCAGATATGTCCCACAAGCAATGGCTGTGATCAGAGTTGGGAGTGGGCAAAAGATGTCCAAGCAAGGTGTGATTCTGCTGGGGAGAAACTGAGGCAACAGCGGGATTTGGAACCAAATGGATCTCACCTTCCGGAGCATGGCCTCTGATTTATGCAGGTCGAAGCTTCTTGCTGTAACAGGGAAATGTGGTCAGGGTTAGGCCAGCAGACAGGGCGTCCAAGGGTGGGAGAGTCCCCTATTCCCATGATGGGGCCAGTTCCTCCCAGTCATGTCCCCAGCTGACTCTCAGATCATCCCACCTGCAGACGCTAATATGAGGACTTTCATGAGGGCCTCTGGAGCACGGCGGGCCCTGGGTTTATAGGGAGAGCAATTCAAGGTTCAGGGCACTTGAAGGCAGCAAATTGCAACTTCCAGACCAGGAGTTTGACTCCAGGGGATGCAATCAGGTGAAAGGTCTTCTCTCCTCTCAGCAAAAGTGAACCCTGGACCCCGTTATCATTTGGCCTTCCCCTCTTCCACAAAGTTTATCTTCTCCACAGTCTAATGTCCAACTGAGAACTTGACCCACAGTGCAAGATGAACATGGCTGCCCCTGTAATCTGGGTCGGAGCTGGTGGAACATCCCAGTGGGATTCGATGAGCCTCCAGCCAACCTTGTCATGGCCTCAGAGGACCCACACATACCCTAAAGGGACACAAAGAGCCCTCCTCCCAGGGCTCCTGGAAAGTTTCAGAACTAAAGTCCACCTGGGCCGAGGCTTTATTTTATTCATGAACCCCCAACAAGTTGTCCTGCTCAAGCTTGAACACAAAGACTTCACTGTCCCCAGAGGCCACCTGCTCCCAGGTAATCATAGCTTGCCTAGCTGCCATTTGCACTCAGTTCCCCTTGTCACATGGAGCTGAGATCTGTTCCAGAGATAGTCAGACAGCACGGTTGCTTTCTCAGCCACACGATAGCCCATCCAAGACTGGCAAATTCTGTGCTGTCCCCTAGTTCCCTCACGATCAGGCTGCCCATCCTTGGAGCCTTTACCAAGCCTCACAGCCCGGCTTCAAGTCCATCCAAATAACCCCCCTTGCAATGTTTGCAGTTTGCAGTGTCCCTCTGCAGGGGTCCTCAAACTTTTTAAACAGGGGGCCAGTTCACTGTCTCTCAGACTATTGGAGGGCCGTTGGAGAGTGTGGCGCACATTCCACACATGCGCACTGTGGGCCTGGGATGAGTCGGCTGCTAAGCAGGACAGGCATCGGCGGCAAAAACACCCAGCGGGCTGGATAAATGTCCTCGGCGGGCCGCATGTGGCCCGTGGGCCGTAGTTTGAGGACCCCTGCTCTAGAGAGTGCTCAGACAGCACCAGGTATTCTCTTAAGAACTTTCTTGGCAACAGTCATTCACATCCTTAACTCCGGTGGGGCTTACAGTCAACTGCAACCCCCAAATCTTCTTCACCTGCGCGCTGCTAAGCCTCCGTTCCATACATGAAGAGGCGAGACCTTGAATCTTCCCTATCAAGTTTCACCTTGTTACAGTCAGCTTCGTGCCATCCTTTAAAGAGTTTTTGAGATGATCCAGATTTGGACCAATTTTGCCATCTGACCTATGAACCGTCCCTCCCAGCCGTATGTCCTCTGTGGATTTGGTTGGCATCTAGATCTGCTGACAGCCCTGGGACCTAGGCCAGACAGGCTGCCCTCTGGACTGTCACTGGTCCCTTGATCATCACCCCCCGTGAGTGCCCAGCACATTCCCTGACTCTGCTGTCATGAAATCTAGTCCTCTCTCCTGGGCCCAGAGAGTAAGTGCATCAAGAGATGTCCCCAATGCCACGCCCACCACTGGTGCTGGACCCAGACTGGCAGAGCTGACTGCTGCCCTCCATGTGTCGCTGCAGTCGCTTGGGGCAGCTTTTACGGGAATTATCATCTGGGTTTGCATCCTGGCCCTTCCACTCCTCTGTTTGACCTTGGACAAGACACTGCATATCTCTGATCGAATCATCTAATAAGCTAGAAACACTTGGAAGATATAAAACAATGTCCTCTCATGATGGGGGAGTTGGACCATGAAAATGAGAAGCTCCCATAGGAAGGACACCCCTGCTGTGAGAAGAGCCCCTATCTTTCCAGGGAACAGGAGTGGTGGCAAACTGTGAGCCCTCGTATCTCATCTGGGGCAGGGGGAAGGCTCTCCAGTTAACCCTTATCTGTTAGGGCCCAACATCCAGTATGTTCTGTGAGGGCTCTCCCCAGGTTGCCACTTGCTCCTGGCCGTAACCCACATGGTGCCTGCTCCATCGGGCCTCCCCAGGGCTCCCGATGCTCTGGCCAGGGGCAGCACAAAGCATGGCTTGGGGCACTGCAAGAGGAACTGGCTCAGGAGCAGCTGTCCTGGGTTCCGTAGTCCTGTGCAACGCAGGGACCCAGACCTGCTGTGCCTCCCTTACAGGGTTCCCACCAGCGCCTTGCTCTATCTCGCTTATCCCACCCGCTGGGGTGCCCAGAGCGCAGCCTCAGTCGGGAGGGGGCAGGGGAGACTTGTGCACCTGTTCGCAATGCCTGTGAACCAGCAGAAAGCTGAACCCCACATGGAGGGGAAGAAGGAGGGGAACCCCGAACTCACACCTAGATTAGAGACAGACACTCTGCTGGTGCGTGGCTTGCAGATGTCTCCTTTAGAATCAAAGGGAGAAAGAGAAAAGGGGTTTGTTGTTCTTGTTGTTTTTTTAAAGGCAACAAAAACCCTCATTGAAATTCACAATAGGTTCTGACCAGGCCTGAGCTCCTGCCCAGGAAATGTGAAGCGCAAATGAAACACAGAAGAGGACGCTGCCTTTGTTTTAAGAGGCTGAACTTGGCTTCAAGGGGCAGCGGTGGCTTGCTTCCTGGAAAGGATGCTGGCCTTGGGTCTGGGGCCCTAGGTGTGTGCCCTGATTCTGCTTCACATTAACTGTGGGACTTCAGGTAAGTCCCCTCCCCTCTCTGAGCCTGTTTTCTCATCTGGCAAATAAGGTTGACAAACTCTCTGATATTCCTTGAGGGGGTAGGTTGTGCTTGATAGATAAGTGTAGCTGGTGAACTATCCTATCCGCCTTATGCAAAGAGAGGGTTACCCAGGACTCAGGAGTGGGGGTGTCTGGGAGACCAGCTGCCAGAACCCCAGGCCGGCCCTTTTCTAGATAAAAGAGAGCTTCGTTGCTGTTTAACAGTTCTCTGAAACCGCCTAACAGCAGCTCCTAGACTGTTGGATCATCTTGCAACTGGCCCTTTAAGGAGGCCGCAGTCTTCCCACTCTTTCCACCCACCTGCTTCTAGCTCCAGCCCTTGAGCAAATGCTAGGCCAAAATTTCCTCCAGCCTGGACTGGCTCCACTGCCGCCCCCACTCTGCCTCTCCACCCTCCCTGAGTGGTGGGCTAGGGGGTGGGATCAAAGCTTATTTTAGGAAAGGGGCAAGTGACACTTCCAGAGGCACATGAGGCCCCACGTGGCTCTCCCAGATGCATCTGCCCTCAGGTGTGTGCTAGTAGTCCCTCAAGAGCATGCCAGCACTATGGAATTTCTGGAAAGAGAAGGAAAAGGCATCGCTTCACCTGTCCTGGGGCATGCATATGTGTGTTTGTGCCCATAGAGAGATAACAGGGCATGATTTGTACTTTAATATTTGGGGCTATGATTCTACAGAATAAACTTAAGCTCTGCTAATCTAATGCAATGGAGTTTTATTATTTCTGTGTCTGTTAACAAAGTTTCTATACAGGCCAAAAAAAGTGTGTCAGAAGAACCAGGGAGGGTGGCACATGACCTGGAATCACAGGAGAGGAGAGGAGAGGAGGGAGAAGAAAGGAAGATCTCAGGAGCTGGGGGACGGGGCTGAATTTGATCCTGATGCTAGTGGAAATGTGTACGTTTCATTGCCACATGCAGAGCTCTGTCGTGTCATGTCTTGCAACAGGCAGGGCACCCTGTCACATCCTGCTCTCCCTGAGGAGAAGCGCAGGGAAGCTGTTTGTCCTGGCCCAGGTGCCACAGACAGGCCAGGGCACAGCTGGAACTAGAAATTGGGCTCTGGGGCCTGGCAGTGGTTTGAGGAGACTCTTGTCACCCCAGGTCAGGCTGGGCCCCTCAGGTTCCCCATGCACACTGCCCCTCCTTCAAGCTGCCTAAACTGCTGTCAGCAGGGGACCTGCCATCCCAGCAGGGCACAGCGGGGGCCAGCCTCTCCCAAGGGGCAGGACTCTGGTTCTAAACTGCCTCCCACTTCCCACATGGCTGGGTCCTTTCTAGGCTTTTCTTCAGCCCATTTCCACAGGTGCATCAGTAGAGCAGATTTTTTGAGTGGATGGAAATGGCTTCAAGCTAAGAAGCAACAGACCTGGACTTTCATCTTCCCTCTGCCTGCAACTCACAGTGTGACTTGGAGCAAGTCACTTCACCTCTCTGACCCTCAGTGTCTTTATCTATCCACCGGGAAGGCTGAGGTTATGTAACTGCCAAGGGCCCTTTTGGCTCTAAAGGTTGAACACTCCAGATTCTCAGATTGCTAGGAGCAGGGTTTTCAGAGGGTGCCATTGTGTCACCCAGAACAAGCCCCTGCCCCAGCCTCCCACAGCCCCTCTTCCCTCACCTCGGAGCCAGCGCAGGAGAAAATAGTCATCCGGATTCGGCAGAGTGGGCAGCACATCCTGGACATTCTCCCGAAACTGTAGGGAGAGGCAGCTGTGTGAGCGGTAGGGCCCTCCCTGGCCACCCTCTGCCCGGGACTCTCCACAGGGGCCTTCGCTGGACGCCTCTGCCGCTCGGTTCAACTCTGCAGACACTGGCTGGGCACCTGTGCTGCATGGTGCTCTCTGTCTTGCCAGGGGCTGCTGGGGAGCAGGGGAGGAGGTGGGAAGGGAGGAAGACACTGTCCCTGCCCTGCCATAAGCGCTTCTACACGCCAGCCTGGTGGGCAGGCAGATGTGTTCCCAGCTAACTGTAATGCCAGGTGCTCTGCACTGACAGCAAAAGTTGTCAGTTCCCCAGGCATTCCCCGTGAGCCCAGCGCTGATCCTGGCACTGCATCTTACTCCTCATTCAGACCCCCCATAGGTATTATTGTCCCCATTTTCCAGATGAAGGAATTAAAGCTCAGAGAGGTGAAGTACATGTCCACGTCCAAGGTCAAACAGCTAGCAATGAGCAGAGCTGGGATGCAAGCCCAGGTCTGGCTGAGTCCAGAGCACATGCTCTTTCCATCATGCTCCTGTGTCCCCTCTTTAATAGAATGGTGAGCAGTGTGCTGGGGAGCAGAGGGAAGGAAGAAGGTGGCCTCCTGTGGTTTCACATAAAAAATGGCATTTGAGCTGGGCTCGAAGGACTTCAAAGGCAGCAGCGGGGGAGGAAGATGGGCAATCCAGGTGGAGGGAACAGTTCCAGCAGGAAGCCATTAAGGAAGGGGAGGGTGCAGGTAGTGCCAAATGAAGGAGGTGGACAGTGATCTCAAGGGACAGCCACACCCATCTCTACCCTCTCACTCCGCTGTAGGTGAGCAGGCCCCCATGTGCCCTCCCCAAACCTGCTGCTCCAGCCACTCACCTTTCCCTGGTCACTGACCTACAGGACAGCCCCAGAGGGGACCAATGAGGACTGGCCACCTCTGCCCCTTGCCTAGGTCAGCCAAGGACTCAAACCATCCCGCTCCCCAAAGCAGCTCCCAGAGCTCCGGGAAACTGCTCATCCAAACTGCCGGCAGGAAGCCACCTCTCACCAAGGCCCCTGGTCTCCAGTTTAATCACCATCTAATCCCTTCTCTGCATGACTTCCCCTGCAGGTCAGCAGTAAAACCTGAAACCTCCCTGTCCAGCCTTCCTGGCATGGGGGAGGCCCGGCCTGGGACAAAACCTTCATGAGGCTGGTTCCTTCCCAATGCTGCCATATCTGCCCCCACCCCCTTGCCCAGCAATGGAAAACTGCCCAGCTGTGGGGCCTCCAAACCTTGGGGCTGCACCAAATCGGCTCTGCCTGGGAGAACAGGTGACCTCCCCTCTCCCCAGGGGTGACAGAGACGGGGACAGTCAGTTGGTGGAGAGGACAGTCCAGCCCTCAGACTCTTGCCCCTTTCCTCTTCCCAGGTGCCCAGGCAAAGCCAGGCTCACCTCCTTGCCTTCGGAGGAGCATCATCCTCAGCCCCGGGACCAGGCACAGGGCTGGGTTGCAAAATAGGGGAGGGCTGGTTGGTCTCAGCTCAAACTAACCCCAGCCCAGTGAGTCATCCGAGAACCCAGAATTCACACACTGTCCCTTCAACATCACCTGGTCCAACCTCCTCATTTCATTTCACTGAGGAGCAAAAAGAGGACAGGGTTTTGCCCAAGGTCGCACAGAGGCTTGGTGCCGATCAGGGGCTACCCAAGACCCCTAAGGAGCTGTTGGGGGGGGCCTCCATCGTGCCCCTGCCCCTGCAAGAGGAAAACCTCCCGGAAATGGGAGGAAACTTGGAGCCCTGACTCTGCCCAGGGCCTGGCTGCCAGTCCCGAGGATGAATGTTGCCTTTGTGCCCTCAGTGGCCTCCGAGGGCTTCCAAGCAACACTTCTTCCCAGGTGGCACCGCCACGGCTGCTCGGGCTGCGCGGGGGTGGCCAGATTTCCCGGGGCCCCTAGGCGGGAGAGGGAGGGAAGGAGGGGCGGTCCGCGGGCCGAGCAGGGGCGGCCGGGGCTGCTTCCTCCGCTGCCCGCCTGCCAGGAACCCTGGGTCCCTCCCTCGCCCCCTACCCAGCCCCTCCGGGTCTCGCTGCCGCGGGCGCGCGGGGACCGCAGCCGGGCCAGGACGAGGGCTCACCTTGGCTAGTGCCTCCTTCTGTTTGGGGCTCAGATCGCCGACTCTGCCGCTCATCGTGGCTCAGTCCCGGCGCCGGCGGTTGCGGCAGCTGATGGAGCGGAGACTGGTTCCAGCTGCCGGCGGAGTAAAGTCCCAGCCCGAGCCCGGGCGGCGCGGCCGGCGGCCAAGCCCCGCCTCTTAAAGGATCCCGAGGGGCGGGGCGGGGAGCGACGCGGGGCGGGCGCTGGCACGCGTGGCCCTCCAACCTCCTCAAGTCGGAGGCCCGAGGCCCGTGGGCATCAGGAGCTCAGGAGTCTGGGTTTTAGTCCGAAATTGACCCTCAGCTCACAGTGTGACCTTGGGAGAGACACCTGAGCTCTCTGAGTCTTGAACCACAAGGGATTGGAAGGTGCTGTCTAATGAGCTCCCCTATGATCAGGCCCCCCCAAGACCGTAGAGAACTGGCCTGGCGCGCTGTGAGGGACATGTCCCCTAAGTCTAGCAGGGGTCCTCAAACTTTTTAAACAAGGGGCCAGTTCACTGTCGCTCAGACCGTTGGAGGGCCGGACTATAGTTTTAAAAAAACTATGAACAAATTCCTATCCGCACTGCACATATCTTATTTTGAAGTTAAAAAACAAATGGGCAAAAACACCCGCATGTGGCCTGCGGGCCGGAGTTTGAGGACGCCTGGGAGCCAGACGCTGCTTCTGGGAACCGTGGTACTGACCGATCTTCTCTGAGGCCCCTGCCCTCCACTTGTCCTGCCATCGGTTTATGACCAGGCAGCCAGACCCGGCTTGGGCCTTTCTGCTGACAGCCTTCCCCCTCCAGCTGTGGGAGCAGACTTCAAGTCGGCAGGAGGCTAAAGCCAGCCAATGTCCACAATTCACCTAGTGCGGTGCCTAGCATGGGGTTGGCTTCTCGTGACCACTTCCCTTCCTAGTTTGCCCTGCAAAACCTCACTTTGCTGCCCGCCTGGCCAGACTTCCTCCTTGGTGGGGATGGAGGTGACCATGGAGGAAGCCCCAGTGAGAGCAATGTCCCAGTGAAAGCAGGGTTGCTGTCACGTATCCTTCCCCACTTCTCGCCCAGGGGCCAGAGCTGTGGGTCCCCAGGTAGCTACAAGTCTGACTTGTGGGATGGACGCTCTGGCCACTGCAGCCGAGCAGGCTCCTGTCCAGCCTCGCCACCTGACTGTCCAGCCACACCCCCGTCACTGCCCCTTCCCTGTACAATGAAGACATTTCCTCCTTTCAAGGCTCAACAGCCTTCCCCGCCCTCTGCCTGGGCCCCCTGGCACTTTAATTTACCTCCAGGGTAGCACCTGGTCACATGCTTGGGCCATTCTTTCCTGCTACTGTGTGCCAGGCACTGTTCTTAGACCCAGAAATGAATCAGACACCACGCTGCCCTCCCACAGATAAGGAACAGGCCCTGTCCACTAGAATACGAGAGAAAAATAAATGTCCCAAGAAGAGGCAGCAGGCATCTGGGTGCTTTAAAAGGGAAGCATTTGCTTTGGGTTGGAAGAATCCTGGAAGGCTTTATGGAGGGAGTGGAATTGAGCTGGGCCTTAAAATGGGGGGACATGGAAGGAAGACTTGTTCATTCCATGGGAGCACAATCGTGCACTCGAGCAAAGTTTTGGTGGCTGGTGGGAAGTATGGCTTCAGCCAACAAGGTGGGGAGAGGAGGCATATGTAGGCAGGGCAGACCCTCAGAACCCTGATGTGACACTACTAAGTAGCATCTACCCTGCTAGACGATGAGGTCCTTGGGCACCTCTAAATATCCTCACCAGCCCCCCGCCCCCAGCACAGTGTCCTGCACACAGGGATTGTCAATAAATCTGTGCTGAATGAACAAATGTGAGAAATGCTCCAAGCCACAGAGCCAGGGGCTGGGGGAGCCCCAGGAGAGAGAAATAAACATAGATCATTCAGAGATCATGCAGCTCACCTCATTTAACAGCTGGGGAAACTGAGGACCCAAGAGGGAATGGCTTGCCTGAAGTCATTAGTGGCAAGCAATGACAGATGTGGAGTGCCCAGTGCCTGGCAGGTGGAAGGTGCTCAGTCGTGCTGTCTCCTTCCGGTTTAGAATTAATGCAGAGGTAACCCCAGGGGTCTGTGGGTGTCCCATCTCCCAGAGCCATGCCCGGTTGCCTCAGCGCCCAAGTCTCCAGGAGAGTAGAAAGCAGAATGCCCAGGTCTCCCTCTTCACCCAGAGGCGGCAGAAGGCAGAGGCAGGTGCCCCAGGCCCGTTTACGACATTTGGAAGGACTCCACTGTGCCTCTAGTGTGGCCCCTGCCAGGGATGTCCACTGCAGGGTACAGAGTGAGGGTTGAGGTCCCCGACCCCCACCTCTGCAAAAGGTTTTCAGGAAGTCCCAGCAGTCCTGCCCTAGTTAAAGAAGCACTGGCTCCTGCCTTGGGGCAGGACAGGGCTGCCTCCCTTACTGGACACTTGGCTAACATCTGTATTTAAGAGCCTTCCAGGGACAGAATGTTTTTTACAGGGTAGAACCTACTCACAGGACAGTAATATAGCCCCTTATATTGGCTCAGCACTTCACAGTTTGCAAGGCACTTTCAGATCTAGCTTGTCACTTAAGTGCTGGACAATCCTCTAACATAGAAAGGTCAGGTGGTTTATTGAGGCACCCAAGGGAGAGAGGTGGTCATGTGTGAGCACATGCAGAGTTGGGACTTGAACCCAAGTCTTTGGCTTTTAGGCCAAACGTTCCTGGGTGCCCTCAAGCCAAGGTGTGGGCAGGCCTGGAAGTGACCCGCAAAAGCTGTCCGGGAAAGCACAGGAACACAGTCACCTAGCAGGACACGGCCTCCCTCCCATGTCCTCTACCAAGATGTACCTATCTCCTGGGCACTGTTAAACAGCTACCATAGTTAGTCTGATACTATGACTCCTAAATAAATAATCTGGTAAACTTCTCCAAGCTGGTTCCTAAGTGAGAGTCCCTCCTTCTCATCCCCACCTTGTCTCTATGCCCCAATCCTTGTTTGACAGTTTCTCCCTCCCCGCTAGATATGTTGCACCCCTGCTCAAGAATCCACAATGGCTCCCAAATTCCTTCCGGAGTCAGCCCAACCACACTGACCTGCATTCAAGGGCCACCCCCACCTCATCCCAGCAACCCTTGTGGCCTTAATGGCCACTCACTCCCACCACATATTTTTATTTCACTTCGAGGGGCCATCCGCTATCCCTCAGACACACCTCTGCCCTCTTGCCTCTATCAGAGTTGCTGCTGTCTCCTGTGTGCTCCTGTCAAGTCCTCTCTGGCCTTCAAGGCCCTGATCCAATGCTGTTTCTGGGAACCCTTCCCTGATCCACCCACAATGCAACGTGACCTTTGCCAGCCAGAAGCCCCTCTCTCCTGACCTTGATGTGGACTACTTTGTATTGTAGTGGTGACTATCAGGGAACAGCCAGGCTCAAGAGGAAGAACCCAGCCTCCCAGGTCAGGCGGGCTGGAGGTGAGAACCTTCTGTGACAAGTGCTTTGTCCCGTGTATACCTTGCTGGGGATGTACCCAAAGAAATGTGGGCATGAACGACTTAAATAAGGCTGGTGGAGCACAGTGATCTAGGGGGAGCATGGGGTGGCAGTCCTAGTCTTGGGAGTTAGAGCCCTGACTCTGGATTCTTCTGGGAGGCAGCTCTGGGAACATGTGGGAGCACTGGATGGGGAGTCCAGAGCCTGAGCTGGATGTAGACTGTGTTCTTGAGTTAACGTGCTGCTGTGACTATTCAGCCAGGAGCACATATGGGGGTCCCTCCGGGCTGCTCATTCGTGCCCTCTGGGCCCCGGTGGCCTCCTCACTAAAATGAGGGCATTGACCTTGACTGAGATCAGAGCTCCTCAGAGCTCTGACCTTGGAATCTTAGGTGACCATGGGAGGGGGCTGCTGCAGAGATTGGCACCGTGATTTTTGAGAGTCAGAAAGAACAGTCTTTTAAACCCTTTAAAGCCTTCAACAAATATTTGCAGAACGCTCTACTTCCACGGGGCCAGGGCAGCGGGAACTCTCTGGAAAGCCCTTGTGCTTGTGGAAAGGCCCTGGCTCGAACCTCCTCCCCCACTCCCAGCCCAGCCGTGGGACTGCCACTGCCTGAAGTCACCTGCCTTCTCCGGTGGCCTGTGATCCAGGGAGAAAACTAATCTTGTAGCTGTGAGAATTCCAAGTGTAACAATGGCTGGAAAAATCACGGCTGAAATAATGGCTAGAGAAGTGGGCGCCCAGATGCGAGGGATTATGGTTACTCCATGACCTGTTGTTTCTGAAGGCACAAAAGAAAGGGAGAACCCGAGCCCCACAGGCTCCTCCCCACAAGCCCCACTTCCTCCTCGCTTCCGCAGTCCACCCTGGCTTTGCGAAGGAACAAATCCCCTCCCCGCCCCTCTTCCCACACCTGAACCCCCGATTAAGTCCCTCAGCTTCCTGGTATCACTGTCTAATCCCTAAACCCTTTCTCAGCAGTCTCTAGTTGTCGCCGAGAGTCAAATCCCTTTAGAATGAGGTGGCCCAGTTAGCTGTGAACTGAGAGGCTGAGGGCAGGGAGCAGGGACCTCAGGGCTCCCCCGGAAGGGAGGGCAAGCCAGGAGGGGTGCGGGAGCCCCTGCTCTGGCTCTAGCTCTCGCCAGGAGACTTCCCTTGGGAAGGGTGGGTTGCCATTTGTACCCCCACCTGAAGCAGGTTCAAGTCCTGGTTCTATTGCCTAGCCAGGTTACCTGGCCTCTGTGCCTCAGTTTCCCCTCCATAAAATGGCAGTGATAACCTTACTACCGCATACAGTTGTGATGAGAATCAATGAGCTGATTCATGAAAGGACCTTGCACGGTGCCTGGAATACAGTGAATGCATCGGCTGTCTTTACTTGCACTTTCTGTTTCTTCCCCCGGATATTGTTGCATTCAGGCGTCAACCCACGCACCGTGTCCCAGAGAGGCCTTCCTTCCCTGGTGAGGAGGCCGAAGTAGCACCTGGCCCCTAGCCCCTCTCTAATGCTGTTTTACCTCCTTCATGTGGCACTTGCCACAGCCTGAAATGATCTTGCCTGTGAATGTGGTTGTGGTTGACCGTCTGTGCTCAAGAGCAGGAGCCATTGCTGGTCATGGTCACTGTCCCACGCCCAGTGCCTGAAACCCAGCAAGCCCTTGATGTCCAGTTGTGGGCATGACCCCGAGGGCTGGATCCAAGGAAGGAGCGGGTCTCCCTCCACTTTCCAGCCCCTCCTTGCGCTGTGGCTCCTCTACATCTGCCCTGTGTGATCTTGGGCGAGTCATCAACCCTCTCTGGGCATCTGGGTGAGTGGAGGGAGATGGCAATAGAACTAGGTCACTGGGGGACACTTTAAGATCTTCTAAGACAACTTGTTTTATGTCCTGGGGCTCATGCCTATAAGGTGAAGGGATCTCGGGGGCCTCCAAGTTCTAAAAACACCACCACCTGGGGCCTAGGCCTCTCCTGTTGCCACTGGGCCTGAAGCCACCAGTGGCGCATCCTGTGAGCCAGGCGGTGCCTTCCTCAAGGCCCTTTTTGTACAAAACAGTAGTCACTGGGCCCCACTGTGGCCTCATTCCCCAGGGACCAGCCTGCCATCTGGTGGCAGTTTGGTTGCATCGCCTCTCTTCCTGGGTGGAGGTTGCCCAGGTTCATGGGAACAGACACATATTCCAGACGTGGATTTGCCTTCCCTGCCCTTCTACCATCTGCGGACTCACAGAATGTCTCATCCACTTTTATGGCATCTGTACAGCCTGTTGTCCAACAGAAGAACTCATTTCACAGCAAAGGAAGAACAGCAGAAGGCTCATGCCCATGGACTTGACTGGCCTTACCACACACCCCATGCCTGGTACCAATTCTAAAGCATTTAACCCTCCACCCCCATCTACAGTGGGGGTAACACATCCCATGTCTCACACTTTGGTTAATGGCTTCATTTCTTCCTGGGTCCCCAGGGGCGAGGAGAGATGGAGGAATGGGGGCCTCCTCCACGCAGGTCATGGCCCAGCCCAGGGCCGGGAATCCTTGTATTCCAAGAAACAAGCTGCTTGGAATCACGGCATGTCTGATGAAGGGACCTCTCAAATTGTCCCAGTAGTCCAAGTTCCCATATTACAGTGAGGACATAGGCCAAGAAAAGGGAAGTGGATTGCCCAGAGGCAATGAGAGAATGACAGCCCTGTCCCCACTAGCTCCCCATCCTGTGCCAGAAGTCAGGCATGCTGGGGTCTGTGGGCTGGGCTCCTCCAGTGGGAGCCCTCAGGGGCGAGTGTTCTGTCCTTCCCTGTGGCAGTGGCTCTAGTCTTCACTGCTCCTACGCGCACGCACGCACGCACGCATGCGCACACGCGCATCCACCTCCAGCTGCAGAAGGGCCTGGCTGGGCAGGGCTACCGCCGCCCACATTGAGACTACATCCTCAAGTTCTTGTCTCTTCCGGCAATATCAAGGGTTCCCCCATAGGACACACCACAGGGTAATTCTGGTTACCCACCGAATTTGCAGGGGAGCTCCCGCTCCCACTGGTGGAAGGCTAGGACTAGGATGTGGGTATTTGTGGGGAAGTGGGTGGGAGGCACGTGTGAGCTAGGATCTGTGTCTGGTTGATGTGTGTGTGTGTTGGGGAGCAATGAGGACCCTCTGCCCGGGTGGGCGGGATGGGGTGTAGGGAGCAAGTAGTGGGGACAGTGTAGGTAGACCATGGAGCCAACGGCCTGACTAATTATAGGGTGTGTCCCTGCAACCCTGTCATTGGAGCTGCCCGATGGGCTGGACCATCACAGAATTGGGGAAGCAAAACTCTCCGCAGGAACCAAGGGGCTTTCACATTTGCAACTTAAGAAGAGCGACTTCATACGTACAAAAGAAGGTTAGTAACATATACAAGTAGCGCCCCCTTATCCAAGGTGGATGCGTTCCAAGACCCCCAGTGGATGCCTGAGGCCTCAGATAGCACCAACAATATACTATGACTTTTTGATCTGGTAACAGAGAGGGCTACTAAATGACTAACAGGCAGGCCGTGTATACAGTGTGGATGTGCCGGACAAAGAGAGTTCATGTTTTATGTGGGACAGAGGGGGATGGCGTGAGATTTCATCACAATACTCAGAACAGCACGCAATTTAAAACTTATGAATTGTTTATTTCTGGAATTTTCCATTTAATATTTTTATTTTTTGCCCAGGAAAAGAGGTATGTGAACCATTTAATATTTTTAGACTGTATTTGACCACAGTTAACGGGAAACACAGTTAAGGAGAGGGGCCACTGGTAGACCAATGGAACAGAACAGACAATCTGGCAACAGATCCACACAAATATGGCTAAGTTGATGTTTTACCAAGGAGCAAAAACAAGTTAATGGAGAAAGGATTGAAGGATTGTCTTTTCTTCTTTTTTTGGAGACAGGGTCTTGCTATGTCACCTGGACTAGAGTCCAGTTGTGTCATCATAGCTCACTGCAGCCTCAAACTGCTGGGCTCAAGCGATCCTCCTGCCTCAGCCTCCCAAGTAGCTGGGACTACAGATGCGCCACTGCACCTGGCGAGGATTGTCTTTTCAATAAATGGTGCTGGAATAATTAGACTGAGGATAAGGGAGGACTACAGTGCAAAGAATAAAGAATGATACAACGAACACTCGTGTGACTTAAAAAGCAGAACGTCACCAATGCCAGTGGAGCCCCTGGGTGCCTCTCCCCAGTTACATCCCGCTCCAGGGAACTGAACTTTGTATTTCTCATTCCCTTAATTTTCTTTATAGTTTTGCTACATATGAATGTATCTCTAAAAAATATAATTGGTTCTGCATGTTGGTTTTTTATAATTAAGGTGAAATTCACATAACATAAAATTAAACATTGTAAAGTGAAAAATTCACTTAGCACATTCACAAAAGTGTGTAACCATCACCTCTATCTAGTTCCAAAGCAATGTCCTCACCCAGAAAGGACACCCTGTGCCTATTAATCAGTCATTCACTATTCCCTACTACTCCCAGCCACCCATCTGCTTTCTGTCTCTATAGACTTTGCTGTGCTGGACATTTCATATAAATGTAATCATACACAACGTGATCTTTTGTGTCTGGGTTCTTAGTATAATGTTTTTGAGGTTTATCTATGTTGTAACATGTAGCAGTACTTCATTCCTTTTTATGGATAAATGATATTCCATCATATGTACATACCACGTTTTGTTTATGCATTCATTTGTTGATGGACACTTGGATTCTTTCCATCTTTTGGCTATCACATATAATGTTGCTATGAATATTTGTGTACAAGTATTTACTTGAGTACCTGATTTCAGTTCTTTTGGGTATATATCTAGGAATGGAATTTCTGAGTCATATGGTAATTTTGTGTTTAACTTTCTGAAGAGCTGTCATTTTACTTTCCCACCAGCAATGCACTAGGGTTCAAATTTCTCCACATCCTCACCAGCACTTGTTGTTTTCCATTTTTTGAGGAACTCTCCTACTGTTTTCCACAGTTGCACCATTTTGCATTCCCACTGTTGATGCATTTTGAGTTAATTTTTGTATATGGTATGAGGTAGCAGTCCAAACTCATTTTTTTGCATGTGGATATTCATTTGAGCAATTTGTTGAAGGGGTGGTTCTCTCCTCCAAGTGTCCATCTTGGCATCCTGTTAAAAATCAATTGGCAAAAAAAATAAAAAAATAAAAAAATAAAAAAATAAAAAAATAAAAATCAATTGGCCAGGCCGGGCGTGGTGGCTCACGCCTGTAATCCTAGCACTCTGGGAGGCCGAGGTGGGCAGATCGTTTGAGCTCAGGAGTTCGAAACCAGCCTGAGCAAGAGCGAGACCCCATCTCTACTAAAAAATAGAAAGAAATTAATTGGCCAACTAAAATATAGAAAAAATTAGCCGGGCATGGTGGCGCATGCCTGTAGTCCCAGCTACTTGGGAGGCTGAGGCAGAAGGATCGCCTGAGCCCAGGAGTTTGAGGTTGCTGTGAGCGAGGCTGACGCCACGGCACTCTAGCCCGGGCAACAGAGTGAGACTCTGTCTCTAAAAAAAAAAAAAAAAAATCAATTGGCCATAGGGGTATGGGGTTTATTTCTGGACTCTCCTTTTTATTTGGAGACAGGGTCTTGCTCTGTCACCCAGGCTAGAGTAGAGTGCATGCAGTGGTGTCATCATAGCATCATAGCTCACAGCAACCTCAAACTCCTGGGCTCAAGTGATCCTCCTGCCTCAGCCTACTGAGTAGCTGGGACTACAGGTGCACGCCACCACGCCTGGCTAATTTTTAAATTTTTTGTAGAGACAGAGTCTTGCTTTGTTGTTCAGGCTGGTCTCAAACTCCTGGACTCAAGCAATCCTCCCCCTTTGGCCTCCCCAAGTGCTGGAATTACAACCATGAGCCACCACACCCAGTCTGAACTCTCAATTCTATTCCATTGTTCTATATGTGTCTCTTTATGCCAGTTTCACACTGTTTTGATTACTGTAGCTTTGTTGTAAGTTTTGAAATCAGGAAGTGTGAGTCCTCCAACTTTGCTCATTTTTTTTTTCCAGTATGTTTGGTTATTTAGGGTCCCATGTGAATTTCAGGATGGGATTTTCCATTTCTTCAAAAAAGATTGTTAGAATTTTGATAGTGATTGCTTTGGGTAGTGTTGCCATCTTACTATTAGGTCTGCCAATCCATTAATATGAATGTCTTGCAGTTTATTTAGGTCTTCCTTAAGTTATTTCAGCATGTTTTATAGTTTTCAGTGCACAAGTCTCTTACTTCCTTATTTATATGTATCCCTAGGTATTTTATTCCATGTGAATAAACCCTTCATTACCCTTTTGGATTATTCATGGCACAACTGATTTTTGTGTATTGATCTTACAAGTTCTGACATTTTTGAGCTTAGGTGGGATGTATTATTTGGAGACTTGCTTTTTGTTCTCCGCATTAGGAATTATCTAAGGTCCTACATGTAACTAGTTCATTCATTTTTTTTCTGTTGTATGGTATTGTCCACACGAAGATACCACAGTTTATCTCTTCTCCTAGTGGTGGAGAGTTGGGCTGTTTCCAGTCTTTTACTATTCAGTGTTGCTCTCCATGTGCCGAGGGATGATTCTCAGCCGGGCGTTGGGTGTCAGCATTTTTCAGAAGATCCTTAGTTTAGTCTGTGTTGAGAACCAAGTTCTAGAGCATACGCCCAGGAGTATATACCCAGGGATACTTGAAAGTGTGCACCTTCAGTTTTATTTGATGCAAAATAGTTTTCCAACGTGGCTATACTGTTCCAGTGTAGTATAACCAGTCTGCACACTATCAGCAGCATATAGATTCCACTATTCCACATCCTCAACATTTGGCATTATCAGACTTTTTAATTTTTGCCAGTTGACCTCTCATATGATTTTAATTTGTATTTCCCTGATTAATAACTAGGTCGAACATCTTTTCATATTTATCAACTATCCTTATTTCCTCTTTTGTCAAATGCTTATTTGTATCATGTGTGCATGTCTATGTTTATATATTCTGCATATGAATCATTTGGTTGCAAATACCATCTCCTAGTTTGTGGCTTTTCCTGGCACTTTATATGATATTTTCATTAACAGAAGTTTTTCCTTTTATTGTGGATACATTTTTCAATCTGCTTTTATGTCATAAAAGATCTCTCATGACCTTGAGGTGATCAAGCTAATCTCCTGTTTCTTTCTTTCGAAATGTTTAAAGTTTTACTTTTTCATATTTAGGTCTTTAGTCCACATGGAATTGATTTTTTGTATATGATGTGCAATAGGGGTCCAATTTGATTTCTTTTCCTGATGATTAACCTGATTTCTCAGCACAATTTACCAAGTAGTCCAGCATACTGATTCCTTTCATCGCCCCAAACTCAATGCCTCCTCTGACGCACACCAGGTTTGCATGTGTGGGTCAGTTTCTGGCCTGTTTCCTACCCCACCTGCAGTCTTCGGCTGATAATTACAGTCTTTTTTTTTTTTTTAGGAGATGGAGTCTCGCTCTGTTGCCCGGGCTAGAGTGCTGTGGCGTCAGCCTAGCTCACAGCAACCTCAAACTCCTGGGCTCAAGTGATCCTTCTGCCTCAGCCTGCTGAGTAGCTGGGACTACAGGCATGAGCCACTGTGCCTGGCTAATTTTTTCTATATATTTTTAGTTGTCCAGCTGATTTCTTTCTATTTTTAGTAGAGATGGGGTCTCGCTCTTGCTCAGGCTGGTCTTGAATTCCTGATCTCAAGCGATCCTCCCACCTTGGCCTCCCAGAGTGCTAGGATTACAGGTGTGAGCCACCATGCCCCGCTGATATTTACAGTAACTCACATTGATGATTATGCAGGTGTTTAAAATTCTTTGAATTTTTCTGGCAAAAACAGTGTCATGTCTTATCAGGCCTTTGCCCTTTTATCAGTGTGCAATTTTTTAAATGCTCAGGTTTCAGACTGAGCCAGCTGCCCTGGAGAAAAGGACAAGTTTTAGGACAACAGTGGAACTTTCACATTCCAGTAGGCATTCGAGATTATTTGTTGATGGGTGTTGGTTTTATATCATGCCCATTTCACAGATGGGGGAAGAAGTGACCCAGCCTCTCTACCCCACTGAGGGACTGTGACCTGCCTCCTGGCTCCAAGCCCCTCTCGCTGCACCTCTGGAACCTTTGCCTCAATCTGCCCTGTCTGCCTCCCACACCAAGCTCTGGTTCTTTGCCTCTTGCTGCCTGGTCAGGTCGAGAAACGGAGGCCCAGGAAAGAGGCGGGCGTGACTTGGTCCTGGCCACATCGTGGGTCTGTTGGGCCGCGGCAGAGCAAGGGTCAGCCCCCAAGCCTCCAGATGTCTCTCGTTCCTGATCTTTCCGGGTTCTGATCGTGTCTCCGCCGCCCCAGGTCTCGCCTTCCAACTGTGTCCCTCTGGTCTCCGTCTCTGACGTCCCGCCCCTGCACCGAGACCCGGGCTCCACCCCTCCCCCGAGCGCTGTCGGAGCCTTTGCTCTCCTCGGCCACCAGGGGACGCGCGCGGCCCAGTCCGGCGCTGGAGCCGCCGAGCGCCCACCCCGTCCCTGCCGGAGCCCCGCCCCGTCCGGCCGCGGCCCCGCCCCTCCCGACGCCCCGCCCCGTCCGGCCGCGGCCTGGCCGTCTCGGCTCCCCCCGCGCCCGGGACCCCCGATCCCCGTCTCGCCAGCCCGCCGGGTCCGGACATGGGCCCCGCCGCTCGCCCCGCGCTGAGGTCGCCACCGCCGTCGCCGCCGCCGCCGCCCCCGTCGCCGCTGCTGCTGCTGCTGCCCCTGCTGCCGCTGTGGCTCGGTCTGGCGGGGCCTGGGGCTGCGGCGGACGGCGGCGAGCCCAGGGCCGGGGCGGGGCGGGGCGGAGCCCGCGCGGTGCGGGTGGACGTGAGGCTGCCGCGGCAGAACGCTCTGGTCCTGGAGGGTGTCAGGATCGGCCCCGAAGCCGACCCGGCGCTCCCGCTCGGCGGTCGCCTGCTCCTGGTGAGCGCCGCGGAACCATCTGGACGCCTCACCTACACCCCTCTCCCAGTCCTCTCGTAGACCCCGCACCCAGAACCAGCCTTCCTCCTGGATCAAGCCCCGAGAGTCCAGCGCCCCGTCCCCAGGCTGCCCAGGCCCCTAGCATTCAGGCTTCCAGAGCCTGAGATCCAGATGCCCTCCCCTCCGAACTCGTTCCCAAATCCTGGCCTTGCATCCCCTGTGCCCGACCCCCGCTCGCTCTTCCCCTTCCTGCCTCCCTCTGCTCATGGCCCCTTGCCACACAGATGGACGTCGTGGATGCCGAGCAGGAGGTGCCGGCAGAAGGCTGGATTGCAGTGGCATACGTGGGCAAGGAGCAGGCGGCCCAGTTCCACCAGGAGAATCAGGGCAGTGGCCTGCAAGCCTATCCCAAGGCGCTGGTCCGGCAGGTGCAGGGGGCGTTTGCGGGGGAGGAGGGATGAAGGAAGGGGTTCCAAGGCATCTACTGGAGCCAGGCTACCAGGTGGGCCCTAAGGAGCTTCCAGAGAAACCCTGGGCCTGGGTGGGTCAGGGTACTCCAGTTTGGAGAATTGAGTCAGTATAGTGTCAAAGCAGGGAGGTGAGGGGAGGCCGGAGAGAGGTCGGGAAGCTCAGCCGGGCTCTGAGAGTATGGGACTGGGAGTTCCTGCTGGGGGCCAGTGGGGCGACTGCCCTGGGAGGACCAGGAAGGCACAGCATTGTTTGGATCCCACAGAGCATCTGGAGGGAAGGCAGGAGGAATGAGAGTTTCTGCCCTTGGCCTCCAGGAGGTTATAGATGGTCCAGAGTTTCACTCACAGCAGGGCCAGGAGCTAAGAGCAGCTGGGGCCGCAGGTGGTTAGACAGGTGCGTGGCCAGGTATATGCTAGCCTCCTGCCTTCTGTCCTGCAGATGCGGCGGGCCCTCTTCCTGGGAGCCTCTGCCCTGCTTCTCCTCATCCTGAATCACAACGTGGTCCGAGAGGTAAACCGGAGCAGGCTGTGAGGGTGAGCAGGCTGGGGAACAGGGACCAAGGCCTGCTGACCTCCCTGTCCCCCTGCAGCTGGACATATCTCAGCTTCTGCTCAGGCCGGTGATCGTCCTCCATTATTCTTCCAATGTCACCAAGCTGTTGGAGGCACTGCTGCAGTGAGTTGGGGTCAGGCTCTGAAGGACTGTGCCTGGGAGCCTGGGTGCTGAGGGTCCCTGCATCTCCCATGGGTTCGGGGGTCTCAGCCTTAAGACTGTTCTCTACCAGGCTGAAAAATGGGTGAGGGGACAGGCAGGAGGTGCCAGGGTCTGGAGCCTGGAGGTGGCTCTGTGAGCGGAGGGGACTGGCCCCAGCAAGGAGAAAGCCAGATACCTGGTTGACTAGCTCTTCCCTGCGCTCGTGGGCTTCCCGGCTTGGCTGGCGTGAAAACTGGAAACACCAATAGCCAGGAAAGGCCTGGGGACCAAAACAGAAGCCCTGCAGGGGTGACATGTTAGCGCATTCTTTTCCCAAAGGGCTGGGCTGGGTGGGTCTGTTTTGTTTCCTGAGAGCCCTTCCATCTGGCCTCTCTGTGACTTTCCCTCCCAGGAGAACCCAGGCCACAGCTGAGATCACCAGTGGAGAGTCCCTGTCGGCCAACATTGAGTGGAAGCTGACCCTGTGGACCACCTGTGGCCTCTCCAAGGATGGCTCCGGAGGATGGCAGGACTTGGTGTGCCTGGGAGGCAGCCGTGCCCAGGAGCAGGTGGGTGCTAGCCAATTACATGGGGCTAGGGAGGGGAGGCTCAGGCGAGGCCACATCCATGGCCTTCTCTTGCAAATCCTGTGGCCTCTCCCCGCCTTGGTGGCCAGGACAGCCGCTCCCACCCACAGGAGTGAGTGTTCAGTGACATGATGCAGGTGGGTATTCCACGTGGCACCTGGCTCAGGGTCACGTGCATCAGTGTTAGCTGTTGTGTGTTCTCATCAGAGGCCTCCTTTGGCTCCCCATTGACTGTAGAATAAAGTTCAGACTCCTCAGTCTGGCTTCACAGCTCTCCTGAGCACTCACTTGTCCTAGTTTTCTAGTCTCTTCCCCTTGCTCTGGTCACCCTGTGCCATTACTGCCCTCCACACACGCCCTGGTGTCCTGCCACTGGGGCTTGTCCATGCTTGGCTGTAGGCGTGGACACCCTTTTCCTCCAGGACTTTTTTCATAACTCGTCCTGCTGGCATTCTCTGGAAAGCTTCTGTCAGACCCCTCAGCTTGAAGGTCCCCTCTCCCTCTGCTACATCACCATGCACTTTATCAGGCCTTTCCCAGGGCCCTTAGGACAACCCATCCTGTGTGTGCTGGGGAGTGTGACTTTGTCTCCTGACAGCCAGGGCCGTGTTTTATTGCCTCTATTTCCCAATGCTCGGCATCAAGGGGGTTCAAAGGTATTCTGTCCACAAGCATTTCCTGAGTCCCTACCCTGTGCAGGACAGTCGCACACCAGCCTCCTAGTGCACGGCCTCCAAGCAGGTCTGGGCCAACATGGGCCGGCCATGCGGTGTAGCCTCAAATCAGGCAGACTCAGGTTCAAATCCTGGCTCTGGGCCAGGCACAGTGGTTCACACCTGTCATCTCTGCACTTTGGGAGGCCAAGGCAGGAGGATCACTTGAGGCCAGGGGTTTGAGACCAGCTTGGACAATATAGCAAGACCCCATCTTAAAAAAAATTTTAAAAATTAGTCAGGTATGGTGGTGCATGCCTGTAGTTCCAGCTACTCAGGAGGCTGAGGCAGGAGGATCACTTGAGCCCAGGAGTTTGAGGTTACAGTGGGCTATGATTGTGCCACCACACTCCAGCCTGGGCAACAGACTGTCTCTAAAAAAAAAAAAAAATCTGGCTCCAAGACCTTCGCTGAGTGATCTTAGGCCAAGCGTTTAACCTCTCTGGTCTCATGTTCCTTATTTGTTAACACATGGGCATCCCACACAGACCTCTGGACAGGGCAGGCACTTGGTAAGAGGCCAGGAGGTGGGAATGTGTGCAGTCTGTAGGTCGGTCTGGCTGGAGCAGAGGGCAAAGCTTCCTTGGCCATTCTGCTGGCCAGGGTTGGGGTGGGCCCGTGCAAGTACTGCTGGCTGGGGTCAGCGTAGCCATGAAGCTAAGGCGTCCGAAGGGTGGCTGGGGCAGGCATCTCAGTGGCTGGCCGTTGGACTCTCAGCCTTGATTCCAGGACCCAGCCACCATCCCTCCAGAGCTGTAGCGCCCATGTATCAGGAAGGTCTGCTGAACCATGTCCTCACTGCTCTGACGACGAGCCCCTGCCCTGCCCTCCTGCCTCATCTGGGGCTCTCCAAGTTATGCTGAGCCTGGGGAGGCTAGGTCTCTGCAGCGGAGCCTCAGGCTAGTTACACCTTTGGGCCACTCAGTGCTGCTGGCTGCTCCAAAGCACAGAGTTCTAGAGCGGGGTCTGCCCTGGAGAGCTTGCGCTGCAGTGGCCATGCAGTTGGCCTCCGGTGGGCCACCCTAGCTCAGCATGGCATGGGACACAGCATGGCATGGGACACAGCATGGCATGGAGCACAAAGGCAGGACAGCTCCAGCCCGGGGCTCATGGGGGCTCAGTCTGGGGAGCAGATAGGCTAGAGATACGCTGTCACTCTGCTGGGGTGAGCACTGAGCTGGTGGTGGGCACAGGACCCTTCAGGGCATAGCAAAGGTACCTGAGCTCAGCCCAGAACTTGGGGACAGCTTGTGGAACAGGTACCACTGCCCAGCTGCAACTGGAGGGGAAACGGGGGCAGGATGGAGGGAGGAGCTGGGGCTGAGACACGTCTGTAATAGCCCCCAGAGCATCTCCACCCTGAGCAAGAGCAATGTCTTGTGGCACTAGCAGCACCCTGCCTCATCTACAGTAGTGGCCTCTTTAACATCAAATAATTTCTCAGCTCCTGTCCCCGCACATGACAGTAGTTGAACTTCAGCACTGGTCAGGGAAGAACACGATGGCAGAGAGCCACTCGGAATACAGAAAGCTTTCAGATGACTGTTTATCAACTGTAACACGTCTCCAGACGTGTGCGGTGGCGTGCCCGTGGGGGACAGGTGCCGTGTTTTGCTTCCTCTGTTACGTCTTTACCCGAGCCAGCTGTTGGGTAGCCAGGGCCTAGCAGCAGGCTGCATGTGTGGGAGGTGAGTCAAGGTCCCCCCAGTACCTCTGCCCCCCACAAGGGGCCCAGGACCCCCATGTTTTCAAGTGTCCTGTCCGTCGTGTTTCCTTGCCAAATTCATGCATTCCACAAAGACCACGTGAGGCACTGGGGCTACAGTGGTGACCATGTCAACTGTGGTTCCCTCCTACCGACAGGACACGCACCCCTGAGGCGGCTGCAAGGAAATGTGTGGCCAGAGTGGGAGTGAGGAGGGCGCGGCGGGGGGTGGGTGGGTCTGGGGCTGCATTTGCCCTGCTATGGTGGCCAGGGAGAGCTTCTGGAGCAAGAGGTGTCCAGGGCCATTTGCTAAGGGGGAGGACAAGGACAAAGAGAGTGCCCAAGACAGAGAACAGTGTGTGGAAGAGCACAGACATGGGAGGAGGCCAGGAGCATGGGACGCTGAGAGGAGGGAGGTGGCTGGCGGGTGAAGGAGGGAGGAGGCACCGCAGGGAAGGGTGTGCAGGTGAGATCCTGCTGGCTGTGCGTGGGAGATGGATGGGAAGGAGGCCATGAGACCCCCTAGGAGAGTCAAGCAGCAGGGCGTGGGTGCCGGGTGTGCCAGCGTTCAGCCTGGGTGGAGGTGAGTGGGTGATGGCGGGGCCTGAGGAAGTAGGGGTGCGGTGGGAGGGTGTGCGGGCTGGGGAGTCTTTGAGGCTGCCAGATAGAAGCTTCCATGAGTGCAAACACCAGGTTTGTTGCTGAGAAGAGGCCTGGGCTGGGGACAGATGTGGCTCTCCTCTGCAGCTGGACAGGGATGTGTAGGGTGGAGGCAGACCCTGAGGAGCACACAGCTGGGAGGGACGCAGAGGCCCTCGGCACACCTCACCTGCTCGGGCCCTGGTGCTCCTGGGGTGGATGTTCCCGAGTGAAGAGTATGGGACAGCCCCAGCGTCCTTGACACCTGCTTCCCTCCCCACAAGCCCCTGCAGCAGCTATGGAACGCCATCCTGCTGGTGGCCATGCTCCTGTGCACAGGCCTCGTGGTCCAGGCCCAGCGGCAAGCATCGCGGCAGAGCCAGCGGGAGCCCGGAGGCCAGGTGGGAGCCAGCCCAAGGGAGCCCCGGTGCCCCCAGCCCTTGGGCCTGCAAGACCGTGCCTGTCCTCTCCCTGCAGGTGGACCTGTTTAAGCGCCGCGTGGTGCGGAGACTGGCGTCCCTCAAGACGCGGCGCTGCCGTCTGAGCAGGGCAGTGCAGGGCCTCCCGGAGCCTGGCGCCGAGACGTGCGCCGTGTGTCTGGACTACTTCTGCAACAAGCAGGTCAGTGCCGCGGCACAGACCAGCCATCGGCTGAGCTGTGATGCCTCCCACCCGGCTGCCGAGAGACCACCCCAACCAGGCCCTTCTTCCAGCCCCCACCAGGGCTACAGAAAGCAAAATTATGAGGGTGGGCAGGCCACTGGGTTTCAGTTCCCCAGCATGGGTGAGGGGCATGGTACCAGGCACCCCCACCTGGAGTCCTGTCCCCGTGGCCTGAGCCCTTCCTCCTCCCCGACCCCTGCAGTGGCTCCGGGTGCTGCCCTGTAAGCACGAGTTCCACCGAGACTGTGTGGACCCCTGGCTGATGCTCCAGCAGACCTGCCCGCTGTGCAAATTTAACGTCCTGGGTGAGCAGCAGGGGCGGGGCCCCTTGGCCGATGCCACCTGGCGCCCGCCTGATCCCACCTTCCCTGTTCTTTTTCCTCTACCCCTGCAGGGAACCGCTACTCAGATGACTAGCTGCCTCCACTGGACTCTGCACATGCAATGGACTTGTCTTGCCTGTACCCCGCCCTCAGCCTGGGCTACTGGGACAGGACAGTGGGAAGGACAGGACAGCAAGCCCTGTGGGCGGGAGGAAGGATAAGGGCCCCACCATGTCCACACTGGGAAGGAGGGACCCGCAGCGTCAGGCTGAGGATGCAGGGCTTGGAGCTGCCATCCAAGGAGGGGTTGCTTTGGTCCCTTCTCTGGAATCCTGGGACATCTGTGTCTACCCTCATCACAGGCAGCTCCCAGGTCACTGGGGGAGGAGAAATGTGGGGCCAGTACAACTGTCCCCAGGGCTCTGGGACCTCTCTGTGGCCTGCCAGGGCATCCCTGAGGGCTGAGGCTGTGGTGGCCAGGTTTTGTGCTTATTTATTGGGGCGGTGGACTGAAGAAAGAGTGGTCTGGTGTTGGGACACCCTGGCGTGACCATCCTCCAGGATATGTCTTGGTCAAAGCTGTGAAGTTAAACCCAGAGACTCCTCCACTGCCTGTGGCCCTGGGACTCTTGGGTCCTGTGGCCTGTGCAGCTGGGCTGCCTTCCTGGGCCTGGCTTGGACCAGAGGCCTTAGAAACCATCTAGTCCCGTACTTCTGGTTGGGGCTGCGTGTTGCTCACCAGGATACTTGAAGCCACAGGATAAATGTGGTGCATCTTTTGGGGCATCCATTTTTTTTTAAAAAAAAAA
>VBSM01003230.1:4084392-4098466 GCA_008086735.1 Cheirogaleus medius | reverse complement strand
TGTCCTTCACAGGGGTGGTGACTCAGGGCAGGTTGGAGGCTTCGTTAGCAAAACTTGATAGCTGTGTGCCTGGTGTCACTGGCGGCATCAGTGCCCAGCCACATGGCATCCTGTGCTGGGTGGGCCCCAAGGGACAGGCCTGGTCAAGCCAGGACTGGCTGGGGCGTCCAGCTGTCTGCTTGTGCAAGGCTTTACCCTGCCTTGAGTGGCCTCTGTGGCTTTCTCCTCCAGGATTTAGAGAAACGCTTTGTGACTCTCACCATTTCCTAAATGCAAGGAGTTCCTCAGGGAAAAGGGGCCTGACCATCTTGGGCCCTTCATGTCCCCAGCCCCAGGTTCAGAGCCAGGGTGGGAGGCTAAGGGCATTGCTGCCCTCTGCCTGCCTGTGAGCCCAGAGCCAGGGTCCCAGCCTCTGACTCCTTGCTCGTCTCAGGTGTCCTCACTGGCCCTTCCCCGCACACCTCCACCCTGATCCTCCTCTCTGTTGGCACCACTGAGTCCAGGTTTACCCCTTGGCCCTTGCTGTGGGGAAAGACTGCCCTGCACCTGGCCCATGCACTAGAAGCTTCTTTCTGCCCTTGGTGTGCTCTCCTCTCCCATAGTCTGCCAGGAAGGAGGCAGGAAGTTCCCATTTACTGAGGGCTCATAGTGCCAGGACTCTGCTGGCCAATGACCTGCATGGCTGGGGACTCAGTGGCCCCTGCCCAGGACAGGGGAAGAAGGGCTATTCCCCCGACTCAGCCACGCTGTGAGGCCAAGATTGCTGTGGGTACATGGCGGGAGTTTTATTACAGTGGGCGGGTTGCCAGCCGCCTGCCATCCAGCCCCAGCCCTGCTGCGGGCTACGTGGGCCGCTTCTGGGGCTGGTGTGCAGATCTGGCCTGGCCCCGCCCTGGTGACAGTCTCCTCCTCAGCCTGGCCAAGGCCCGGATGGGGTTCTGGGCACAGATGGCTGAGTGGGTCACATCCTCCAAGGAGGGCTTGCTGGGCCGGCTGCAGGGCTGCCGAGGTGTGTCCTCTTGGGGTTGGCCTGGCAAGGTCTTGCTTGCACTGCCTGTCCTGCTGCCAGGAGGGTGCCACTTGCTCAGGGGCCTGAGGGAGGACCAGATCCAAGATCTGTGAGCGAGGGGGACCACTTCACCCACCCATCTGCCCCACCTCTGGTAGAGCCTCACTCACCCTGGGGATGCTCTCTGAGCCTGCACCGGGGGTGCTGCTCCCTGAGTTCCCTTGCTAGGAGGGGACCAGAGCTGGTCCTGCGGGATCAACTGCACAGAAAGCCAAGCTCAGATGGGCCCAGGAGGCCCCTCCCCACTGTACAGAGAGCGTGTCATAGCCAGGGATGGGAAGGGAGGGCCCAAACCCATAACCACGGTCCCTTCCCTAAGAAGCAGGGCGTAAGAAGCCCTCCAGGGCCCAACCTCAGCTGCAGAACCTTGGGCAGGCAATAAATAGGGGAAGGTTGCTTTTCCACAAGGCTCTGGCTGCCTGTGAAATACAGGTATGAAGGGCTGTAGGGGGCTTTGGAGCTAGAAGGCACTGGATCTGTACCATCCTCAGGCCTTGAAACGTGGAAGATGTTTCACAAAAGCACAGCCTAAAGGCCGGGCGAGGTGGCTCACGCCTGTAATCCTAGCACTCTGGGAGGCCGAGGTGGGTGGATCGCTCAAGGTCAGAAGTTCAAGACCAGCCTGAGCAAGAGCGAGACCCCGTCTCTACTAAACATAGAAAGAAAAGTAATTGGACAACTCAAAGTATATAGAAAAAATTAGCCGGGCATGGTGGCGTGTGCCTGTAGTCCCAGCTACTCGGGAGGCTGAGGCAGGAGGATCGCTTGAGCCCAGGAGTTTGAGGTTGCTGTGAGCTAGCCTGACGCCATGGCACTCTAGCCTGGGCAACAGAGTGAGACTCTGTCCCCCCCAAAAAAAAAAAAAAATTCTAATATAAAAAAAAAGCACAGCCTAAAGCCACATGTGATGAGGTGGGCTTTCAACAAGTTTCCACAGTACAGTCTAAAGACCTCGGATGGGTAGGGGCTTCCTCCAAGTCCCCAAGGGCCCACCCTCTCAGGCCCACCTTGAGGCTCCCCTGCTGGGCCACCTCCCGGATTTTAGACAGCATTGACTGGAGCCGCCCGTTCTCCTCCTGCAGGACCCGGATGCGGATGTCGTTGGCCTGCACTTGTCTCTCCATGTCGTCCGTGACGTTGCCAGAGTCTGCAGGGACATGCTATCTGGGCCCCCATACCCCACCAGGTCTGCCTCTCGTGTCCAGTGGGACGGGAGCGCAGAGGGCAGACACACTAGCGTGGGTGGGTGGCCTGGCAGGCGCAGGCGAGCTGGGCAGAGCACTGGGCCTCCCATCTTGTCTTCCTAAGGCCTTGTTCCCCCTTCCCTGTCCCCCCGCCAGCTGGGAAGGTGACCACAGTATTAAAAAACTTGAGAGCTGGGTGGGCCCTAGAGCTTGCGGAGGACTTAGCTAATAAGCAAGAGGGTGAGTCTCTTCCAAGGCCGCCTGTTTTTGGCGGGCCAGAGAGAAAAAGTGAGCCGTCCAAAACCACGCAGGACAGCCGGCGCTGGGTGTGAGTCATGGGCATTCAGGAGACTGCCCTTTCCCACGGCTGTGGGGTGGACGTTTCCTTCTGGCTGCATGACCCTGGGCAAGCTGCTGCCCGCTCTGCTTCTTGGTTTCCTGGTTTGTCAAAAGGCTGCTGACCACCTTGCAGGGAGATTGAGGGGGACACAAGGCCTGGCACTTAGTGCTCAGGAGGGACTTATTGTGAGCAGCTGCACTGAGCAGCTCCTCCAGACGCTCTTCGAGTGGACTCCCCCCAGAGCTTTAGAGGGCTTGAGGGGCTGGGAGAACTCGGGTTGCCTGACATCCAATCCTGTGCCAAGATGGGTCCATAGCACTCCTATGCCATGGGGTCCAGGACACCAGACAGCTGTGCGCCGTGTCCTTGGAACCAGCCCCACAGCGTGGTTTGGGGAGACACCAGGAAAAGGGGCGTAGGGAATAGGAGCAAGGGCATGTGACGTGGTGAAGAGCATGGGCTACAGTGACAGCCATTCTGGCTCTGCATTTGGCTTTTGTGACTGGGGGCAGTCACATGATCTCCAGACTTCCACATCCCTGTCTACATAGGGAGAGGATAACACACAAAACACCTGGGTGGTGCTGGCCCTCCTGCTGCAAGCTGGGGAACTGCAGCCCCCAGTGTCCCGCCCATGTGAGCCCTCAGCTGCCGACCCCGGGCCCCGGCGTGCCTTTGGCACCATCCCTGGTCCCCTACTTTGGATCTGGGCCTCGCTGGGCCTGTGCAGGTCTGGGAAGGCCACCAGCAGCCGCTCCCGCTCCCTCAGCTCCACCAGCTGCCGCTCCAGCTCCAAGATGGTCAGCCGCAGGTCTGTGGTCACCTGCTCCAGGCCTTGCTTCTCACGCTGCAGGCTCTGCAGCAGCTCCTGGGGCAGGGGGAGGCTCAGGCCTCGCTCCTGAGCCACATGCTCCCGGCTTCCCTGGGGACACTGTTCCCACCCCCCAGACACGAGACAGGCCTGCAAGCACTCGGGTGGCTGGAGGCCCCTCTGGTGAAAGGGAAGAACCGTCCTCACCTGCTGGGCCTGGAGCTGGCACTGCCCCTGCTCCCTCTCGCCCCGCAGGCTCTGCAGCTGCTCCTCTACGCAGGCCCTCTGGGCCTCGGCCTCGTCCAGGCTGCCCCGCAGCTCCTCACGCTCCTGGTCCAGGCTGTCCAGCTGCTGTAGCAGGGCTCGCTGCTTGGCCTGCAGGGACTAAGTGGGAATGGATGGGCAGGGAGGCCATTAGACCCAAGGGGCCAGGCCCAGCCACGTGAGACTAAAGAGGCTTCAGTATCTGCTACCCTCCAGGCCGCTGCCCTCAGGCCGTGTCTGTGCATAGGTGAGGCTGGCTCAGCAGAGAGCAAGGCGCAGAGGGCAGCCAGATGGCACACATGCCCCCGGAAAGCACTTGGCTGACTCTAGGCCTCACCCCACTTCTTCCCAGTCACAGTCCCCACTTGGAGAGGAACTCTAGGAACCAGGCTTTTCTCAGAAACCTTAGGTGCCCAGTGTCACATCAGCCCGTGTCACTGAAACCCACATTTCCCGATACCCGGAGTGTAAAGCAGGAAGAGCCTACACTGGTCTGCTCTGAGTCCGGGCTCCACCTCTCACTAGCTGTGCGGCCTTGGGCCACTTCCTTAACCTCACCAAGCCTCAGTTTCCACATCCTTAAAATGGGGATGACAACAGTATCCATCTCCTACCCTTGTGGCAGGGAACGAGAATGAGAGGACTACAGAGCCTGAAGTCCAGTGCCTGGGTCACAGCAGACACCCAATACGTGGTGGCTGTGACTATTTGCAAGGCACTGAGGAAAGCACCCACTGGGGCAGAAAGGATTCCCTATCCAGGGCCCATGCCTGATCCTGGGGACTCTCAACTGGGCTCCTGGCTCCCTGCTGAGCCTTTGCGGTAAGCCCAGCCAGGATTGCCCCCAGACCTGCCCCCTTCACTGGGTGACTTGTCACCTGCTCCCTCAGCCACACCCCTGGGGACTCCTGGGAGACCCTACTGCCCAGAGTACAGCTGCACCCTGGCTCACACTCTGCCCTCCCTGTCCTTCCCCTGGCTGATGGACTGATCACCAGCCACTGGCATCCTGCTCAAAGGCCACCTCCTCCCAGAAGCCATTCTGGATTCCCACGGCAGACATGGTTCCCTCCCTGGACCCCTGCAGCACTTTCCCTGCTCCTCTTAGCCCTCTAGCAGGAGAGAAGCGGCATATCTGCTCATCCTTGCCTGGTGGGGAACCCTCTAGAGTGAGGCCTCTTGTGCAGTATCTGTCCCTGGGTCACTGTTCCCCGAGTCCTGGCTCAGGGCAGACTCTTTGTACATAGATACATACATGAGCCCCCCTAATCCCTGCCAGTGGAGCCCTCTTCCTGCAGCCCACATCATGGGTACCCAGGGCATGGCCAGGCCCTGGCCTCACCTCCTGGTGGCGGACCATGCTGTCCACGCGGGCCTTCTCCTTGTCCAGCTCTGTGCTGGCCCAGCAGATCTGCTGGCTGGCCCCCTCCAGCCGCCCCGCCAGCAGCTGCACCTGCTCCTCCAGCTGCTGTACTTGCCTCTCGGCCGCCGCCCTGCGCTCGCCTTCCTCCTGCAGCTGCTGAGCCTTCGCTTCTGCAGGATTGAGCGGGTGTAGGAGGGGTGGGGCAGGGAGCCCCGGGTGCAAGTCCCTGCACTACCTCTGACCCAGATGGGACAGGAGGAGGGGTTCATATCACGTCTCCAGGCATCAGTGCCCTCAGCCACAAAACGGGGCTCTGGACCCCTCACCCAAAGTGGGTTTGTAAAACAGAAGGCACTCTATGGGTGGGAGGTGGCACCCCAGGTTGGTCATGGCCCAACAGGATGGACGGTCAGGCCCACCCTTTATCTTTGTCCTGGAAGCTCAGGGGACAGCGATGGAGGGTGCTCATCCAGCTGCGGCACAGCTTGAGATGGGGCTTCTTACCCACAGCCTGCGTGGACTCCTGCTGCTGCTTCAGTTCCCTTTCCAGGGCGGCCACCTTTGTCTTTAGGTCACCGGTTTCTGTGGCAGCCAAGAGAGAGGCCCTTCAGAGGCCCCTTGGGCCAGGCCGGTGGCCTTCATGCCCAGCGCGCCCTGCAGCGTGGAGGCAGCCGTCGCAGTGCAGAGGGGCCACCCGGGGTTACGGTGCTCTGGGGAGGACCGGGGGGTCTGGGCCCCGTCCACCCTGCTCCTCACTGGCTGGCTGCCACCTGTCTGCACCTCTGGGCCTCGGTGCCCTCCATGGAGGCAACATCGAGGGTGAGAAAGAGCAGTGACTCACTCGAATCCCTCAGGCCTCGCGTCAGCAGGCGCTGCCCGACCTCCAGTGCCAGCAGCGGCATCTCTAATGGCTTTCGGCAAAGCCACAGGGGCTGCTGCACTTGGCTGGAGGCACTGGGGAATTAACTCACGGCAAGTAACCCTCCATGACCAGCAGAGTGAGTGGACACATACCCTAGCCCCCCCCTCCTGACGGGACAGGTCAGAGGCATCTCCTGGCATTCCCCAGTGGGACGGGACTGCTCAGGATGTCACTGTCACTGCTGGATAAACACACCCTTCTTTGCTGCCTCCCCTTCCATTTCTTGCCCACGCCCCAACCTGGGTTTCTTCCACGCAGACTGCTTGCACTCGAAGCCCTGTCCCAGGAACGCCCATGCTAAGGCTGTGGCAGAGCCCTGGACACTGGGCATCCGGCCTCTGGGGCACAGACCTGTGAGCAGTTGCTGCTTGTCGCGCTCCCACTCGGCCAGGCGCTGCTTGGCCTCCTCTGCCTGCCGCTGCCGCGCCCCCTGCTCCCGCTGCAGTGCCTGCTCCAGCCTGCCCGCCTGCTTCCTCAGGCCGGCCTTCTGCCCCTCGGCCTCCTCCAGCTGGGCCCTGAGGGGCCCGACAAGCTGAGAGAGGGCCCCCACGTGCTTACTGAGGCGCGTCAGGTCCTTGCTCTGCTCTGCTGCCCAGTGGCCCACGGTGGCAGCCGGCAGTGGCCTGAACCCCATGCTGTCCTGCACCAGCTGCTGGAACTGGCCTAAGGACGAGGGCAAGTTCTGGCTCTGACACAGGCTGATGACCACCTTGCCCACCTCCTGCAGGCTGCCCTGGACGCTGGTGCACGCGTCACAGGGCACCAGGGCCGTCTCAATGGTCTGGCAGTGGACACTCGTGGTGTTCTCGGCCGTGGCTAGACACTGCAGGGAGACTCTGACAGGGATGGTCTCCGGCTCTTGGCAGGTCTGGGGCAATCTTGGCATTGGGGAGGGGGCCTTGATGAACTTGGCAGTCATACGTTCAGGGCTCCTGGCTGGCTCGCCCTTGGCTGTGGGCTTGGAGGTGGGGGTTTCCCCTTGGTTTTTCCTTTGCTGTGGGCAGGAAAAGAAAAGAAGGCAGGTGAGGAAGATGGGCCTGGGACTGACCGGTTCTCTGGGGATGTTCTGTGATAGCCTTGCCTGAGGCCAAGACCTTCAGATGCTATCTGACACCAACGTGACTCGCCTTACCAAGCCAGGCCCTGCTCTGCTGCCTCCACCCCCGCCTCAGGCTTGATGTGATTACATACATGATATCATCGGGAGGGTAATGGTGACAGTGACAGCTGCCGGTTACTGGGCTCTTTCTTAGTGGACTTGCCTGCTCTCATGTCACTATAACCACTCTCATTTTTAGTTCCCTCCCCAACATGGTGATGGTGGTCATTCCCCACTGGGTGATTGTGAGGATTATGGGAGAAGCCGTAACATACGAGGCTCATATTCCCCCATTGTGCAGATGAAAAAAACTGAGGTCCAGAGCAGGGAAGATTTCTCCAAAGTCCTGCAGCACAAATGGCAGAGCCGGGGAGCCCAGACATGGCCCCCAGGGCCTGCGTTCTTAACTGCTGTCCTGTGTGGGCCTTGACTGGGAGTGCAGCGGGGAGCCAGTGAAGGATGCGGCACACACGTGGTACCCCAGGAAGCTGGAGCTGGGCAGGGTGTGAGGGTGATCACGGTTGGGGGAGGGGGAGTCCAACCCACCTGGGGGGCTGCCTGCTGGTAGAGCATGCCCAGCCTCAAAAGGCTGTTCCAGAAGCGTCGCACTGTGAGCCCCACGGACATGCAGGGCCCCATAGCCTGGGTGGAAGGCATCATCTGCTCTGAGCCAAGGGTCTCCAGGTAGCTCGCACAACTCTGAAGTAGCAGCAGGAGCCTATAGGCAGAGATGCCAGGGTTGCTGGGACCTCAGCTGGTGCCAACATGCTCCCTGACACCACACAGCTGGCCGCTTCTGGCGCTGGGGAACTGGCCCAGGCAGCAGGGCCTTGGAGAGTCTCAGCACATGCTACTGGGCTAGCTTCAAACCCAACCCAGGGGTCACTTCCTCCAAGAAGTCATCCCTGGTCCCAAGTTCAGTTCAGGGGCTCTTGTGGTCCTCCTGGGTAGCAGCACTTATGCCTGGTTGTTTCCCCACTGGACTGGAAAGCTCTGGGAAGCCAGGCTTGGCCTTGCTTCAGTTGTATCCTGAATCCCTGGAAAGTTCTAGGTGAATAGCTGCCTATGTCAAATGGCCCAGAGCCTTTCCAGATGACAGAGCTGAGACCCTAAGAGGGGAGGAGCCTGCCCACAGCCGCAGGGTGAGGAGGACAGGGCAGGGGTGTGTGTGCAGTCTCTTGATCCTAGGCAGGGGCTTCTCCTACACAGCAAGCTGCTTCTGTGACAATGGAGACATGAGGTAAAGTACAAGTAGGTCTCTGTCCTAACCTCACCTCCAAGTTCAAAATTAGAGTCAGGTACTAATTTTAAGGAAAAAGGGTGTTAGAAAGATAAGTGGGGTCTTGGGCAGAAAGGGCCTGGGGGAGGAGGTGCTAACCACCTCCAGGGCCTGCCCCTCTCTGGCCAAAGTGTCCTCCTCTGTGAATGGGGACAACTGGCACTAGGGAATGGGAAAGCATCTGGAAATCAGACAGAACATGGCCTCAACAGAGCCATCTGTCTGCCCAGACAGCTCCACCCTTGTGGTGGGAGACTGCTGTGCTGCCTGTATCCTTAGCCACAATCCCATCCATGAACTGAGCTCCTCTAAAGGCTACGCCGTGGGCTGGAGACCATGGCCTTGGCCACCAGGCTTCCCAAGCTGGTCTGGATCTCAGACCCAGCAGCCTCTGCCAGCAGTTACTTATACACACAGGAGCCCAGAGGCTCGGACTCAGCCAGAGGTGGGCAGAGGGGTCAGGCAGGGCGGGGCATGTCAGCAACAGCGTCACAGAGAAGAGGGTAGTAAGCTGGGCTTTGATGGAGGAGTGGCGCTCAGCCAGACCAGGAATGGGGGGCAGGGCATTCCTAGCAGAGGGACAGCACGGTGCATGGTGCAAAGCCGCAGAGGAAGGAAGGTGTGTTCTGCGCTCACACACGTCCAGTCCCTCATAGGTTACAAATGGTGCTTTCATACTGAGGGCTCCTCTAGGCCTCAGGGTGGTAACCCTGGCTTCTCTGTCCCCAGGCAGGTCATCCTGCAACTGCTAGGGTTCCTCTCACATCTCTGCGGCCTGCCTGGCCCCGATGGCTTTATTAGTGTGTAAGATTTTGGAGCACAGGGATCCTGGGCTGTGGTCCCCGGGAAGTAGAAGGCTGACGACCACATTAACCTTAATGTTAGCATGGAAGTGGTAGGGCTGCAGGGGTCCATTAGCCTCTTTCCAGCAGGGCCGGGATTTGGAAAAACATGTCCCGTGTCTGGCCTTGCGATAGGCAGAGGGAACAGCACAGCCCGCAGGACGCCGGGGAAAAGAGCCTGGGATGGAAACTCTTGAGAAGCAGCTATGGTGAATCCCACACACAGAAGCCCTGAGGGAGCAGCTGGGAGTGGCTTGGAGGCAGCAGCCAGAGCTGTGGTGCCACAGAGACCAACAGGCCCGAGACTCTCTGAGGCAGACAGGACAGCACAGCCTAGCACACAACACAACCAAAGGCGAGATCGCTTCGAGGTTCCTGGGCTGGTTTGGTCCCTGCCAGGTACTCAGCCAGTGGTGAATGTTGTTCCCAATGTCATCACCACTCCTGGAGGAAGGGGTGGGCTTCTGCAGCTGCTACTGGTTTAAGGGGCGGGTGCCAGCATCCTGAGATGACCAGGATGGTCAAGGCCCTCACCTGTCAATGACCAGCTCCAGCAGCACGGCGTGGGACAGCTGCGTGAACTCGGGGTCACCTGGCACATGGTCATAGTGCTCTAGCAGGGCCACCATGTCGAGGTCACAGGCCACACGGTCAGGGAACTTCCAGGAGGGGAAGCGCACGGGCCCGGCACGGGAGAACACGTCTACGATGGCGCCCTGCAGGTCAGTGAGGTCCCTGCGCAGGCTGTCCATGCAGGCCTGGCTGCCTAGCAAGTGTGCCATCCTCGCAGCTCCTGGGGCAGGAGAGAGGGGTCCTGCTAGCCAGAGCCATGAGCTGCTGCTGGAGGAACCCCCTAAAACCTTAATTTGCCTGGTGGCTCCTAGGCTGAAAGTCCACTGCAGACCATGGGGATAAGTCTGTTCCCCAGTCGCAGGTGACAAGGCCTTTCAGGACCCGATTCTGGGCAGCCTTGCCAGCCTCCCTGTCACCCACTCTTCCCCGTGCCCCAACTGCTGAGCCCATCATTTCACGAGTTCCTCCTCAGAGCCTGTGTGTGCCAGGCCCATGCTAAAGGCTGAGAGGACACAGCTGTGAATAAGAATGTGCCTACCATCCTTCCCTCCCAGGGCGAACCTTTGAACACGGGCACAGACAACTGAAAGAGAGTTACAGCTACAGTGTTGGTGGGGAGTGTTGGGCCACACCAGGCCACTGTCATCTCCTGCCTAGACCACTGCAGCAGGTTCTAGCTGGGCCACAGGCCTGCCTGCTCCGATCTGATCAACTTCAGCTCCAGAGATCTGGGCCAAACTCTATCTGACCACATCACACTGGCCAACAATGCCTCAAGACTCCCTGTGGCCTGTGGGAGAAAGGCCACCTCCGGCCACAACCCCCACCCTTCCCTCTCCCTCTCCAGCCCCTTTCCACACTCTCCACTCCTACCACCAGCAGCTATGAGCAGCAGCTCGCGCACCAGGCACTTGTCTCTGAATCCTTGCCCATCTGCCTCTCTGTCCACATCATGCTTCCCCGTCCAATTCCCACCACCTGGCTAACTCCTCTCACCCCTCAGGGTTCCTGGATATCACCTCCTCCAGGAAGGCTTCCCTGAGCACCCTCCAGACTGGGTTAGATAAGCCCTCTGGGCTTCCCACCTCAGCTCTGATTGCTCTCTGCCCAACAGCCTCCTCTCCAGGCCACCTTAGTCACTGTGGTATCTCCAGTGTGCCAGCTTGGGGACTGGCCCATTGTAGATGATCACTGGTAAATGAAGGACTGAGTGAATGAATGGAGAAGAGAAAAAGAATCACAAAGAAAATTTAAAATGCACCAATGTTTAGGGGAAAATAAGTCCTAAAGTGTAAGAGAAGAAAACCTGAAGACTTGTATTGAGAACTATACTAACCACTCTGGTGACAAGGAGCCCAATACATCTTCATACACAGAGTCCCAGCCCTGCCCCTTCCTGGCTGTGTGGCCTCAGGCAAGTCACTTTACCCCTCTGAGCCCCAGCTGCTTCAGCTGTAAAATGGGGACACTGTCTCCAAGCAGTCTGAGTTGTTGTAAAGACTTTAAAGGGGTCATGAGTACAGTGCCTGGTCCAAGGCAAGGCACCAGTAAAGTCCTCAAATAATATTTACTATTATTATTATGAACAATATGATTAGCAGTAACAACAGCAAAGACCATCCTTGTCTTGAGCAGATGCCTGGCTCCTACACTTCCCCGATTCCCCAGCAGCTTCTCATCCTTCTTCCGGAGCCTGTGGACACCTGAAGACAGTCATTGGATGAACTGTCCATGGCCCTTGACTCAGAAGCTGGAGAGGCGAGACACTGTCCTGGCCCGTCCTGTGGCTCGTCACCCTCCAGCAGGGCTGGGCTGCGAGTCGGCAGCTGGTTTCAGAGCCAGCACTCTGCTGGGAGTAGGGCACCTGTGTCCGGCCCCTCCCACCTGCCAGCAGGGACCCCTTGTCCTTCAAGGATTTCTCAGTAGCAGGAAGCACCTCCTTGCACCACAGCCCCTCCCTGAAATGCAGGGGCTACTTGGGAAGTATTTAGGCCACAGTCCTTTCCACCTCCAGCAAGTCCAGGCTGGCTAGGAAAGCCCTCTTCTCCAAAATCTAGCCTCCCCCAACCCCCTCATCTCAGAAAATGGCACCTACTGTGTGCACCATGGCTTAGCTCGAGCCCAGGTGTGTCCTTGAATCCCCTCCTTCCTCTACCTCCACAAAATCCCAGCATCAAGTGCTGCCAATCCTACATCCAGACCACACTTGGAAGCCAGCACATCTCTCCACTGTCACTGCTCCTGCCCTGCCATCTCCCCAGACCGCTACCACAGCCTCCCTGAGAGGTCGCCCACTTCCCTTGGCCCTAGCACCACCTCATCCATCCTGTCCATGGCAACCACAGTGACTATTTAAAAAGACAACTCGGACCCTGCTCAGAGCCTTTTAATATCTTTCTGCAGCACTAAAGACTGGGAAACTTCCTGGGGCCATGGCCCTGTGTGGCCTGACCCCTCTGCTTCAGTGTCTCACCACCCAGAATGCACCCCTCCCCACGCTTCATCTAGATAAGACACCTCCCTCAGGTCTTTACAGAAAGTTCCCCAGGTCCCCAGGCCAGTTAAGGTCCCCTGTTACACTTTGTCAGAGCATCGTGTTCTTTTTCTTCCCAGCACATACAACCACTGGAATGGAATCATTATTTAAGTCATTCATTATTAAGGATTCACAGCCTATCTCCCTGTGAGCATGTGGTATGGCCTGGTCACCTGGGCCAAGAGGTCTGAGGGCCAGCCTGTGCCCACAGGTGCTGGGAAGCTCAGAGGCACCTAGGGGTGGTTGCTGAGAGCTGACCTGGATTCTTCAGAGGACCGGGCCTTGCCCTCACCTCCATGCAAGTGCCTGCCTATAGAGCTGGAGCGACTGAGTGTGTCTGGCTCTCGGACAAGACTGTGGGCTCTGGGTCAGAGGTTTATCCAGGTACCTGGCTTCCTGTCTCCAGTGTAGGCCTTGCCCAGAGCAGCTCTTCAGTCCCTAGGAATGGATAAAGGTGAGAGTGAGAGAATGCACAGTCAGGCAGGGCTTCCTGGGGAGCAGGGTGGAGGCTGTCTGGGAAGAAGGGGAGGGTGTTCCAGGATGAAGGAATGGGGTAAGGGAGAGGGCACATGGGATGCCTGCCTTGAGCCTGAACAAAGGGCATGGTTTCACTAGTGCTAGTTCTGGCAGGGCGCAGTGGCTCATGCCTATAATCCCAGCACTTTGGGAGGCTGAGGCAGGAGGATTGCTTGAGGCGAGGAGTTCAAGACCAGCCTGGCAACAAAGTGAGACCTCATCTCTCTCTCCCTCTCTCTTTTTTTTTCCTCACCACTATAAAAACAAGGATCAAAACCCAATCTCTTCAAAAAATAAGAAAAATTAGCTGGTGTGGTGGCACGCACCTGTAGTCCCAGCTACTCAGGAGGCTAAGGTGGGAGGATCACTTGAGGCCAGGAGTTCAAGGTTGCAGTGATTTGTGATCATGCCACTGTACTCCAGCCTGGGTGACAGAGCAAGACTCTGTCTCTAAAAATATTCTTTAAAAAATAGTGCTAGCTCTGATTAAACCTACTGTGTGCCACTTCCCCAAATCTTCCTCCTTTATACAGAAGAGAAAACTGAGGCTCTGGAAAGTTAGGGGACTAGCCCAAAGTCATTCAGGGAGCTGGGACTCTCAGTCCAACATCTCTGTTCTATCTTCAGGCCATGCTGTTTCTAGAGCAGCAGTGTCCAAAAGAAATATAAGGCAAGCCACATATGGGACTTTAGATATTCTATTAGACACTGATGGGGTACAGGAAATGCTACCCCAAAATATAGCACCTTGGAAACTGAGAAAACTGCAGAAGCAGGAAGACTACAATCACCTTCTCCTCATCCATTTCCCTGAAACAGGCCACTAGGAAGGTCCCTCTCTGACCGTCTCCTTCCCTTCTCCTCTGTGACAGGTGTCCTGCCCTGTACCTAGTTGAGAAGGAATGTCACAGAGGGACACCTAGAAGAAACTGAACAAATGGGCCTTGCTAAATTCTCCCCTTGTTACTAAGCTCATACCCTTTTGTCTTTCAATCATACTTCTGCACAATTGTCTATAAAATACATAGATCACCTCATTTCTTTTAGTCTTCATTTCTGAAGACCCCCATGTTAGGGAAAAATTTATTAAATAAATTTGTATACTTTTCTCTTATAAATCTTTCTTGTTATAGGCATCTCGGCCATGAACCTAGCAATAAGTGAGGAAAACATACTACTTTTGCTTCCCTACACATTAAAAAGAAATTAAGGCCGGGTGCGCTGGCTCATGCCTGTAATCCTAGCACTCTGGGAGGCCAAGGCGGGTGGATTGCTC
>VBSM01003230.1:4071598-4082963 GCA_008086735.1 Cheirogaleus medius | reverse complement strand
AAGGGGGAGGGGGCCCGGGTGGGGCGAGGGGGAAGGGGATCTCAGAAGAGGGAGAGAAGCCTGCAGAATTGAGAAAAGCCTCTGGGACGCGAGGGGCGTGGCCTGCAGGCCGCACCGGTGGGAATGAGGGGTGGAGCGTAAAGAAGCAGCCCTGATATGAGAGGGTCCCCTTGGGCTTGCGGGCGGGGCTAGGGAAGGCTGCAGGTAGAACTTACAAAAGGCAGGCCCAGGGGAGAAAGGACCAGGGGGGAATTAAGGGCGCTGGTTTGGAAGGGGTCCTTGGAGGAGGTGGGCCTGGAGTGAAAGACGGAGCTGGAAGGGAGCAGGGAGGTGGGGCTTTGAGGTTGCAGGCCTGAGGGGAGGGCTCTCCTAAGTGAGAGGCCAACGGGAGGGAGCGGGGCGCGTGGACTGCGGGGTCGGAGGGGGCGAAGAATTGGCTGTGGAGTAAGGAGGGGTCAGGGCTGCGAGGTCAGGTGCTGTAGAACATCTCACCTGCCACCAGCGTCGCGGCTTCGGCCTCTGCGCCTGGTTGGCCCGTGGAACTGCCCCTGGCGCGCCTCGGCTTCTGGGATCCCCTGAAACCCCTATCCCGGCGCCACGGCCGCTGCCATGGCAACTGCGTCGCGAGCCGCGGCGCCCGCGGGGTGGGGCGGGAAGCACGCCACGGCGAGGGGGCGGGCCCGGAAGTGCGTCAGCCTCCCCTCCTCGGCGACGACTCCTTCGGCCGCCGCCATCTTGGGAGCTCGTCGTACCGTCCGGCGGGGAGGGTGTCTTGACGCTGCACCTCTTACCGATACCGAGGCGGACTGGCAGCCCTGAGCGTCGCAGTCATGCCGGCCGGACCCGTGCAGGCGGTGCCTCCGCCGCCGCCGGTGGCCACAGAACCCAAACAGGTACCTCGCCCACCCCCGCACCTCAACCTGCAGCCCGAGCCTAGGCCCGCTCCTCCCTCGCGCTGGAAGAGGCGGCCACTCTGGGAGGGCTTGGAGGGACTGCAAGTCCCAGGAGGCTGCGCGCGTCCCACGCCGTCTTCTCGTAGCGAACGAGCGCTCTAGAACAGTGGTTATCAGAGTGGTCCGCGGACCAACAATATCAGCGCGACCTGGGAGCTTGTTAGAAATGCGGAGTCTCCACCTCCGACTCTCTAGATAGGAATCTGCATTTTAGCAAGATCCCAAGGTGATTTCACTAAAGTGCGAGAAGCATTGTTTCACCAACTGTCTTTGGCAGTTGGGCCTCCCAGCCTTTGCCCAATAATCCCTAATTTTCCAGTCTGCACGGTACATTTTTGGATGTTAATTCTCAACATCTACTCAGTGTTTACCCTAAACCATACGCCGTGCCAGGCCCCGACATCACCGGAATGAATGAGGCACGACCCTTGCCTATGGTGCTCACAAACTAATGGGAAGACAGACATACCTGAATACTTGACAGATGTTTATTGTCTGGATCGCTATAAATGATATGGTGTCATCCATCTATTCCTTAATCGTGCTACTGAAGACCATCTCTTAAGAAAAAGAAAGAAAAAGTTCTCAGTTGAAGGGAAAACTGCATAAATAATTGTGTGGTGTCATATACTCTGTGCTAGAAGTCTCAGGTGCAAAGGACATGGTAATCTAATCACCATTGCTTGCTGGAGTCAAGAGGAGATTAAGGTAGGGGAAGGTCACAGTGAAAGGTAAATTGCTTTTAGAAGGATGAATAGGAGTTCACCAGGGAGGTGATTAGGGAAGGGAAATAGTAATTTTTATTCATTCTTCAAACATTTATTGAGCACATACTATATGCTGATCACTGCTTTGGGTTCAGAATAAAGCAGGGCCATGACTGAAGAGTCCATGCCCTTTCCACAAATATTTAAGTACCTTTGCATCTCTGGCATTTTCCCAGGCACTGGGGGAAAATAAACAAGATAGTACTGGATAATAAGTACAAAGACTGAGGTAAGAATCAGATGTTGCCTCTGGTCAAGGGTAAATGAACAAGTGTTGAAGTGTAGGGTTAGAGTGGTGGCAGGAGGTGCGATTCTTAGGATTTGAACTTTTTCTTGTAGACAATGGCAAGAAAAGGAAGGGTTTTACACCAGATAGTGACATTTGCATTTCAGAAATTCAAGTAGGCAGACAGTGATGTAGAGAATCACTAGGAGGGTGAGAGACCAGTCAGTCACTCTATTCAAAAGATGCTGAGTTTCAGAAAGACCATAGGAGACAAAGGAAAAAAGAAAAAAGAAAGAAAAATGAAACAAAACAAAAAAAGGTGCTGAGGGCCTAGCCTAGATTGGGAAAGGGGCATGGGACAGAGGGGATAGGCAAGCTCTTGTCACAAGGTGGCTGATGGTACAGGCTCTCCAGCCAAAATGATGTGTTGAAATCCTGGTTGTGCCAATTGGACATTAAGCTCTGCATTCCTCATCTGTTATATGTCATTTGTAATATGGGGGTAATAAGAGTACTTAACCTCATAGGGCTCTCGTAAGGGTTATAAGAGTTAACATATTTAACGTGCTTAGAAAAGTGTCTGGGACCTACTCTGCTTGATAAATGATGACATTTATTGTCATTGAGTGTGGAGACTGAGGAAGGGAAAGGAGGCCCAAGTTTCTGGCCTGGATAACAGGATAGCCACTCATGAGCAAAGAGGTTAGAGGTGAAAGTGCCCAGGGGTCCGCGGGATCTAAAGACACAAGAATGATCTGTGACATGGATTTGGGTGGGATTATTCAGCCTGGAGATGGGAGGGGAAGTGAAGGACGTGGCTGTGAGTGCCTGACGGAGGTGTGACTACTGTGCAGAGAGCCAAGAACAGAATTTTGGGGGTCTCTAGCATTACAGAGCAGGAGGTAAAACAGGAGCCAGGAAGGAAACTTGGATGGAATGGTGAGCAAAAAGGACAGACAGGTGAGAATGGGGCCTGGGAAGTTGGGTGGAAAGTTTTGTGAAGGAGTGGTCACTAGTGTAAGGCCAGATAATGGCTGTAGTTTGCTGTAGGCAGTTTTTGATTTTGGCAAGAGCACTTGAAATGAATGGGAACCAGATGGGAGGTGAGGAAGTGGGAAGGCCAAGACTGAAAAGAACTCAGGATGTTTAGCTACTAGAGGAAGGGGAGGGAGAAGGCACCAGCATAAAGGAACTTGTAGGCAGGGGAGAAACTTTATTTTTCTGAGATGAGAGACTTGACCCTTTGTTTACTAAGGGGAAGAAGCTGCTGAGGAAAGAATATTGGAGTTTATGGGACAATTAATATTGAATATTTCAGCAGAGTTTCACCAAACATTTGAGCATTGAATGGTGGTTAAGAGTGTGGAATGGATGCTGAGGGAAAGGGCATTCAAGGCAGAAGGAGCTGCCAGTGAGGAATTTCCCGTTTCTTTATTCAGCAAACAATTATTGAATGTTCCATGCCAGGCACAGCACTGGGTTCAGAGTTACAGACATGGCCTTCTGGATTCTAGACCATGGTTTCTCAGAAAGTAGTCAGAGCCCGTGCATTCTGTATCATCTGGGCACTTGATAAAAATGCAGGTTTCTGGTCCTGCTGAGGCAGCCGAGCTAGTGGGGAGCCAGGAGGCTGCTCTTTTCCCTGGTTTCCCAGGAGTGGCCCATACAAGCGCACTGTTAAGAGAACTGTTTTTCTGAAGCAGAGGATCTAACCTGAGGGAAGTCTGTGGGTGACAGTCTATGCTCTCAACAATATCCTAGAGGGGTTTAACAGTATTTCCTTGTTTTGTTTTCATAGCCCACAGAAGAAGAAGCATCTTCAAAAGAGGATTCTACACCTTCCAAACCAGTGGTGGGGATTATTTACCCTCCTCCAGAAGTCAGAAATATTGTTGACAAGACTGCCAGCTTTGTGGCCAGGTAATGTAGCTACTTCTGCTAGGGTGGGTCAGAGGTGGATTTTAGCAGGAAGAGTTCCTGAATCAGCACAAGGATAATGCCTGGGCTTTGGGAGAGGCATTGTTGGCTTAGGCCTTTTAATTTGTCTAAAACCACAACATGGCAATTAGGTGGTAGCTTCTCTGACACAGCACAGCAGTGGCCAAAGTGAGAGTCACACCTAACTCTATAGGCACCAGGAGCTTCTGCTTTCAAAACCGGCTTGAGGAAATGCCTAGAAAGCTGCTTTGGCAGAATGTATGTTTTTGTGTCTGAGCTGCTGGCCTCAGTAAGATAAAACAGAGAGTTGATCATTCACATTATGCAAGGACTGCATTCCACAGAGCCTCAAATGACCTATCTACAAAATTGCACAAAATGCCATCTCAGGGTTGTCCTATCTGAGGCAGGAGTGAGGTAATGGGACTGAATGCAGTTTGGTTACATCATGCAGGTGTTAGCTCTCATCTCAGATGGGAAGGAAATGGGTCAGAGTTCCTCCCCTCCCTCCTTCCCACTGCCCTTATACACACACTTCCTTGGGTGGAATCTTCGTGATGGCCACTTGACTCCAAAGGTCAATACATGTGCCTTGTCTAGAGTATTTATAGTACTCCTTTGATAGCCAGTAGGCTATGTACAGCTTACAGATGTTTTGTTTGTCCTCACAATATTTTTTTTAAAACTCAAATTAGTTGCCACTATTTAAAAATTAGGAGATTTTATAACTTTCTAATCTAGATTATGGTGGCTCATGCCTGTAATCCCAGCACTTTGGTAGGCTGAAGCAGGAGGATTCCTTGAGGTTAGGAGTTCAAGACCAGCCTGAGCAACATAGCAAGACCCTATCTTTACAAAAAATAGAAAAATTAGCTGGGCATAGTCTTGCTCACCTGTAGTCCCAGTTACTCAGGAGGCTGAGGCAGGAGGATCACTTGAGCCCAGGAGTTTGAGGCTGCAGTGAGCTATGATCAGCCCTTGCCTTCATGCCCAGACAACAAAGTGAGACCCTGCCTCAAAAAAAAAAAAAAAAAAAAATCTGGATTTCTGGCTTTTCTTGACAAACTGGACAGCTCTTCGCTCAGCTGGCCCTGAGCAGACTGCTACCCTCAGGGCATCTACTCTCCAGGGGGTCACACCTTGACAGTCACTCCCCTGAGGCAGCATACCCATCACTATACATCATTTAATAGATACTCCTTCCTTTCTCTGTCTTCTAATAAAATTAAACAAAATTACTCTAGGTAATGTATTTCACTACGTCAGCTCTGTGTAGTTTCATCCCTTCACATTTCTAGGTTTTAATTAACCTGGGTGTTCAATTAAAAGCTACCCTGTGCTTAACTGAACATTGTTAGGTCATGTCAGATTTAGGGAAGCAGGTATTGTTTAAGATAAGTGTTTAGTGTCTCATAGCAACACTCATGCTTCCCCTTTTCCCCTGATATTTTAAAAACAATAAATAGGAAAAGGGTGTTGGGTGAACACTCACCACGATCTCACTACCAGAATAGTTTCTACCAGCTGTTTTCACTTTTTCCTGTTTCCTTTTGGCCCTTGGTATCCTTTTTTAGATTCTTATAATGCTAGCAGAGATACTTTCACATCCTTCTTTTCCCTTCCACAGTGTGTTGTAGGCATTTTTCTGTGTCTCTCACTGTCTTCCTGATGCTGTACGGTCCGCTGTGGAGAGCACACACCATGTTGAAGTGCGTGCTCCATGCTCCATGGACACATGTGAACCTAGCAGAAGTGAAGCCGAGTCCTGCATGCTTGCTCTAACCCAGTCCCTTTACTGCAACGTAAATGAAAGCAAGTTTGAAGATTTTAGAAATGCCTACAAAAGCAATCACTGTAGCTAAAAATCTATCTAGGTCCTAACAAGGACCTTCCTTGACTTGGCCGTCTCCCCTGTATTTTCCTTAGAGATTGTTTCCAACATTTCAGTTTGGCAAATGAAATTATGGGGAAGTCTCTGAGCATTTTCTTTTTCTTTTAGATTGTTTCCTTTGAAGAAAATTCTGTGTGGCACATTACTGGCTAAAAGAGCATTTTAAAAGATTTCTTAAACATTTTGCCAAGTAGCTTTCCAATAGTTTTGTGCCATCCTCTGCTGCTACAGAAATAAGAGTTTGTCAAGGTCCCTCAAAAATAAGTATACATGCACATACATCTCTAGATAGATTTTTAGCTACAGTGATTGCTTTTGTAGGCATTTCTACCATCTTCAAACTTGCTTTCATTTACGTTGCATTAAAGGGACAGACTGGGTTAGAGCAAGCATGCAGAACTCGGCTTCACTTATGCTAGGTTCACATGTGTTCATGGAGCATGCAGCAGAAATCCATAACTTAGTGTGGTTTTCCAGAAGGAATTTTTTCTCTCTAGGTTGGGTCTTCCCTTTCTTGCATTTTCCTGTCAATAAACTGAAGTGGAAATTACCCTTAAAAAGTCCCACCAGCTGGTTGAGTCAGAATCATGTCTTTTCCTGCTGAAATCTACTCCTTGTGTTAGAGAATGTATTTCTAAAATTAACATTAAGCTAATTTAAAGCAACAGAATAGCTTGGAATGAACATGCCTGTCTTCTCATAGTTTTATCTTTCAGATTGTTCCCATATGTGGTGAGGTTATGGCTTAGGCAGCGATATACGAGACAACCAGGGTCTCTTTTTCTAGCAGCCCTTCATCTGCCCTGGGCATTTGCTGGGCATGGTGGCCTAGTTTAGCAGGATTTAAGTGAACATTCACCCTCCTCTTTGTGTGTGGTTTGCATTATTTAAGGAGTGAGGGGGAAATGCTTTTTCCTAAAGCATGAGGTTCCAGTTGGACTAATTCACGGTCAGATTGAGGCCTTATGGTGCTAGTCACACTATAGGGTGTGACCAGAACTTGCTGAGCAGCTGGCCTGGGTGCTGACCACCATCATTGTGGCGAATCTGGAACACAGTGCTGTCTGCAGTTTGTCTCCTGCCTTCTCACGGGACCAGGTGTGTGAAAGTCTGAAGAAAATCACACCCTGGGGCCATGCCCAGATGTGTTTGGGGCAGCTCTAAGTGCAGGGTTCTGGCCAGAGAGAGTTGGAAGCCCCACAGACATTTTGAATATTTATGGAACAGCCCCTGCGAGCCTTCAAAAGATTAACAGCCCCTTGCATTTGCCGGCCACTGTAGGATTCAAAAAGGCTTTGGCAGGCCGGGCGTGGTGGCTCACGCCTGTAATCCTAGCACTTTGGGAGGCCGAGGTGGGTGGATCGCTAAAGGACAGGAGTTCACAACCAGCCTGAGCAAGAGCGAGACCCCGTCTCTACTAAAAGTAGAAAGAAATTAATTGGCCAACTAAAAATATATAGAAAAAATTAGCCGGGCATGGTGGCACATGCCTGTAGTCCCAGCTACTCAGGAGGTGGAGGCAGAAGGATTGCCTGAGCCCAGGAGTTTGAGGTTGCTGTGAGCTAGGCTGATGCCACGGCACTCTAGCCCGGGCAACAGAGTGAGACTCTATCTCAAAAAAAAAAAAAAAAAAAAGGCTTTGGCATCTCCTTATTTGATCTTCTCAGTGATACTTCATGGTAGAGAGGGAATGTGGTGTTAGTCACATTTTATACGTGGGGAAATTGAGGGAAAGAGTAGTTTGGTAACTTGCTTTAGGTCAGAGTGAGTCAATTGTGAACCTGAAACTTGAAATGTGTCCAGACTGATGTAGGTGCTGTATGTGAGTGTGGCACCTTGAAATATTACCACTGGGACTTTTAAAAAATCAGAGTTCTCTAAACATTGTGACAAGGACATTTTTTTCATTATCCTGAGGTGTTGAAGGCATACAAACTGTGACCATGGGGCATATCTGGGCCACCATTTCAGGCACAGAGAGCAGTAGGAGACCATCCATCCCCCTGCAGATTTTACCACCCCCCGTCACCTGAATGTGCCTTAGACAGTAGCATAAATCTGGGTCCATGTGGAGCAGGTTTCCTGTGTGGGCTTCACCAGTAGTAAGTGGGAGGATTTTAGATAGTACTTGGACAAGGCATTAAATCATCTAAATTTTTATGTTTTTTTAGTCTTTTCTCATTACCTAAAGGACAAAGTCTCAGTTTGGTGCTATTATGTCTTTAACACCTCTTCAGCACTTACTAACCTCCCCTTTTAACTAAGAACTAGCTTCAGCAAACTTTGAGCTAAATAAATGTTAACAACATTACTTTGTTTTTACTGTATTCACTTTTGACTCCTTTATCTTTAATTTTTTGTTATTACTGGTAGAGATAGGGTCTCACTGTGTTGCCCAGGCTGGTCTCAAACTCCTGGGCTCAAGCAATCCTCCCACCTCAATTTCCCAAGCAGCTGGGATTACTGGTGCAAGTCACTGTGCCCAACTTAAATAGATTTTTTTTTTAAATAAATTATTTTTGTTAAAAGAGCAATAGCCCAGATGGTTTTAGAAATGGCAGAGGAGCTGAGGAATGACTGAGGTTGGGGAGACTCTGTGTGGAGGTGGCCTGGGTCAGGCTGAATGAGGCAGATAGCACTGACAGCTGCTCCCAGGAGGCCTGAGGAGGACGCCTGCTGTGCTGAAGGATGGGCTGGTTTGAGCAGTGGGTGGTGGCATGAAGGAGGCTCAGTGGACAGTGTTCTGGATCTGAGTAGTCACAAGGGTTGTTGTGATGATAATTCTTTTTTCTTGCTTCCAGAAACGGGCCTGAATTTGAAGCTAGGATACGACAGAACGAGATCAACAACCCCAAGTTCAACTTTCTGAACCCCAATGACCCTTATCATGCATACTACCGCCACAAGGTCAGCGAGTTCAAGGAGGGAAAGGCTCAGGAGCCCTCAGCTGCCATCCCCAAGGTCATGCAGCAGCAGCAGCAGGCCACCCAGCAGCAGCTGCCCCAGAAGGTTTGGAGCCCAGCCCCTCTCCTCACTTCCCCAGGGATGGGAGGGAAGCAAAGACAAGGAGGGTATCCGTAATTCCAAACCTCACAGCCACCCAGGGAGAGCAGTGAGGTCATCCCCTTCTCACAGAGGCGGGCGCTGAGGTACTGGTAAGAGTGGCATTTCTTAAGCACTGCTTGTCAGGCTCTGTGCTCCATACTGTAGGAGCCCTGTCTCATTGACTCCTCACAGGCTGCAGGAGGAGGCTGGCAGATGAGGAATCTGAGGGTTGGAGGAAGTGTGATTTATCCAAGGCCTTGATCATGGCGAGAGGGCAGTGCCCTGGTGTGTGGAGGACTTCCTACCCTACTGTGCTGAAGGAGGCAGTGTGGGCTGTGGGCCCCTTGTGCCATCCCTTCCCTTCTGTTTCATTTTCCCAGGGCCCCTCCACCTGGCCTGCCCTAATACCATCCTCCCTGAGCTGAGGCCCAGCCCTAGGGGCTGTTAGCATTGTGAATGAAGACAGGGACTGACATTTTGCTTCCTGTGTGGACCTGGACCAGTCCCTTCATTTTGCTGCACTCCTGAGCCATGGTAGAAAGGCAGCCCCTTGTTTCGCAATGGGATGTAAAGGTTAAAGTCCGGTTCTGAGAAATGCATTGCAATTTACTATTCCTAGGGCCTCAGGCTACCTCAGTTTCTACGTCTATAAAAAGGATTCATGTGACCTATTTTTCTCATGGTTCATGTGGAGGTCATGGAAACACTGTACAGTGGAGTTCTCTGCACACATGTAGGCTTTACTGCGTTTCCATCCCCCTTGGGTGGGATTTAATAAGCCGTGTTCCTGTTGGAACTTCTGCCATTCAGTTTTGGCCCTCGATTTCAGGGCAGGGGCAGAGATATAGAGGGGCACAGGTCTCACTCGAAGCTGTTCAGGGAATTGAGGCCACAGTTGACCAGGAAACTGATGCTCTTGTGAGTTAGGATTCTTTCACACCAATGCCAGTGGCGTGTACATAATTAACAGAAACGTAGTGGTCCACAGCCATCCTGCTCGGGGGGGATGCATTCCTGCCCCTTCTCTCTGGAGCCTCTCCACCCCATGCCTCCTGCCTCACACTCCCTCTGCTTTTTAGGTCCAAGCCCAGGTGATCCAAGAGACCATCGTGCCCAAAGAGCCCCCTCCAGAGTTTGAGTTCATCGCGGACCCCCCCTCCATCTCGGCCTTTGACCTGGATGTGGTGAAGCTGACAGCTCAATTTGTGGCCAGGAATGGGCGCCAGTTTCTCACCCAACTGATGCAGAAAGAGCAGCGCAACTACCAGTTTGACTTTCTCCGCCCACAGCACAGCCTTTTCAACTACTTCACGAAGCTGGTGGAACAGTATACCAAGGTGCCTGGGCAGGGCAGGGGCTGGGGTGATGGGCCCAGGGAAGGAAGGCATCTTACCACCGGAAACGCTTTCTCCACCCATTGTCTATGGAACAGTGCTTCCCTGTGGGGACTCTGAGCAAATGGTACAAATGAATCCCAGTTTAATGTAAAATCTTGATTTCTGTTCAGTTATTTCTTTAAATGCAACACAGAACACTTGTTTCTAAAGAGAAATGAAACACATGACTGCCAACGACTGTTAAGGTGGTTGCCTACTATGTGACATGGCCAAGTGGTGCTAGCTGTTTTTAAGTACATTTCCATTTTCAGTTGCTTAATACAGAGCCTGAGAAGAAGCAAGCCCTTAATAATTGCCTCCTATTATCTAATTTAAGTGTTTTTTCCTCCACTTTTCTGAAGCAGAAATAAGCTTAGAGAAGTAAAGTCACATATTCACCATCTGTCAGCTAATAGAGATTTTAACCCACATTTAACTCTAAAACCTTTGTTCTTAACCCTGTAAAGTCTCTTAAATCAGAAATATGATTTAAATAGGCATTGAGAAATGTTATGCAGCAACTTCTCATTTAATTTCTAATAGCCTATAATGTAGCCATTATGATGTTCACTTTGTAGGAGAGAAAACTAAGGCCCAGAGAAGTTAACTTGGCCAGGGTCACACAGCTAGGAGGTTGCAGAGCTGGGCCTTGAGCTCTGGCATTTTTACTCCAGACCCTAATTCTAAATTACCATGTGACATTGCTGCAATCAAGAATCTGAACAAGTCAATACTGGCATCTAACACATTAACTGTCCACGTGAGTTGTATTATATTTAACTCGGGCTATAGTTTTGAGCCCAGGGCCTCGTGAAGCAAAGCACTACAGTTGATTAATGAAAATCTTGTTGATGTTCTTATTGTTACAATTAATATTGACAAATCTTAAAATGTGGATTGCATTGCATATAACTTGTGCACAGAAAACAATAAATAACAGATTAGAAAGGATTGTTTTGTTTTAATAAAACACTGTGGCACCAAGGGAAAAATTTTTTTACTAGTGTGGCAGTTGATGTGTTAAAATGTTTTAATTAGATCATTAATTTATTGCAAAGTACACTGGTATAGATTTGCCTGTGGCACATTTTTCTTGCTATACTTACAGTGGAGGTTATTTTCCTTTTCAGTGGGATGGTCTGTACATCTGTTCTTTTTTTTTTTTTTTT
>VBSM01003230.1:4043692-4054672 GCA_008086735.1 Cheirogaleus medius | reverse complement strand
CCCCCAAATATATTTTCCATTTCTCCCCCGTCCCACAGCCCGCAGACACCCTGCCTCACTAACCCCCTGCCTCCACTCCAGGAGACCTTAGGCAGACTTCAAAAGGACTGACTGCCCTGCCCCCATCCCAGGACAGAATGACCCTTACCTCCAGGCACACAGCCCTCTGGAGGGACTGACAGTGGTGTGCTCCCTCACAGACAGTCCCATCCCAGGACAGACAGTCCCTTCCCCTCATGGAAGGTTCAGAGAGTGTTCCCCTCCCCCCTCAAAGACAGCTTTCTTCACTGCCCCTGGCAACAGGTGGGCCCATACTACCCCTCCCAGTACCACCTACAGGGTGACAGTGCCTCCCCTCCATGACAGACTGTCAGCTCCAACAGCCAGAGGAGCCAGCAGGCAGACTCCATGTATGCTGTGGAGACATGCACCTCCTCCCAAAACACAGATCTGGGTGGGGGAGGGGCAGGCAGGGAGACAGCAGGGTTTCTGCTCATATAGCACACCCAGATGCCCCACCCCTAGAGCACCCAGGCGCCCAGCTGGCAGACAGAAATGTGAGGCAGTGGAGCAGAACCTTCCCTCCAAGCTAGGTGGTACTTTGCCACATAGAACCCCCTGAGCCCAGTCTTCAGGTTGTATGTATGGGCTGGCGGACACCTGAGGGAAGAGGGACTCCAGATCCCACTCCCATCTCAGCTGTCCTGTCACATGAGATCAGTGCTGTGCACAGAACTGACAAGGCTCCCTCCCGATGTGTGCTGCCCATTCAACAGAGACAGCTTCTCATAATCACCAGTGGAGGCCCGTGGGACCCAGCCATGACCCTACTCCAGAGAGTATCTCTCCTCCCCTTCTCTGACTAGATGTGACTGTCCAAGTTTCCCCCCAGCCTCTCTCATGACTTAAGGAAGTGCCTTGACTATCTGAGAACCCCACCCCACACAAGCAGCCCCATAAAGGTCACTTCCTGGATTTTCCCCAGCCCCAAAGCCTCTTTATTCACCAGGCCTCCGCCCCCTTTGAGAAATCTAGGTCCCTCCCCTAAAGGGAGTTCCCTCCTACCTACTGGATCTGTCTCTTCCAGCCCCTCCCCATTTGGGTACAGCAGCCTAAGCCAAGTCCAGTCCAGGACTCAGAGAGCACCCCTCATTCTGATCCCTCACCCTGACTTGTCACAGTCCCCAGGGATTAGCTTCTGAGAACCCCAAAGAGATTTAAGGTGTGATTTTGAATTGGGGAGCAGTCACCAGGGATTAGGACCCAGGAAGGGATATGATCTTGAGAGCTGGGAAAAGAGCTCTCAGTTGCATTTGTGGGAGCTTGGAAAGAAGAGCTCAGATTTGTCGGTGAATTCTAGGGCATGAGAATTCCTACTACATTGTTCCTAATTATATGGCCAATATAGAAAAAAAGAAAAAGAGAATTCCTACTACATGCTTATCAGGCAGTCAGCCAGTCTTGGGGTGCAGAGCAGTGTGATATAGTGGAAGAAGGCCAGACTTTGGAATCATACTTGCTGGCTGTGTGACCTTGGGCAAGATCCTGAATCTCTGAGCCTGTTTACTCACCATAAAGGGCATCGGTAACACCTACTTCCAACATTAGTGTGGAGGTTAAACGAGATCAGATATGCAAAGGTGCCTAGCACACTGCCTGGCACAAGTAGTAGCCCAGAAAATGTTAGTTTCATTTCTTTTCCTTCTAAGGGTCTGAGAAATGAGGAGAAAAATGAGGGCATATCTCTGGTATTTGTGGGCAGAGAGAGGCCCCAGTGGGAGCACCTCCCTTTGGCTGTAGTCCCCAACCATGCGGCCAGACATCTGTCTTCCCCACCCCACAATTGCAAACCCAGGATGTGGCTCTGCAGACGCTCTCTGCATCGCTGGTGTTGGTAGGCTGAAGTGGGATCCCAGGTCTCCTCCTCTTTCCTGCCTCACTTTCTTGAGCTTTTCGGTCAACCTAAAACCTCTGGTATCTGAAAGCTTGGATATTCTCTGCTTAGTTTATGTTGTGATTTCAAAAAAGCCAAGAGTAAGTCCCTACGCAAGGCCTTGGAGGGGAAGTTATGGGAAGTTTCAGGGTGACTGCCTTGAACCCAGTCTTGTGGTTGAGGGCTGGGAGTCCATGTGCTGTCCCAGAGAAGTGAAACATTAGCACTGATGGCTGCAGTGGAGATGGTGGGGACTCTGGCTCTGGATTAAAGGTCCATTTCAGCTACCCTGAGCCAAAGGTTGTCTCAGACAGTTTGGTTTTGGTATTTGCTGGGGGTTGGGGGATGGGGAAGAAAGCAAAGTCAGAAGCTACCTTGCTCAGGTGGCTATTAGGTACATGGCATGAGTAGATCAAAAAATCATAGACTATTCAAGCTGGAAGGGATCTTAAAAGATTGACTAGCTTAGCCCTTACTATACAGATGAGGAAACTGGGGCCCAGAGAGGCGAATAACTTGCTTAAGATCACACAGCGTAGTGGCAGAACCGGGACTTGAATCCAGCCCAGGGTTTCAGACTCTTAGGTCAGTACAGTTTCTACCACCTTCACCATCCATAAATATGGCCTGTGGTCCCTGCAGGAAATCAGGTGCCAGACAGGTAGAACAGAAGGTTCTTAGCAGGAATCTGCTTGGCCTCACCTTCCCTGGCCGGGCCCAGCACTTCTGACTCCCCCAGCAGTGTAGGAGGCTGACAGAGATGGCCCAGAAGGGTATGAGTATGTTGTCATTACCAGTGCATTAGGCTGATCAGCTTTAGAACTTGAACCAGATTATTCACTTTTTTCCTCCTGTGGTGTGGTGGAGTGAATGCTGAATTAATATTTATTTACTGGATGATAGACATTTCAAATCAGAAAGCTGAAAGTGACCTTAGAGATAGCCATCATCATATAGATAGGTAAACTAAGGAGGCCTCAGAGAAGTGATTAGCCTCTCTTCAGTCTATTAGGAGCAAAGCTGGGAATTGAACCTGAAATTCCTGATTCCCAGCCCTAGGCCTTTCCACTTCTTCACCTTGTCTGTCTCTTAAGCCTACTATGCAGGGAACCTTTGGTGGAACTGAGTTGGTTCCTGTCTGCTCTTGAGCAGTAGCCAGAGGCAGCAAATGATCCTGTGGGTATCATAGGCACAGACCAGGGTGCTGGCAGCATTAGTTCTGGCTTGACTGGAGACTGAGCTGGACATTGAAGCCTGAGAAGGAACAGATGAAAACAAAGGCATGTTCTTAGGAAGGAAAGGTGGGAAGAGTGACGTTACCCTTCCTATCACTTTAGGGTAGGAAGAACAGACTTGTTTGGTGTCCCTTCTGCAGCATAGAGGAGGTGGTCAGGAAGGGAAAGAAGGCTGGAAGTTGTATACCAGCCCTCCTGGTCTGAGGGAGATGGCCTGAGAGAGATAGTCCCTGACCTCCCTCTCCTTTTCCCATGTGATTGTCAGGACTAGCTTCCTAAGGCTGAAGCTTCCCTCCCGGCCTCAGTCTGCAGGCCAGATGAGTGAGGAGCTATGTCTCTGGGATCCCGTGGGTGTTGGCTTCCTGTTAGGAGAGTGAGGGATCTGAGCTAGGCCCAGGGAGAAACATCTGGAATAGCAATGTTGCCTTCTTCAGTTCCCTGTTCCCTGGGCCCTCTACTACTGGCCAACTATGGCAGCCCTACAACTTTGGAAATTGTAGAACTGGCTTAATTGGCATCCCTATTGTTTGATCTGTGCCAGTTTTTGTTGGGATGAGGCCAGGGCCCTGGCAGGCCAGAGCTTGCCTCCTTGCCTTCCCATCATCTTTTCCAGTTCTTGAGCTCAGAGCATCCACTTTTCTTGAGCTATTACAGGTCTTAGGAGAGCGCAGAGCTGGCAATGGAGTGGTCCTTGGGTGGCCCATCTGGAAAGAGGCAGTTGTACATGTGGCGTCCAGGTCTGTGACTCTAGACCACAGTCTCCACCCGCCCCCCTCCATTTTCTCTCCTCCTTCTCTTCTCTCAGCCTCAAAGGAAAATCCAGTTTGGTGGCCCTGTGGGATGTTCTAGGGCCTCAGACAAGACCTGACTGGTAAAGGAGGGGCCGGCGCAACAGCTGCTATCCTGGGAAGGTGCCGGTGTGTCCGCCTGCTAGGAAACCCTAAGCTGTGGGAAAGAGATAAGGCGGTGGGGCCTGCTTGATGTTTTGTGCTTCCAGCATCTGGATCTGAAACAGGACCTCTAGAGGGGCAGCGAGGAGGCCTGGCTCTGGTCTAGCCACCCAACCTGTTTACACCGAGGTGGGGGAAGAAAGGTACTTTGTGCTCCCTCACACAAGCTCTGGAGTCTGGCTGTCTGTGTGACCTTGGACATGTTGTTTCACCTCTCTGATCTTCAGTTTCTCACCTGCAAAATGGTTATGACAATACTAACTTTGCAGGATTGCAGTGAGACTTAAGTGAACTGATATTTGAAAAGAGCCCAGCACAGAATAGATGCTCAGAATGTTCTTCTCCCTCTTAAAGACTGGAGTGGCTAATGATCCTGTCTTTTCATTTTCTACTTCCCACCTCTGGCTGTGATGATGAGTGTCAGTGAGGTCCAGCCCCTGTGGGCAGGAGCGAACCCTCACTTCCCCAGAGAGGGGCCGTTATCCCCAATCTATAGATAAACACACTGAAGACCTGAGAAGAAAGTGCCCATGGTATGCCAGCTGGTAAACGGTAGAACTGGAGCCTGTTTCTCGACATTAACTCCAGTGACTAAGCCTTGCTAAGGTGGCAGCAGGCAGGGTGCCAGGTGCTCACCTGTCCCTGAGGCCCCCACACCCAGGGCAGGAGTTAGCAGGCACCTGGCTACCTCCCTATCCCAGTGTGGAGGGCAAGGCAGGTCTCAGTACAGTGAAAGTTCATGGCCTAGGAGAAAGGCCCAGGGAAGAAGATCACTTGGGAGGCCCTGGAAGTGTGGCCAGAGTCTACACTGCATTGGTCTTGACCCCAGAATGCTGCATGATGGCCATCTGGCTTTGATATCCAGCCTGCGCCTTTTGTAAGTAGTGTTTCTTTGTAGGTAAAGCAGGGATTCTGTTCCTTGTACAGATGAGGAATTTGAAGCTTGGATAACCCTTGCAGTTAACAGTGGAGCCAGATCAGAGAGGGATCTCAGGTCTTCCGAGTCTCGGCCTAGTGCTCCTCCAGCTATGGCACTGCCCATTCTCTTCCTCGCTGTCAAGCCAAGTGAGCCTCCAGGCCCAGGATCTATTCATTGCCCACCAGAGCAGAGAGCCCTGCTGTCATCCACCCATTGCCCCTGCCCTAGCTGATCACTTTCTTTATGCTGCAGGCAGCGCGCTTGAGGGGGAGAAGGTTTCCTTTAGCTGATTAGTCTGCTGCTGGTAAATCTGCTGCTATCCTGGGCCCAGGGACACTCCCTGGCAGGGAGGAAAGTGTCACTGGCAAATCAACGCTCCATATGCTTAACCTGCTTAGAAGTTCCCACCCAGGATTTCAGGGCAGCTGCCAACTTTGACTTTCTCTGTCTTACCCTTCCCTTCCCCATCTCTCCTACCCACACCCCACCCTCCTCCATTCTGTGTCCTGTCCAGCTTCTCAGAGGCTGTCACAGCTTAGCTCTTTGCTCCTCTTCAGGTAGGGAAGTAGACAGCAAACTCAGCAGCCTGGAGAACAAGCCAAGGCTTACTTTTGCCAGCTTATCCATCTTAGCAGTGAGCTAATTTACCAAACATTTATTGAGCACCTACTCTGCCAGACCCATGATTGGGACAAGGGGTACAAAACTGAACAAGTTTTCTGTGTCTTGTTGCCCTCAAGGCGTTCATTGATTGGTTGGAAACTGGAACCACAAACAGATCTTTACGGTGTTGAGTGATAAAGGCTGTAATTGAGGCATGCAGTTGCTCTGGAAGCAGAGCCAACCCCACCTACAGCAGCCTGGAAAGAAGTAGCATTTGATCCAGGCCTCTGAAAGGGCAAGAAAGGGCATGGGAAGGGAAGGGATGGGAGGGGACCCATGTGCAAAGTCCCTCCCAAAAGCCACTGTTTGAGCATGTAGTGTGTGAAGAGCAGAGTTGACAAGAAGAGTAGGAGGCAGGAGGATGATGGGAAGCAAGGGTAGGCTAGGGAAGTGGGTTGGGCAGTCGAGTCTAGCTGAGTGTCAGGCTGAGGCCTCCTGTGTTTCAGGAACGTTAGTCTGGGTCCGGTGTGGAAGGCAGTGTAAACAGGAGCTGGACTGCAGGCAGTGACACCTGCTGGGAGGATCCAGGGTAGCCCAAGGGGCTGTGGTGAGGCTTGGAAGAGATCTGGAGCTAAGAGGCCGGCAAATCATTAGGGCTTGGTTCCTGACTGGCCGTATGGACTGATGGGGAGGTGGGAAGTGGCCCTGGCCTCTCACAGAGTCCATTATGGGGCCTTCTGGCTACAGGGGGCAAGACCAGCTATGGCCTTTCTCTGAAGTGGGCAGTGAAATCTTGCTGACTCTGCTTTGTCACAGCCCTGGGCTCCCGAAGGTGCCTGGCATGGCTAGCATGCCAAGAGCACATCAAGGGGTTCTTTGTCTCCCTCCAGCAGGAGAGCGGGTTAACTGACCTGGTTGGGAGGGAGTGGGGTGAGTAGTACTGAGCTTTGTGGTCTCTGCCTGGTAAACATATTGGATGGCAAGGAAGGCTGTGAGGAGAGCCAGGCTGCTCTCCAAGGAGAGAGGGGTAAGGCCTGAAGGCATGGAAAACCTACCTTAGGGTGGCATGGCACCTGCGGGGGGTAGGTTTGGGCCGTTGGGCACAGCAGAAACTCATCAAGGGGAAGCAGATGGCAGCTGAGGACCTGCTGGACCTCACCTAGTGTCTTTATTCTGTTCTTGGAGCTGGTGCCTTAGCTGGGACAGTGCAAGCAAGCCTAGCACCTGTGAGAAGGCAAACCTCTCAGCACTACTTAGGGGCAACACCAGCATCTTCTCAGAGATGAGAGATTCTGTCTGGAAATGTGGATTTTGGCTTGTGTGTGAGAAAGCACTCTGAACCAGGCACAGGGGCCAGGCTGCCCCCGACCACAGGACTAATCCTCCCTCTTTTTCATCCAGCACTTACTGTGTGTGCAGCCCTGTGCTAGGCTCAGGATACAGACCTGGTCCTGCTCACAGGACTCACAGCCTAGCAGGGAAGTCAGCTAGTAAACAAGTAGTTCCAGGTGTGGCTGTGTAGGAAGGATTGTGAGAATCAAATGAGATAACTGGATTAGGAGCACAGCATAAACAAAGACTGCCCAAACAGGGATTAGGAGACCCGTGTCCTGGGCCTCACTGAGCCACTCACTACCGTGTTTCCCTGAAAATAAGACAGGGTCTTATATTTATTTTTCCTCAAGAAGACACCCTAGGGCTTATTTTCAGGGGATGTGTTATTTTCCCCTCAAAGCCTCCGCTTGCAGCACACACAGGATGGCCGGGACCTGACAGAGGCAGCCAACGTTGTTGGTGGGGCTGCCCGCACCTTTCTGGTCACCTCTGGAATAGTAGCTGTCACCATGGGGCAGATGAGAAGGGCTGCTTGTCTTCTTTACCGCTCTGCGTCGAAATGCATGGGTTGTGCAGATACGCTGCGTAGCCACGCCCATCACTAGATCTTATTTTCGGGGTAGGGCTTATATTGTGCAAATGCTTAGAAATCCTGCTAGGGCTTATTTTATGGGTAGATCTTATTTTCGGGGAAACACGGTAGCTGTGTGACCTTGAGAAAGTTGCTTAATCTCTTTAAACCTCAGTTTCCCCCACATAATAAAACAGTTTTAATGGGATGATGTTGCAGATGTCTACTTCTAACATTCCGAGACGGACCTTGGAGTAAGTGAAAAATGCTTTGGGAAGTTGTTTGTGTGGAACCACACAAGTGCAAGGGGTCATCACGGCGTTTCCCACAGAAGCCAGTGCTTCCACCATGCTCTGTTCCTCTTGTAAGTGGACCTCTCTTTGTGTGCAGGACCAGTGGCCCTCATGTCTTTGGGGGTGTAAGCACATCAGAGGATGCTTTAGTTTTTCTAGCTCTTTAGTCTGCAAGTGCTTTCATTGCCATTGCCTTGCAGTAACCCTTATAGCAACAGTGGGAAATTAGTAGGGCAAGTATTAATATTATTTTACCCTATTATACACAAGGAAACTGAGGCTGAGCAAGGGATGGAACTGGGCCTGGAACTTAGGACTCATCTTTCCCAATTTTCCATCTTATACAGGCTTACCCAGTGGCTGATGGCCACCATGTGGCCTCTCCTCCCCCTCCTTGTCCAAGCCTTAGGACTTCAGCCCAGCCCCAAGTATCTGCATTTCTCCTAATAAGCTTCTCGGGTTGTTTTTGTTGCAGAATTGTTATGATGGATGGCACAACTCCTGTCCCAGGTCTCCACACATAGCCCCTCACATGTACCCCAAGATGAGCTGCTGGGTTGTGAGGGGCCTAGCGAGGGAGCATAAGTGTAGAGTGCTCTTGTTCCTCCTCAGTGCACTCTGGGCCCTGGACATTGTGTGTCTAGAAGTGATCCTTCTTGGCCTGCCACTTTTGGAGGACGCTGCTTCTTTCCCTTTCCCCTCTGTCTTGGCTTCACAAGAAAGGAGAATCTAAACTTGGTCTCGGGAGAGCCCAGGTTCAAGATACCAGCAGACCTGCCTCTGTCACTTTCTAGGCATGTGACCTCTCTGAGTCTATAAATGGGCCAGGGTGGCATCGGGAGGTGGGGTGTTATGAGGATTAATGGTGGTGGTGTTGGTAAAGCACCCAGCACAATGTCTGCTGCAAAGTAAGGATTCCATGGAAGATGGTGGCGCTCACAATTCAAATGTGAATTACCCTCTGAGATTTCACCTCAGGCCTTTGGCATAATGGTGAGGGAGCAAGGCAGCATGGGTGTGAAGATCTGACTCTCCTCACGTGCTCTGCTCACCCACTCCAGGGCTTTGGGAGTTAGGCAGGAGCCAGTCCCACTCACCTTGTGGTCTGGAGCTTCCCGGCCTGCCAGGGCATGTTGGGAATCCCCCCCCCGCCACCAGTTCCTTACTGAATCACTGGGAACAGGGCCCTGATCTGAGGGTCTGGTCTTCCTTCTCCTTGGCCTGTGAAGACAAAGCAGAAGTGAGAGCAGAGGTGGGCCTTCTGAAAGATTCAACTCAAGGCGTGCAGCCACAGTGCTGCCTGGGGCCCCTGCCCTTCTGGCAGTCACTTGGGGAAGGAGTCCAAGTTTGCTTCATAATTTCCACCATCCTCTTTCTGCATTCCTTGTAGACTTTCATGCTGTGCTTCCTGTCCTGCCTCTGAGTGACCCCCTCTGTCCTCCTAACACAACCATGGTAATGGCATTTCACAGAGGAGCCCGTATGGTGGACCAGGCTTTGACCTACACCACCTCATTTAATGCTGTGAGATATAGTTATCTTCACAATCCCATTTTACAGAGGCAGAAACCAAATTCCAGAGAGGTAAAGTGATGTGTCAAGCATCACACGGTTTGTGGCTCTGAGTCCACTGAGCTCCAAGCTCTCTGGGACAGGGTCGTGTGTCCCCAGCCCAGTGGACAACACTCAATACTGGAGTCGAGTGATAGTGAGGGAAGAGCAGAGCCTCGATTAACTTCTGGGCCATCCCCTGCTCACCGTGGACTTGGCTTGCTGGAAACCTGAGTTTCCCCATCTGCACAAGGGCATTGATAATTAAAGGACCTGTCTCGCAGGCTAGTCAAGATTAAATGAAATAATGCAAGTAAAGTACTGAGCACAGTGTCTGGTGCTTGGCAAGTGCCTGGCAAGTGTTATAACAGGCATTCAGTTAAGTTAATTGAATATTAGAATTATAATGTTGTAAAAGGCCATTGTCAAGCAGATCTGTGCTCAGCCCTGTGCTGGACTTGAGGAAGATGTAGAGCTGGCATGAGGCCAGAGAGGATGCCCTTCATCAAGCTCTTACTGTGTTCACCCACCTGATCTCAAGGTAGAGGACAGTATTCCCATCTCTTGCTGACAACATTGAGCCTGAGGTCACAAAGCTAATGAATTGGTCAATACATGTTTATTGAGCGCAAGGAGGTACCAGGCACTATTCTAGGCCGGGGACACACTGCAGAGAATGAGGCCGACAGAGCCCCTTGTCCCCCGGGAGCATACCTTCTCGTGGAATGCTGCCTCAGCGGAGTGGACAGGTGGGTGGAGAAGCTGCACTGCTCCACGGGACTGCTCACGTTCCCCAAGCAACCAGGCCCTTTCCTATTGCGCTTGCACACACTGAGCCTTCTGCCTGGTGTGTCCTTTCCCCTTTCTCAGTCTGGCTACTTCCTGTCACCTTTCAAACCCCAATTCAAAAGTCAGCTCACCTTTAAAACTTTCCCTAAACACCCTGCCCTCACCCTAGGGACTTCTTGCAGTCTCCTAGCACCTTTTCCATGCTTCTGTGATAGCATTTCTTCTATGTGTGCTAGTTATTTACCCACTCATCTGTCTCCTCTGCCAGATTGACCTCCTCAAGGGCAGGGACGGCATGTTATTCATCTTTGTAGATTCAGGGCCTGGAACACAGGCTCTGGAGAGATGTGTGTGGAATATAATAAGGGGCTGATCGTGCTCTGTCCCTGGAGTAGTTAGGGAAAGCTTTGTAGAGATGAGAGGGAGTTCTGAAAGAGGGCTCCCAAGATGGTGGGACCAAATTAGAATGGGGGAGGGGGGTTGAGGGAGGGTGGGTCAGGAGAGGCACTGAGACATAGGACTAGGGGAGAAAGGAGGGATGTGCAGGAGAACAGGAGGGCCTGAGAGCCAGGGCCTGAGCTTTCTGTTGGACAAGGAGGGCAGTAGGGACCTGTGAAGGAGTCTGGGCAGATGAGGGGCCATATATAAACAACAAATCAAGACTAATTTGGTAAGATCTAGCAATTTGGTGAGGGCTATACATGAGTTAAAGTGGCCCCTGAGTGCCTGCAGTGAGATTGTGATCTGAGGACCCAGTCACCAGCAGGGAATTGTAAGCAGCACTGCCTAGTAGGGTCGGGG
>VBSM01003230.1:4015501-4043574 GCA_008086735.1 Cheirogaleus medius | reverse complement strand
GGGGGGGGGGGGGGGGGATTCTTTGCATTTTGGAGCCAGCAAGGCTGGTAGCCAAAGGAACCATTTCTTCATTGAGCGAGGTGGAGCTGGGCAGAGGCCCAGGACACCAAGGCCAGTGAAGGGTGGAGAGAACCTGTTTACCAGTGTGCACTGACCCAGTGCTGGAAGGAGCAGAGCCAGGAATTCCTCATGGGAAAGAGAGGCAGGCCCAGAACTAGCCTGCATGGGGAGCAAGGGAGAGTGAAGCAAGCCAAACTCTCACCTAGACAGGGAGCCCGGACACTGCCAGCTTCAAGGCAGGGGCAGCCGGGCTGCAGGAGGGAGCGAGCGCCAGGCTGCTGTGGACCATCTTCCTTTTTCATACCAACTCACAGCATGGCCTCAGGCAGATCACTTACCCTCCAGGCCACAGGCCTCCTGAGCTGTTTGGGGAGGGTATGGCCTCCCTGGGTGATCTTACGGGGCTCCCAGCCCTGACAGCCAGCCATTTGCACACCACCTCTCCTGCACTCTGGTTTCCAATCATCACTTCTTATGGAACTGGTTCTAAAAAGCTATTTATACTTTCAGTCATTACCACCTCTTAGAGTAATGAGCTTCAGAGGTTGTTACCCAGTGTGCAAAGTAGGTCAGCCTTTTGTTTATCCTCACTTCTCTTTTGAGCTCTGGGCAGGAGAGGGAAGCTTCCTCACCCTCCTTTGTCCCTGGATCTGTGATTGGCTATACCTTCTCTGCACACCCACTTCCCAGTTTTCCACACGTTGGTGAGACTTTCTCTGGTTGCCTCCTCTCCATCCTGGAGACCCAAATATGAGAGGCCACTTTCATGTTATTCACTCCAGCCCATCTCAGCACAGAGGGTGGTGAAGAAGGAAGGGAATGTGACAGGGATTGAGACGCTGTTATGTGCAGGGCACTTGATATGTATCGGATAGTTTAGTGCTCAAGTGGCAGCCTCCACTGCCAGACCGTGTAACCTTGGGCAGATTACTCAACCACGATGAATCTTAGTGTTCTTGTCTATTAAGTGGAGATAATAAAAGCTCCCTCCTTGGGGAATTGCGTACCTCCGTAGTGTTTGGCAGAGCTAATACATGGCCAGTGCTCGAAACATGTCAGCTTTTACTGCCTCACTTCATCTTTACTGCTGCTGTCTGAAGAGGTAGCATTGCCCCCATGCTATGACCAAAGAACTGGAAGCTCAGAGAGTGGAGCAACCTGCCCTGTTTCACACAGCTGTAAAGTGATAGAGATGGGATGAGAAGCCAGGAGTTATAATTTGTCATTGAGCAAATTATGTAATCTCTCAGGGCCTCAATTGCTTCGTGGGTAAAATGACGATGATCATGCCCTCCCTACGTCAGCAGACTGTGTATGGGGACCAGTCAGATGAGAAGAGGGATGTGAAAGTGCTAGGTAAACTGCGAATGCCAGTTGCCTAACGGCTACCATTTGCTGGCCACCCGCCAGGCTGGGCCCTTGCACACATTTATCCCTTATTGCAGCCCTATAAAATATGAGGTGTGCGTTATGGCCCCACTTAACAATGAAGAAGCTGAGATTTAGGAGGTCAAGTGAGCTTTTGGAAGCCTCCAGCCTCTGGGTTACAGGAGAAGGCTGGAGAACCAGGAGTGTGCAGAGAATGGGGTCAGCAGATTCCCTGCTGTGGCGTGGCATGTCACAGCACAGTTAAGCCTACCTTAGCCCAGGAGCCTGACAGGATCTGTGATCAGGCACCATCTTTGTCTCTTCTGAGCCTTTCCTGCTTAGGAGATGGGGTGCTGGCAAACAGCGGGTTGCCCAGGCTTACCATCTCCAGCTGGGGTTGTGCTGGCAAGCTATGCCCATCAGTGTATTGGTGCCACTGAGCATGCATAGGTATGGGCAGGCTGCTCTCTGGGGGCAGTCAGGACACTGGAGGAGGTGGTGGTTAGACTGTCTCCGGTGGCTTAGGGGCCAGAGATCAAGACACACAGCGGCATCCGGAGGAGGGCCTGATTTCCCAACAGCCTTCTTTGGGGAGTTAGAAGCAGCCCATGAGTCACTGAGGCAGAGGGGAAGCCCTGGTTCAGCCACTTACTTATTAGCTTCGTGACTTTACCCAAGTCATACAACCTCTCTGATCAGGTCAAGTCTCCCATGGGCCAAATGGAAATAGTAGTTAATCTGTGTGGGCTCCGCTATTAGAGGAACAAATAAAATTGCTATAGGCAGAAGTGGCTTGTAGCCCTGAATGCAGTGGCAGATGAAAGTAATGATGTCCTGGAGGAAACCAGGCAGGCACTTGCTGAGCACCTGTGAGGTGTATGATGGGAGTTAGAGCAGAAGTTCAAGACCTGGTCCAGGGAGGAAGGGGCAGTGCTGAGCACTGTGAGCAGGTTGTAATGAAGTGCTCATTTCAGACTTCATGGCTTGACCCCATTCATGAATTGGTGCTGAAATCAATTTCAGGGGATTATGACAGGCATTTAAAGGGGGAAAAAATAGAACAGTATAAAATTGAACTGAAAATACCAGTGCATTAGTGTATGTTAGCACAACTTGTTTCATAAAACGTATTTGTGTGTGTGTGTGTATAAACTCAGTATAAAATGTATTTTCACTGTGGGTCTCAGTTTAAAAAGTGTGAGAAATAGTGTTCTAAGCCAGGTTGAAGGTCTTCAGGCTGGAGGAAAATTAATGAGATCTGGGCAGCAGGCGTGTAGGCCATGTGGAGGCAGAAGAGTGTACTTCAAGGGTCAAGAGCAAGGACTTTGGAGTCAGGCAGGCCTGGGATTTAGTCCCAACTCTGCCACTTACAGCCGCATGGTCTTAAGCAAGCCCTCGACCTTAGTCTTGGATTCTACTGCAAAATGGAGAAAATGATATTATAGTAGGGTTATTATGAAATCTGTACATGTGATCAACACATATAAAGTATTGAGAAAAAAATTGGTGAGTAGTAAATGATATAAAAATGGTAACGACTGTTGCTAATGTTATTATTGCTATAGTTGTGGTTTTTTTTTTTTTTTTTTTTGAGACAGAGTCTCACTCTGTTGCCCGGGCTAGAGTGCTGTGGCGTCAGCCTAGCTCACAGCAACCTCAAACTCCTGGGCTCAAGCAATCCTTCTGCCTCAGCCTCCCGAGTAGCCGGGACTACAGGCATGCGCCACCATGCCCGGCTAATTTTTTCTATATTTTCATTGGCCAATTAATTTCTTTCTATTTTTAGTAGAGACGGGGTCTCGCTCTTGCTCAGGCAGGTCTCGAACACCTGAGCTCAAACGATCCTCCCACCTCAGCCTCCCAGAGTGCTAGGATAGTTGTGGTTTTTAATGTCATCTTGGGCCCTGAAGGGTTACTGTGACTTGGGAGAAGAAAGGGCATTCCAGGTAGGAATGGGTGGATGACAAAGGAAAAAGCACATGTGTGCAAGGTATGAGAGAAGTCTGAGAATTGTGCAGCCTCTGAAGGGATTGTTTAGATTATAGGTAGAAAATGCTAGGAAAATTAACAGTAAGGTGGCTTCACCTGGAGGTCATGAGGCCCTATCCCTGGAAGAGTTCCTGCAGAGGCTGAGCTACCCCCTGGGCTGTTTGGTTCCTTCTCCTGGGTCAGCTTCACTTTCACTAGCAGCTGGCTCGTGCCCTCTCTCCCACTGTCAGGAGGAACCCACCAGAGCCTCTACGCCATCACAGTGTTTGCAGGGACCCCCCGACCCCAGGTTCATCTCACAGCTCCTCTCTGGGTGTCCTTAGAGCAGGAGTCCTCAAACTACGGCCCACGGGCCACATGCGGCCCACCGAGGACATTTATCCAGCCTGCTGGGTGTTTTTGCCACCGCTGCCTGTCCTGCTTAGCAGCCGACTCGTCCCGGCCCACAGTGCGCATGTGTGGAATGTGCACCGCACTCTCCAACGGCCCTCCAATGAGGGACAGTGAACTGGCCCCCTGTTTAAAAAGTTTGAGGACCCCTGCCTTAGAGGGTCAAATTCACAATGCAGGCTGTTCAAGCATATAGGGAAACTGAGGCTCAGAGAGGGAAGGAGACTTGCCTGTTGTAGAAGGGATTCCTGTATCAGACAGCAGTTGGATCAGATGCTTTCCAAGATCCTGACTGACTCAATTGAAGGATACAAGAACCTTCTGATTTTTAAACAATGAATAGCCTGCAGCTTTTCAGGAGCACATCCTGTGCACAAGAGATGTCTACCTGCAGTTTGAGAGCATGTGATGTGCTGAGTGCTGGCAACAGCCAGCCCTCCAGTGGCTTCCTTCTCACCATCCCTAGGTAGATTAAATGCCTTGGCTGTTGAAGGGGAAGCCATTCAAATGACCATATTTCCTCAAAATTTTTCCAGTTTAAGATTTTAAAAATCAAAATGGATCTTTTTGATTGACATGTAAATTTAAAGTAGTAAAATAGTAAAAGTGGGTTTAGTAGGGGGATTTTTTGTTTGTTTCTGAGAAGATCTTGCCAAATCAATGGTGTAGCTTAAAATCAGTGGTGTCTTAGAATCCAGGAAATATGGTAGTTTGTTTTGTACCCTGTTGAAATTCCGGTTTGAGGTCTGACGTTGGGGCTTTGAAACTGCCAAAGCTGTTATCTGGCATCAGTTAAAAGAACTCAACATGTTCCTCTGTGTATCTACAGTTGGGAGAATGGGTATTTCTGAGGCCCTGCAGTCAGATTTTATCAGCAAAGCCAGACTGAGGTGTCAAATGGGCTTGTATTTAATCATATGGGAGTTCTTTAGAAACTGGTAATCTAGGGTGAAAGCCTTGCCTTCTTTGAGCCTCAGTTTCCTCATCTGTGCATTGGGGGGATTGGATCAGCTATTATCCACATCCAAAACTGCCTGTTGACTCAGTGTGGGCACCGTTTCATTTAGTTAACTGTAAGGCTTATCCCTTGACGTGTTGCATAAGTGAGTATGTTGTAAGTGGTGGAAGGCGTCATGTCCTGGGATGTATGGGCCCTTGGTTTCTGCTCCCTGAGTATTTGGGGGTTGCCTGGAGACACGTGTCCCTAAAGGCCTGGTCCCTGATTTGCTCTTATCAGAAAGAGAAAGGAAGGGAGTGGTTTTGTGCCCTAGTTCTGCCTCTAGGTGGTGAAAGGGTCAACAGTTCAAGGGGGGTGACTTGTCAGTGTGTCGGGGGCCTGTTTTGCCCTTGGCTGTCCTCCATTCTCTGCTCTCCAGCTCCAAGGCTGCTCTTAGGCCTGGGCAGTTCCCCAGGTAAAGTGCACTGAAGAAGAGGTTCTGCCCTTTTGTGTCTTGGGGGCCTCCGCTCTGCCAGGGCCCCTCCTCCCTCTGTTCTTCCAACCAGTAAGTCACAGCAGCCCATTTCCTTCCGGTAGAGAGAGAATCAGAGACCTGAGGCCTGAGCCAGGCCCCAGCCCCACCAGGGCCTGTTCCTGAAAGCCTCCTCCAAGCTGCCTTGAGTGCCTCTGACCCTGTGCTCCTCCCTGGGAGGTCAAGCAGCGCTGAGTGCGGCTCTTGGCAAGGACCTGACTTCCATTTGAGTGCAGGTTTTCCCACTGAGTTGCTGTTTAAATAAGATACCTTTCCTAAGTATCTTACCTCTCTGAGCCTTTATTTCCCTGTTTGTCATTAATATTTTATTCTGTTAATACTGTCAAGTACTTTTTTTTTCCCTCAGACATGATCAATTAAGACAAGTACTTTTTTAATTTGAAAAAAAAACACAAAAAGCACAAAAAAGAAATGTGAATGATCCATAATCCACCACTTCAAAATAATTTTAAGAAAAGAGTGTGTGTGTGTGTGTAGAGAGAGAGAAAGAGAGAGATGCACACATATATTTTGTTGTTATTACCAAAATTGCTCTGTAAGCTAAATTAGAAGGCATATGTAGAATGCTTAGCCTACAAATGTTAGTCTCCTTCTTCTCTTTGCCCCTCAGTTATATGAACTTGTGAATTTCCAGTGAATCACTCCTTGGAGGAAGTCTACTCAGTTGATAACAGGCTTTGGCTAAGCCAGGGGTTCCTGCCCTGGCCCACCTCCTGCTGCTTTGGTGCTAGTCTGCCTGCCGGGTGTGGGTCTCTATGCTAAGCTGTTATCCCCACATTTAGTGCCACCAGAACATCAACTGCATGAGGTCACAGGAATACATTCCCACAGCTGGCCCAGAAGCCCTCACCATAGAACAAAGCACAGTTTTGACAGCTGCCTAGTCAGTAGATGTACAAATACAAGAGGTGGTGTTTGATGGGGCTTTGAAGTGTGTGTAGGATTTTGATGGGTGGAGACAGCTTGGGGAGCATTCCAGCAAAGGGACTGGCGTGAGTAAAGGTTGAGAGGTGGGAAAGGGCCAGGGCGTAATTGGGGAAACTCTGAGTAACTAGTTTGGCTCGAGTGAGGAGGTGGCATGTTATTTCTGTACTGGTTTGACTAGTTTTTGCATCCAACTCTGCACCTTGCACACAGGCCCTCCAAAAAGACTTGTTTACCAAGGCTAACCCAGGACAAGAATGCTTTGCTTTGGTGTACAGATGCAGACACTCACTTAGCCTCTGCCCCAGAGAGGCACAGTGACCCCTGGCCCTGGACACATTGGGAGAGCACTTGAGCCTGCTGTCTCTCTGGCTTGTGTCTTCCAGGGAGGAGGGCAGAGTTCCCTCTTGTCTGCAGAGGGGTGTTCATGAATTACCAGTCCCAGAGGGAATAGCAGGGATGGGGGGCGGGGGAACGGAGGTCTGACCAGGCTGGTGGCTGGGGTGAAAGCCAGGGCCTTTGCCTCTCTTGGCACCTCTGACGGGCCCTGCCCTCTGCTCCGCAGGCTGGAGGAAGTCCCCCTGGAGGTGCTGAGGCAGAGGGAATCCAAGTGGCTGGACATGCTCAACAACTGGGACAAATGGATGGCCAAGAAGCACAAAAAGGTGAGGGGCCTGGCCTTAGTCCTTGGGCTGGGAGTTGGCAGCCTGGGGAGGAGGAGGAAGAGGGAGGAACTTCATCTTAGGAAGGCAGCGGCTTCTCCAACTGCCAGGTGCCTTAAGTGTCCTTCATCTGCCAATGGGGGACAGAAGCTGGCTGGAGGGCAGGGGGAAGGTTGGGACCTTGTAGCCAACTTCAGATTCATGCAAAACTTTGTCCTGGAGTTCAACTTTAAAGCCACTTTTAGCCAGTATCCCTAATAGGTAGCTTTTCCCTTGCATTCCTGGGAGAAGGCCTTGAGTGCTGCACCCCATCCGGGAGGATTTTATAATACCAATAACAGCTGACATGTATGGAGCATTTGCAGTGTGCTTGGCACTTGTCTCTGATAATTCTTACAACACCCTGGTGTGAGGTTAGTGGTCGTAGTAGCCCCACTGTAGGCTGGCCTGCAGGATCAAGATTTGAACCCATGCAATGTAACTTTAGCACCTGCCCTCTTCACCACCACAATAAGGGGTCTTCTTCACCCTCTAGATTAATTTGATGACTTCCCTCTTGCCTCCTGGCCAAAGGGAAAAGAAAGAAAAGTAACCTGACAATTTAATAACAGTCTTACAAAAATGAAAACACCCAGTAGTCCTTTTCTAGTCAGGCTCTATCCTCCCAGGAAAACATTCTTGGCCACCACTCTTCAGTGTGTGTGTGTGGACATCCTTGGCCACCCTCACTGGGATCTAGTTACTTCCTGGCTTAGAGGAGGCCTGTTCAGAGCCTCACAGCTAGGGTCTCCTCTGCACAAGTTCCCAGTCCACAGAGTGAACCCCATTGTCCACTGTCGTCTGCTGACATACTGGTCTGGTCCTGGCCAGCACAGCTGGCTGCAAGGCCTAGCAGAAAACTCAGGACCAAAAGTCAGGTCTGGGTTTGGGTCTAGCCCTGTTCCCTTCCTCCCTTCGTGCCCGTGGCTGGCCGTGTAACTTTGGGCAAGTCACTTTGCCCTCTCAGCCTCGGTTTCTCTGGTCAAGTGGGAGTGATAATCCTGTTTCAAGGTTCCCACAGGGTGGTGACTGTAAGTACTTCATAGACTGTAAAGCCCTGTGCCATGGGAGAGGCTCACCCAAGCCAAGGCTCTTTCCTATTGTTCTACATGGACTTTGGGGCACTCATCTTTTGCTTATAAGAAAATTAATCTCTGTCTCTCTCAAAAAATTTTAAGGCAGTTATTCCTCAACTGGGTCCTGCCTGACTCTGGGGTCTGTTTTCCTGCCTTATCACCCCTCAGGCTCTAACCCTGAGCTGGAGCTCATTCTCCAGCTGTCTCTTGTGGTGACTAGTGGTTGGCAGGGACTGTGGCTCTGGCCTTGTTGCAAATGGGGATTCCAGAGGGGAGCCTTGGGAAGCTCCTGTCAGCAGAGCAGCGAGCAGCACTTCCTCTTCCCTTTGCTTCCCTGGCACTGTGGTTAGAGCCCGAGGACTGCCCTAGCCAGCAGAGGCTTCCACAGGAGTGTTTCAGCCCACACTGCCCAGAGGCCCAAACCCCTTGCTCCTCTCCAGACCCAGACAACCACAGGGTGCCCCTCCTCCCACCTCACCTGTGGCCCCACCAGGGCCCTGCCCTGGGAGCTCTTCCTGCCTGCCTGTGGAGGCTCGGGCTCTCCCTCTGTTCTGGAAGTCATGGTACAGGAAGGACAATACCTGTTTCAGGAAGTGGGCTCAGACCTGTACATAATCCTGCTGGGAGAGTGCCTTCCTTCCCCAGCCATGTCCAGGACAGAATTCTGGGCCTGGAGGGAGGCAGGGCTGTGGCTGGAATGCTGTCTTCCCCTGTAGAGCCCTGCCCTCCCAGCAGGCAAGGGTGTGGCCTCACTCAACTTTCATCAGAGACCTCCTCTCCCCAGGTCTTGCCTCAGAGAATGGTAGTCCTTTGTGGTTTCTGGGAGCACCTTGTCAGGCTTTATCCTTACTGCTTGCCTAGGGCAGGTGGGGTAGAGATGACTGTCTCTAGCACCTTTGTGCTGAGGGGATACTGGAAGCCAGAGTGGGAAAGGCTGGCTGTGTTCTGGGCTCTCCGTCCCCAGCTCCCCATCCCTGGGCCCGCAGTTAGGGTGAGGCCTCTCTGGGAACCTTAGTGGACTGAAAGTGTTCCAGGGCTCTCCTGGAGGAGGCCAGGGATGATGGTGGGGGAGGGGGGCTGGGAGGCTGTGACAGGGGGCTACCTCATGCTGAGCTTGGCCCTGGGGGAGCTTGAAGGGCCTGTGACTCTGGATTGTACTATGTCCCTTTGCCAAGGCCTCCTAACCAAAGTGGCTTCTTTAAGGAGATCCTTGTCCCACAGCAGCAGGAAACTGTTCCCAGAGTCTGGGGCTGTTCCCTTCCACTCCCTTCCTCTGTCCCCTTTCCAGGCAGTCCCAGAAGCTCTCTCTTGGTGCCTATGACCAGCCAGTGCTGCTCTTCCCCTGTCTGCCTGGCTCCTTCCTGGTTCTTGACTCTCTGACCCTTGGAAAGTTTTCTCTTGTTTGCACTGGTCATCAGGAAGGCCAGGGCTTCTGTGCTCCCTCCTCTGAGAGCTGCTAGCAGGACTGTTTGAGGGAGTTTCCAGGTGAGGGGAAGTTAGGTGTAAGCCCAGGCCCTGGGGCTTCTGCGTCAGGCATCCTGCTGGGATGGAGGGGCGGAGAGGAAGCTGGCACTTGGTGAACACAGACTGTGTGTCAGGCCCCACAGTAAGCACGTTTTTCCCCTTCTAGTAGAATCCTTTCAGCCACTCTGCCAAGGAGGAGGTATTATCATTCTGATCTTATAGTTGAGAAGTGATTGGCTCAAGGTCAGTGCTGGATTTAAACTCACGTCCAGATGTTCTTCTCATGCCCTGGGTGCCCATCTCCTTTATCCCAGTGCAGGGGCTGAGGGAGTGTCACTGGCCACTGCCCCATGCTCCACCATTCCATAGGAGTAGTGCCTCTGCATTTGCCCCCACCCTCCTTGACGGGTCAGGACAGCTGTCTTCAGAGCCTCATTCTGGTCCCAAGCCCAGGGGGAGCCCCCCTCCCCCGTCCATCTCTGAGAGGCCAGTGGAGTGGAAAGGGGGTGGGTCTGGATCCCTCCAGCCTGTGTGGTGCAGCTAGGAGGTATTCGGTGACTTTAATTTTTCCCACTCTATGCCTTGGTTTCCCCATTTGTAAAAAACATAATAGTTTTTCAGACCGCGTTTTGGCAGTAGAAAACTTCTGATAAAAACAGCTAGTCTGAATTAAGCACTAGCTCTGGGTCATGAGCTACCTCAAATACTTCCTTTCTCACTTCTGTTCTGTGAGTGGCAGGGAAGACCTGGGCCATTTTAGCAAGGGCTGGGATTAGGATTCACACCCCAGGCTCGTGATGCTGGAGCTCAGGGTCAAGGAGAGAAGAGAAGGAATTTTTGACCAAAACAAAGAGGGAGCCATTCGAGCAGCTCCCATCTTCTGAGTTCTGCTGCAATTTCTCCCCCCTATGCTGTTTGTGTACTGCCACATGGCTGCTTAAAACAACACCCCCATGAAAGTGTCCGAGCCATGCCTCACAGAGTGCAGTTTCTTCCCTGGTGACAAATCATGGGGCTTGCCCAAGTTGTGTGGCTTCATTTTGATTCAGAAAATAGTCTGGGGGTTCCAGAATTCTGTGATAGACCTCAGGAATGCCTGTGTTGTCACTGGACCAGGGGCTGTGCGACTCTGCCATCACCTGGTGGCAGCATGTCTAATTGCAGTCACCTCCTCCCCCCACTAAAGGATCTGCATTATAGCAACAGTAGGAAAGTCCTCTCTTCTCCCTGTTTCTGCTCTTGCTGATACGTGCGCTGAGGGCCTGCCAGACACTGGCAGAGGTATGGGCTGGGAAGCTGCCTGGGCAAATGCATGGGCACAGCCGTCCTTTTGACTTTCAGATCCGTCTCCGGTGCCAGAAGGGCATCCCACCTTCTCTGCGGGGCCGTGCTTGGCAGTACCTGTCAGGAGGCAAGGTCAAGTTACAGCAGAACCCTGGAAAGTTTGACGTGAGTTTCCCTTCCTTCACCCTGCCCTTCCTTCCGCATCTCTTGGCGTCCTCCCCATAGCCTCGATCCCCCACGTGCTCACCTGGACCTCAGCAGGATGAGCTGTCAATGGCTCCTCCAGTCACATGCCTGACTGCCTGAGTACCTGACTGTTCTGGGTACCTGTGACTCCTGGAGGCTCTGCTCATCTGAGGCTGCAGCCCTGAGCAGCCCTCAATGGGATGGACAGACTTGCTGCTCCCATTCCAGCTCTTTCTCTTGGTAACCACTCAGGTTTTGCTTTCTTATGCTCAGCGGGCTTTTGGTCATCAGGAGAGGACACTCAGACCACTTCCCTGACTGAAGTCAGGGAAGCCCCTTTGGGAACTTGCCTAGCGGGACCACAGGCCCCTCAACACTTCCTGGCCTTCCATCCTCTGCTCTTTCTCCTTCCTCATCCAAGCCTGGCCAGACACAGTTCACCTATGTGGCTGGTGAGGTCATCAGCCCTGGGGGTGACAGAGCCAAACTAGTATCCCCAGGGGTCAAAGCCAGTCAGTGGCCAGATAGGGTGCCCTCTGTAGTCATTCCTCTCTCTGCCCGCACTTGCCTCCTGCTGCCTCTGCCCCATGGCTGGCCAGAGTGAAATACCTCTCCATTCAGTGAGCTGGCCAGCTCCTCCAGCCTGCTCCCCTAGGGAACTACAGGGAGGCACTTGGCTTCCCCAGGGTTGCCCTAGCTTATCTGCCAGACCTGCCCCAGGCATCAGGACTTCTCCCAGGCCCATGGGACTGGTGGCAGGCAGACAGTAAGACAGCTGCCAGCCACCAGCTCTTTGTTGACCTGCCTTAAGCTTCAAACACTCCTGTTCTGCTAAACACATTCTCTGAGAAGGGTGGGTAGGACAGGACCAAGCAGCCTAGAGTTTCTGCTGTTGACCTGGAAAAGATGAGAGCTGTTTGCCGGTAGCACTTGGCCCTGGGGTTGGGGGTCGGGGGAGCTGGTGGAGTGCTGGCTGAGGTAGCTCTGAATCAGGGGGATCAGATTATCCCCCAGGACACCAATACCAGGCCCCACTAGAGCACCTCGTGACTCCAGAGTCTTCCTCCCAGTTCCTCCCAGTGGCTACATCTCCTCCATTTTAAGGGGCTGCATCCTGGGCAGACCGGGAAGCTCATTCCCAAGTCCATAGCCTATGTCAGGCTGCCAGAGCCAGGCGTGAGAGCCGAGAGCGTGGGCTGCCTGGCAGCCTCCTGGTCATTTAGTTCCACAGGTGTGAACATGTCCACAGGGAGCACAGCAGCGTGCAGAGCTGTGTGCCTGTGTGGGCAGAGTGCTGTGTCCAGGAAGGAATAGGCCACCTCTGCGGGGTCTGGAAGGTTGCTTGTGTGAGGAGGTTGATTTGCTGAGAAAGGTCTTCTCAATGCATGAAGCTGAGTGACAGGGTCCTGCAGCAGTCCTGGGGGCTGGAAGAGTGGTTTGTGAGCACCTCTGGAAGGACTTTGCCTGCAGGTGACCCAGAGGACGCATGAGAAGCTGCTGTGGGTGCATGAGCCAAGGCGGGGTACAGTGAGAGGGCTGTGGTGGCAGCACATACCCATTCCTGTGCTCCCTCCCCCTGCCAGGGCCCTCCATTCAACATGCAGTCCACGTGGCCAACCCCAACCGCAGCAGTCGGGGCGGGTTCTATAGGCCCTGCCAGCTCCACATTCTCCTGGACTTGCTATTTCTTCCCCCTCCTTGGGCAGGCAGGACCTTCCTGTCCTTTTTCACCCAGTTTTCTTCTCTGGCTTCCCCTCATGATGGCACCAGCACCTCTTGGGCTGGCGGAGGCCGCAGGCCCACTGACTGCAGTACCTGCTCGCCCACCAGCGCCCTTTCTCGCAGTAACTACGCCTTTTCCTTTCTCACCAACCCACATGTAGCCGAGCACCTTGAGCTGCCAAGGCACCAGACGAACACATCCTAGGAACTGACTTTTGGGGTTCTCAGACCCCTACTTCATGGGAACCACCAGGAGAATTTTGGGGGTCGTTTCTGACAAAAGCGAACCTGCACTGTGCTCAGACAGTATCCAAGAGTGCACAGGATACACACAGGTCCCCGTCTTGAGGCTGCTTACCCACCTCTTCTGCTGCGTGCCTGCTCCAGGGCGCTCTGTGGAGGCCCCAGCCGCTCCCTACACCCTCCAGCCTTGAACACCGTCAGCCTTTCCCTTCCGTACACTCTACTCAAGCTCCTGGCTCACTGGGTTCCTTAGCTTAATGCTGGGACACCCCCACTGAGGGGCATGGAGGGAAAGGGGCTTGTATGAAGTCACCTGCTGGCCAGGGCCAGGGCCAGGGTCTGCGCCCACTTGGTGTGTTTGCTGAGGACCTGGCCTCCCTCCCACGGGCCTTCCCTTTGCTGCCTCGGCCCTGCGGGCAACTTGTACTTGCTCTGCATCCCTACTCAGCCCTCTGGGTTTCCTTCCTAGTTATTTTTTCTTTCCTTTTTTAGAATCGAGATATGAATTTATATAGAGTAAAATGCACAGATCTTGAGTGTGCAGTTCAATGAGTCTTGACAAATAATACACTTCTATGGAACCAGCATTCAAATCAAGATAGAGGACATTTCAAATGACAGAGAAACGGTTTTTCTTTTTGTAACAGTTTCCTTGTTTTTATAAAGGTATACATGCTAAAATGTTCACAGAAGTTCAAAGAAAAGAGTAAAACTTTGTTGAAACCCAGCACCCAGACAAGCATCTGAGGTTAATGGTTTGACAGATGTCATGTCCTTCTAGACAGCGCCCTGTGCCAGTCACTCACACACACCCCTCCCTGATAGGTGATGCCACCTGCATAGGGAGGTGGGTAGCAGAGGAGCTGGGATCAATAGCTCTGAGTCAGACCTGGCTTCAGTCCCAGCTCCATCATTTTTCCAGCCACGAGGCCTTGGGCAAGTGACTTTAGTTGACACTCAGTTTTTTTGTTGTTGTTGATGTTGTTTTTGCATTATGGTCTGAATGCTCAGTTTTCTCATCTATGAATCGGGTGTTGTGATAGGACCTGCCTTAGGGGGTTGAGGAGAGGCATCAGTGAGGCCCACAGGTGCTCAGTTCAGCATGTGGCTCAGAGAGGTATTCACAGATGGTAGTTATTGCTTTGACAAGGAGCCTTCCATCTTAAAGATGTGACATAATGTGAGTCCTGAATGAAGTGCCTAGAGGTTCTTTTAGCCACAGCTAGGTGGACACTCTTACCCACATGGATCTTCTTAGAGCTAGGATCCCCCCTCAGGGTATCCAGGGCCCTTCCCTCCTTGCCCTTTTGTCCCTGTCCTTACCTGGGCTTCCCTACCTGTCCTCAGGAAGGCCCAGTCCATGATAGGACTGGGTGGGCATGGCCCCTGGTGCAGGGCTCCTCCAATATCTGGGACGGCTGTGTTCTGTCAGGAGTGGCTCCCTCCATCCTCCATGGCCCCTAATGTGTGCCTTTTCCCTTGCTTCCAGGAGCTGGACATGTCCCCTGGGGACCCCAAGTGGCTGGATGTGATTGAGCGTGACCTGCACCGGCAGTTTCCTTTCCATGAGATGTTTGTGTCCCGGGGGGGTCACGGGTGAGCAGGCTGGGCCTTGTGGGCTGGGAAGTGACTCTAGGCCCAGTTTCTCAGGGGGCAGAAGAGGTACAAGTTTGGGGATAACTCAGAGGTCCAGACCCGAGTGCCTAAAACTCCACTGCCAGCATCCCCCCTTTTTGGTTTGAGTCTGAGCGGTGCACTTAGCATCTCCTCTTACCTCTGGGGCAGCTTTCATCAACTCCCCAGAGTACCAGGGCTTGCTCAGCCTGGCTCTCTCCTGGAAACAGGTTTCACTGGGGAGAAAGAGGGTTAGGGGGAGTTGGGTGGGTGAAAGGTATGCAGGAGGGGTAAGATGAGGCAGCCAAGGGGACTAAGACAGACACCTGGGACACAGCTGGTCTGGCCAAGGGGCCACAGCTGCTGTGTGAGGGGCCCCCACTTTTAGCTCCCGACACATCCTCACCCTGTGCTGCATCCTGCCCTGGCCCTGCTACCTCTTTGAGCCCTTGCCCTCACCTGTCATGGGGAGCCCCAGCCCACCTCCCTTCTCCGGTCATGTGGGCGTCCATATGCTACAGTGGGAGACTGACTCCTTGGTGACCACAGCAGGTCACCTCCCCTCTCCAGGGAAGTGCAGATTCTGAGGCAGGTCTGATCCAGTGGGACAGAGGGGAGAGCAGTGGGTAGCAGAGTCACACCTGTCATTGCTGCCCTGCCCGGCCTCTCCACAGCCAGCAGGACCTGTTCCGTGTGCTGAAGGCCTACACGCTGTACCGGCCTGAGGAGGGCTACTGCCAGGCCCAGGCGCCCATTGCCGCTGTCCTGCTCATGCACATGCCTGCTGAGGTGCCACCAGGCCCTGGGAGGGTAGGGGGGCTGGTGGGGAACTCCCAGTGGCAAGGCCTCATGTCTCTCTTGCCCACAGCAAGCCTTCTGGTGCCTGGTACAGATCTGTGAGAAGTACCTTCCCGGCTACTACAGTGAGAAACTGGTGAGCGCTCGCCTGGCCTGGGACCTGCTAGGCTAGGTCTAGGTCCTAGACGGCTAGGTCCACACCCTCCGTGGCCCCTCCAAGCCTTTCTCTCCACAGTAGCTCCTGCCCAGGGCCTTGTGTTGCCCACAGGCCAAGTCCCAAGGCCTGCCAGGTCAGGGCTCTTAGGCTCATCAGTCCCACACTCACCTCCATCTCTGCCTCCTGCCGCTCTGGCCACTTGGTGGGACCGAAGTTCCTCCAGGGCATGAAGTTCCTCCCTGCCTTGGCCTAGGCTTAAACCTCTGCCTGGAAGCTCCGTTCCTGCGCCGTCCCGTGAAAACTCCTTTGCCTCAGCTTTCAGCCCGCAGGGACAGGCACATGCTCAAGAACATTCCCGTTCCTGCCTTGTCCCGGGCACTCAGCCCCCTCCCCTTCCCCCCATTCTCTTTGTGCTCATGTGCCCCTTCTCACTGTGAGCTCCACGAAGGGGACAGCTGTCCCTGCTTTGTTCATTATTATATCCCAGCGCCCCGTATCTGACACCCTGTAGGCAGTAGACGCCTGAGGAATGAACAAATGCCTCCCTGATGCTGGGCACCGGGGTGTAGTCCCTGCCCTGGCTCCTGCAGGCCATGGTCATGGCCTTGTGGCCTCCATGTCCCCCTAGGAGGCAATCCAGCTGGATGGGGAGATCCTGTTCTCGCTGCTGCAGAAGGTGTCACCAGTGGCCCACAAGCACCTCAGCCGGCAGAAGATCGACCCGCTGCTCTACATGACAGAGTGGTTCATGTGTGCCTTCGCACGCACCTTGCCCTGGAGCTCCGTGCTGCGCGTCTGGGACATGTTCTTCTGTGAAGGTACTGGGCAGGACTGGAGGGAGCGCCCCCAGCCAGCCCACAGGCAGCCTCTCTTTCCAGAGAAAGCCCCGAAAGACCCCTTGCATTCACCACCTGCCATCCCCCCCCACCCGCAGGAGTCAAGATCATCTTCCGGGTGGGACTGGTGCTGCTGAAGCACGCGCTGGGCTCCCCTGAGAAGGTCAAAGCCTGCCAGGGCCAGTACGAGACGATAGAGCGACTGCGGAGCCTCAGCCCCAAGATCATGCAGGAGGCCTTCCTGGTCCAGGAGGTACAGCCCACACCTGGTGCTCACCAGAAGGCAGGGGGAGACATAGGAGTCCTTTGGAGGACAGCCTGGTAATCCTCTGCCCCTGGGTCACCTGTGCCAGGCCCGCTGCTCAGCAGCCCAAGAGGGCATGGGTGGACCTCATCCTCCTGTCCGGGTGAGGAGTGTGGGGCACAGGGAGGCCTAGCTTTGCAGGGCTTGCCTTATCTGAGCCACTTGGGAAGGAAGAGGAGTGGTGACCTGCCACCTTCTCCTTCACTGGTACATTCCCAGCTTTGGCTCTGTTATTCCCTTTTTTCTTTTTTTATGGCTACTTGTCTCTTAGGGGCTGTAATGAGGTGACACATGCACAGCCAGCTTCTCTGGGTTGTGGGTTGAGGCAAGGGCCAGGCTGGGGGCAGGGCTGATGCCGGTGTGTGGGGCAGAAGCAGAAGAGCAATGGCCCGTTTTACACCTGCTTCTCCCAACAGCTGCTGGGGGCTGTGGCAGCACCCCCATTTCACATGTGAGGAAATGGAGGCACAGAGACAGGATCACAAAGCAGCCTCCCCCAGAGTCACCCAGCCAGAAGGTGGTGGAGCTGGAATTTGAGCCCAGGCAGCCAGGCTGCCCTGGACAGTGGTGGGGACAGGTTGGCGGAGAGCAGGTTTTGCCCTGCCTGAGCCTTACCTCCTGCCTCACAGTGGGGCAGGTGGACTCAGGAGTTGTAGGCAGCCTTCTCCTCAGGCAGAGGGTCTCAAGTGTCTGGCTCACCTGGCTTTCAGCTCTGGGACTTGTGACCACAGCTTGGGACCAGACCCCTGTCCTTCCGGGGGTCAGCCTTTAGTGGTCAGGGCTGGAGGATGCTGAGGGAGAGGGGAGGCCCCAGCTGGGAAGCAGAAGGGGAAAGTCCTTCTTTCTGGTACCCACCTGCCTGTCACTGCCCCTGCAGGTGGTGGAGTTGCCGGTGACAGAGCGCCAGATTGAGCGTGAGCACCTCATCCAGCTGCGGCGCTGGCAGGAGACCCGAGGTGAGCTGCAGTGCTGCTCCCCGCCCAGGCTGCATGGCGCCAAGGCCATCCTGGATGCAGAACCCGGCCCCCGGCCTGCCCTGCAGCCTTCACCGTCCATCCGCCTGCCCCTAGACGCCCCCCTCCCCAGCTCCAAAGCCAAGCCCAAGCCACCCAAGCAGGTCCAGAAGGAGCAGCGGAAGCGGACGAAGGCGAGTGGGCAGCTGGATAAGACCCCAGCCCCAAATCAAGCCATGGTGGTGGCCGCTGCAGGAGACGCATGTCCCCCACAGGATGTGTCCTCAAAGGACCCGGAACCCCAGGACCCGGCACCCCAGGACCCAGCCCCTCAAGACTCGGCTCCCCAGGACTTAGCCCACCACCACTCCCAGGAGAGCCTGACATCCCAAGAGAGTGAGGACACCTACTTGTAACCCCGGCAGCTCAGGCCTCCGGGATGAGGTCTCCACACACCTATATGATTCATGGACTAACACTCCAGGCCCACCCTCTGAGGGCCCAACCGCCTGGCTGCTGAGCTGGGAGAGTCTGGCTGGCCCAGCACAGATTCTGCCTGAGCCTCCTTATTTATTTTCTCTAGAGTGGAGCTCGGGCTGGCCCAGCCAGGGCAGGCAGAAGCTAGGGCCAAGAGGGTGGGGCCTCACTCAGCCCCCTCTTCCTAGGGGGATGGTCCCCAGGGCTAGGGCATTGGCGTGAGGGGAGAGGGTGGGGTGCTCTTTGTGTAAAATAGAAACATGGTTTTGTACAGAAATAAACAGGATTGTGTAGATCTGGTGTGCAGCTAGGGACTGGGCAGGGGGTGCCGCCCTGTTGCTCAGCATCTCTTCTCTATGCCCTACAGAGGCCCCCTTCCTGGGCCCCAGCCCAGCACCACAGCCCCTCTGAGAAGTACCTGTGCCAGAGGACATGCCACGTCTAGGGCCAGCCCGTTCTGAGCCCCCAGTTTCACCCCATCCCTGCTGCTCCATGTCCACCTTCTGCCATGGATGAGGGACACTAGGGCTGGAGCCCAGTGCTGGGGCAGGGCAGGGCATGCTCCCCAGGTCTTGGTCCCCACCCATCACTGAGAGGGAAGGGGCTCCTTAAGGAAGAGATTTTAGGGTCTTGCTCCTCCAAAGCCTGGACTGGATGCCACTCCAGGCCCCAGTAAGCTTCTGAGCACTGGTTCTGGGCCAGGGCTGGCAGCAGGGGTGGAAACACCACTCATGTCTTCACATCCTCAGCCAGGCCTCGGTCAGAGGCATAGCAGTGAGGGGAGAAGTCTGGGTCCTTGATAAAATGCTGCCTTCCATTTACTGAGCACTTACCATGCGCCAGGCTGGACTGGTTGTGTCACATGGCTGATCAGGTAGGTTCTGTCATTATCCCCATTTTACAGACAAGGAAACAGGAGCTGAGTGGGAAAGGATCCTCCCCCCAGAGAGGAAAGCCAAGCCAGATTTGCACCTGGAGCCCTCACTCAGCTCCCTCTCCTGGCCAGGGTTCCAGGTGCCCTGACTGCAATTGAGGCTGCGGTCATAACCTGATGACTGGCGAGGGCGAGGACAGGGTGTCTCTGGGAAAGGCCCCCCTTCTGCTGAGGAAGCAGCTTTTCCAGTCAAACAATAGCGGCTGTTCTTGGCAGACTCCGAGCTGGGCCAGGCCATAGGGGAAGGGGCGGGGGAGGGAGGAGCAGAGCCTCCCTGGGAGCTTTCAGGCATTGCCTTGGCCTGGAACATCCTGTCCTGGTACAGCTGGGGATACCAAGGCCTAGGGAGGTGAAGAGTCAAAAGAGACCATCAGAGCAGGCCACCCCACTCCTGCCCCCTACCCCTCACCCCTGTGATGCCCCACCCCATCGGTACCTGCCATTGACAAGATGGGCTAAGCCTTTGAGAAACTCTCCTCCTTCCCCTAGTCTTCCAGGGGACAGGCCAGGATGTGGCGGCTGTACAGCGTTCCACAGGAATGTGCTGAGACTGAGAGTCCAGGGAGGAGGCTTAGCTTGTTTTTAATCTGCCTATGGTGGAGGATCCAGAGCAGGCAGATGGCCTGCTCAGGCCTGCTGGGTCCCAACCAGGCCTGAGGCTTGCTTTAACCTACTTGGTGCAAAGAAAGCCTCAGCTCTGAGGCCTCAGGGTGCTCTAGCCAGACAAGGGACCCCTGGAGCATGGCCGGCCCTACTATGGAGCCAACTTGGGCATGCTGATGCCTGCTCAGCCTTGGGGTCATCTTAGACCTGCAGAGGCCCGATAAGATTTGGGGTGTCTGCCAGTGCTGGGGGTCCTCCCTGGGCCTGAAGCAAATTTAGGTGTGCTCTGGCCTCTTGGGTTCTGTTAATGGCTGCAGGCTTTGGGGAGACCTTGGCAGGGCTCCAGTCCCAGGCCTAAGGTCTGAGTATCCAGTACACCTCACCTGTATGGTCTGACCCCCAAAGTCTGTGCGCTGGGCATTCCTGGCTCAAGCACTGCTGGGCTTGGTTTGTATTGTAGGACCTCAAGCCCTTAGGCTTGGGCCACCTTCAGTCCCCTACCCCAAAGTATGTTGCTTTTGCAGAGGTGGTTAGTACTCTCCTATCTTTGTGCCCCTGGCAGGAAGCCTTCTACTCTGAGAGTTAAGTGAGAGGAACGAGTGGGGCACCAGGCCAGGTTTCATCTTGTCAGCCCGCTCACAAAGCGGGGGAGGGGTATGCATCAATACCAATTCTGGGTTGTGGGCCCTGCCACCTGCCGAGCCGTGAGAGGAAGGAGAAAGGTGCCACTGTTGGAAGCGAATCACAGGTTCGACTGAGCTGTACAGCGGACCTCTGCCCCTCCACGCTCCGGGGGTTTGGGGACAGCGTTCGGGTCCCAGCTGAGCTCCGGTTCGTTTCACCTGAGTCTCAATAACCTTAGTTATAAGACCCACGTGTGAGCCTGAAGAACAGAAGTTACCCCCAGCTTCCGGGATGCTCCCCCCCACAGCGCTGGAGGCGTCCTGCGGAAAGGGCGGAGCTCAGGGAGGGGGCGCGGCAGGGGCGGGGCCTGGAGGGGGTGGGGTCAGGCAGTGATTCGGCAGCCAGTGCTAAAGGGGCGGAGCCATCCGGGGCGGCCTCTGCCGGCTGGAAAGCGAGGTGAGGGCCTGGTGTTGGAAGGGGCGTGGCCACCCCATAGGCCTCGCCTCACGTGAGGCGTGGCTGTCAAGGAGCAGGTCACCACGCTGGGCTGGGCGGGTCCGCCATGTAGCAGGCGGCGTGGACGCGGCCGCTCAGCGGCTCCTTTAAGTCCTCGGCGCCACCCTCGCCGCCCCGCCTCCCGCGCGGCCCGGGTCTAGTTTGCCGCGGGGTCGGGTCCGCGCGAGCTGCGATGGAGCTGCACATCCTAGAGCACCGGGTGCGGGTGCTGAGCCTCGCCCGCCCCGGTCTCTGGCTCTACACCCACCCGCTCATCAAGCTGCTCTTCCTGCCCCACCGCAGCCGGTGCGCGCCCGGGTTCGAGGGCGCTGATGGGGGTTGGGGGCTCTGCTGTCGCTCTGGGCTAGGGTCGGAGGGGTAGGACTGCCGCGAGGCTGGCGGGCGGGAGCGGGCGGGGAGGGCTCTGCCCCTCTGGCCGCCATCCGGCCTGGGCCTACCCTCCCTGGGACCGCCGCCTATCCGGCCCCCTCCCAGGGCCAAAGCACAAACAGCTTGGGGTGAGCAATGCTTAACTCTGAGTGGTGTCAAATGGGGGCATTGCTACCTGGCCACTGCGGAGACCTCCTTCCGAGACTCCTCCCTTCAGGTCAGAGAGGCTGGACTAAGGGCCCCAAGGTCCAACGCCCCTGGGGCTGTTGCCACGGTGTGAGCCTCTCCTCCCTCCAGGAATGGATGGCGGAGGGTTCCTGGGGAGGTCGGAAGGCGGAAAATAGCTCCGGGGATAGGGCCCCCCCCCATTGCCCTGGGAAGGAAGTTGAGGCTTGAGGGGGCGAGAAGGCGCCCGGCGGGGGTCTCTCAGGGACTTCTCTCAGTGATGTCCACCCCCTAGTTCTCCTCCCCAAGCTGAAGATGCTCCCCACCCCCAACCAGGTGCAAGTTCTTCAGCCTGACGGAGACCCCTGAGGATTACACGCTCATGGTGGACGAGGAGGGCTTTAAAGGTGGGGGCTGGTCTGGGAAGGGGGAGCACGGGAGGGGCTTGTCTTGCTCCCCCCTGCAGGATTCTCACCATGTGTTGGGATCCGCTCCAAGAGCTTGGGCCTTAAAAGCATATGGATCAGGGTTCAGATGCTACTCCACCGCTCACTGGCTGTGTGCCCTTGCCCTCGCTGAGCTGTTTCCTCTTATGCAAAATGGGTATAGTTATGGTTCTGATATAATAGGGTCCCACGAGGGCTCTATAAACTTAAAACCTATGGGGGGCCGTGTATGAGGGGCACTTAGCAGTCTCAGGCTAGCGGCTGGGCTGCAGTTATGGTTCCCTGTGGCTGTTACAACCTCCTGGACATTATTTCCTCCCAGACTTATCTCCTTGGTTTGGGTCCCGTCCTCTCCTGCTGTCTGGGAACTCTGGAGCTGAGGGTTGAGAAGGAATGCAGGACAGGCAGCCATCCCAGGGCAGGGTCCTGGAGGCCTCCTAGCTGTGCTTGGGTGAACAGCAGCCACCCCAGACCTGGCCTCCGCTCAGGGCTGGACACCAGCCTGGTCCCTCCCTGGGCCCTGGAGCAGACGTCTGGCTCCTACCCCTGCTGGCCTGGCCCATCCTCACAGGCCTGGAGTCTCAGGCCAGCGAACTGAGCTTGGCCTCTGCCCCCCTGCTCCACTTCAGGCCTTAGTTTCCCTGTTTGTATGGCAGGGAAGTCTGAGTCTGCACAAGGGGAGGGGGAATACCCAGCCAACCCCATCTGCTGGTGCCCCCTGGTGGTGCCATGTGGTGTAGAGCCTCTGCCAACCCACAGAATACAGGATCATGAGGTAGATGTTGTCATCCCATTTTATAGATGAGAAAACTGAGACTCAAATCACTTGCCCCAGGTCACATGGCAAGTAAATAGCAAATCTGGGATCTCAACCCAGGTCTGTCTGAATCTGGAGCTCTGATCTTAAATGGGAAGTTTCAATCCCCAGCAGGCCGGCACCCGAAGCACTTCTCAGTCTTTGCATACGTACAGACTTCAGGAACAGAAATGGGGGGAGATAGCCCCAGTCTCCAGACCTGCCCTTACCTTGATAGAGCCCTCCAAGGCACAGACAGGGAAACTGAGACTCAAAGAGGGGCAGGGGCCAGCCCTGCAGGCCCTGACTAAGCATGTGCACCCTGCCCACAGAGCTACCTCCATCTGAGTTCCTGCAAGTGGCTGAGGCCACATGGCTGGTGCTGAACGTGTCATCTCACAGTGGTGCAGCGGTACAGGCTGCTGGGGTCACCAAGATCGCCCGCTCGGTCATCACACCTCTGGCTGAGCACCACGTGTCTGTGCTGATGCTGTCCACTTACCAGACGGACTTCATCCTGGTAAGTTTCCCACCGGTGCAGGGCAGAGTAGGTGTGGGTGCCTGGAGACCCACGTGACGTTTCACCTGCCTGTGTCCCAGGTGCGGGAGCAGGACCTGTCCGTGGTGATCCACACTCTGGCCCAGGAATTCGACATTTACCGTGAGGTGGGCGGGGAGCCTGTGCCTGTGGCCAGGGATGATTCCAGCAACGGCTTTCCCCGAGCCCAGCATGGTGAGGGCCGCCCCCTGACACCCAAACTTGGGCAGGGCCTCCTCTTCCCACCGGGGCCTGTCCCTTGTGCGGGTGGGTCTGTGGATGTGGGGAGACCAGCTGACACTGAGATGGGCCCCAAGGGCCTGCTCCTGGAGAACATGGCCCATCCTTGGCCCAGGCCCCTCCCTGAGTGGCCACCAGGAGGCGCCCCAGCCCACAAATGCCTTGGTCCCTCCTGAGCAGGGCCCAGCCCCACCGTGCATCCCATCCAGAGCCCACAGAACCGCTTCTGTGTCCTCACTCTGGACCCTGAGACACTGCCAGCCATCGCCACCACCCTCATCGATGTCCTTTTCTACTCGCACAGGTGGGCTTTGTTTGCATTTTGTCTCTGTCCTCACACCGTTTGCTATGCCGTGTCCCACCACCTTCCGGCCTGTGCCTTGTCCTGTGTCTTGGGGTTCCTGACAGCCCATAATGCTCACTTGTCCTTCACTGACCTTCGGGAGGGTCCCAACCCCAAAGCTGGAGCTCTCTCCTGCAGTCCTGGCAGAGCCACCCCTAGCTGTGCCCTGGTCCCGCCCTCTGCCCGGGGTCCTTTGTCTTTGGCACAGGCAGAGTTCATCATCCTCCCTCCTTCCTGCTCACACCTTCCAGAGGGCTGGGCCCTCGCGCAGGGGAGCAGAGACAAGAGGGCCTGCTGAGGCCCTCCGTGCCACCCCCTTCCCAGGGGTCTGGAGGCTGAGTGGGAGGAGGTGGAGTGGGCTGGGTGCCCGGCAGAGCTCTTGAACCTCCCATCCCTCCCCAGCGCCCCCAAGGAGGCAGCCTCTGGCAGTCCTGAACCCAGCTCCATTCCGTTCTTTGCCTTCTCTCTCATCGAGGGCTATATCTCCATTGTCATGGATGCTGAGACGCAGAAAAAGTATGTGACCCCTGACCCCCGGCCACAGACTCTAAGCAGCCCTGGGGAGGGTGGCGTGGTTAGGCCCTGAGGTCCGTCAGCAGACCTGCCCAGAGGCCATGGAATGGCAGAGCAGATGGGGTGCCCTGCCCACCAACCACCTGCCTCCCTAGATTCCCCAGCGACCTCCTGCTGACCAGCTCCTCGGGGGAGCTCTGGAGGATGGTGCGGATCGGCGGACAGCCCCTGGGCTTTGGTGAGGGCCGCTCTCTGGGTTGGGGGTTTGGGAGGGCCTCTGGGCTCGGCGGTGAGCCACATGCACCCCTCCCCCACACTCAGATGAATGTGGGATCGTGGCCCAGATCGCAGGCCCCCTGGCTGCTGCCGACATCTCCGCCTACTACATCAGCACCTTCAACTTCGACCACGCCCTGGTGAGCACCCAGGCCGGGGTGGGTGGGGGGCTCATGCAGGGACAATGAGGCCCAAGAGTGTGGGTGGGCAGGAGGGGGTCTCAGCTAGGCCAGGAAGTTGGGGTAGCCCTGGCCTACTTCAGCCCTGACCATTCCCTCCCACTTACGTGCCCACAGGTACCTGAGGACGGTATTGGCAGTGTCATCGAGGTCCTCCAGCAGCGGCAGGAGGGCCTGGCCTCCTGAGGCCTGTGGGCAACAGAGCAGCCTCCCTGCTGTCTCCTTGTTTCCAGGTTTCCAGAGACTTTTTTTTCCTGAGACATGGTCTCATGCTGTAGCCCAGGCTAGAGTGCGGTGGCATCATCATAGCTCACTGCAACCTAAAACTCCTGGACTCAAGCGATCCTCCTGCCTCAGCCTCCCAAGTAGCTGGGACTGTAGGTGTGTACCACCATGCCCGGCTAATTTTTTCTTTTTTTTTTTTGTAGAGACGAGGTCTCGCTGTATTGCGTAGGCTGGTGGAGACTTCTCTGAGCTATTTCCTTAAGCTCCGGGATGAGGCCCCCGTTCCTGCCTGGGACCCCTCCTCCCACTTTCTGTATGTAAGCTGCGTGCAGGCGCCGGCTCTCGCGTGGACACGTGTGTGCACCCGCAGCTGGAGCGGGCAGGTGCTAGCCCCACTGAGCATCAGCCCTGACAGGCGAGCACGGTGCTCGGGGCCTAACCCATCACTCCCTGCACGGCCTTGGCATTTGCACAGTCCCTTACCCGAGGCCTGAGCCATCCCCCACCCCACCTCCCAGCCTCCCGGGGCCAGCTGTCACCTGGACCAGACCCTGACTTCCGTGCTGCCTCTGGCGGGGCTGCCTTCCCTGGGCTGGTGAGTCCTGACAGTGCCTTGCCCTGCGGGGCCTCTAAGAAAAGTATTTTTACATCTCTCTCTCCTTCTTTTATTGACTTGTTAATAAAGGACTTTATAGTGGCTGGGCTGGGCTGTGGTCCTTGGGGCTCGCCTGGGTCTGAGTCTGGCCACGGCTGCAACTCACGGCCCCTGTGTCTCGGGGCCGGGCTCCCTTCACTCGCTCACTTCTCACCACGGCTCCGTGAGCGGTATGTGAACCGTCACCATCTTCCACATGAGGAACCGAGGCTTTGAGAAGTGACGTGACTTAGCCACGGTCACGTGACTCCTATCTCAGGCTGCCTGCCTTTGATCTTCATTCCTTGCTGCTTCCAGAATAGTCCAGAAGGTTCTAAACATGGGTAGAGACTCCCAGACCCTCCTTGCTGGGGGTCCCCTGGGCTTCCCTGCCCACCATAGGGATGGCTGGCCTGCTGAGAAACCCACCAAGGAGGGCCTGAAATAGCTTTTCTCCACGCTGCTGTGTGCTTTCTTTTGGGTCTCACCTAAGTTCTGGCTGTCCCTCCTGCTGGCTAAGAGATCAGTCAGTTCTTGCCACCAGGGCTCTTCTGGAGCTGTGGGAGGGACCCTGCACGCTTGGCCTCTCCCTGCTTAGGTGCAGGGCCAGGAGGACAGGACAGGGGGCCCTCTTTGTCCTCAGGGGCTGCCTCCCTGCTCCTCCGAGAGGCGAAGATTCTGCTGTGGCCTGGTGGGGCCCCGCAGATGCACAGGGAGGTTATCGGCTGCCCTCAGCCTGGACACGCCCACTCTTGAGAAGGGTGTGGCTTCTGTGTACTCAGAGGTCAGCGTAGCTCCCCAGAAAAGCCAGAACAGGGGCCAGGCCTCTGGCAGTGTGCCCACCTTGCCCCTGGGGACCAGAGTCTAGGGCCTCAGGCTGCAGATCAGAGGAGCTGAGAGCACAACCCCGGCCCGGTGAGTGAACAGTAGGGGACCTGGGCCAGCCCCTTCCTTCCAGCCTCAGTTTCCCCATGTGCGTGGAGACCCAGGAGACAGCTCCTTCAGGAACACTGGGAGGGGGGCTTTTCCTTGGAGTTTTGTGTGGGGTCGGCGGGAGTCCCACTTCCTCTCCTTGGAGGGCCTGGCGCAGGCCCTGGCTTGGTGGTGTCCGGGCTTGGGGGTGGGGCTTTCGAGTCAGGATTCTTGGGGCTGCTTAACCTGCAGCTAGGGACCTCCTGGCCCCCATCCAGCTCTCAGGCTGACCTGTGAGTCGCTGCCCGCGCTGGTGTTTGTCTCCCTGGCCCTCCCAGGGCCTCAGACCTCTCTTGGGTCCCTCGTACTAGGTGCCACCCTGGCCTCGGGTAGTTCTCGAGCAGCCCTAGTCCGTGGCAATCCGTGTCCCCTCACCCAGGCCACAAGACTCAGACCCAGATGATGTGGAGGTCAGGGTGTCCACTTGTGTCTCTGCCACATAGCCTCGTGTGTCCGAGGGGAGGGTTTTTAACTCCTAGATGTTAAGGTCCTTGGGGGTCACTGGGCCAGCTCTTGGCTTTAATAGGTTACAGACAGGGAGATCTGCCCGGGAGTGCTGGGGAGACCCTGAGAGCCACCTGGGGTCAGGGGCACAGGGCTTGGGAGGTGCCCTGGGGACACAGCTGAGAAGCAGAGAGGCTTCCAAGGTTGTGACTATGGACCTCGCACGTGGCTGATGTTCCGGGTACACTCAGGCAGATGGTGGGGCTCACAGGACCACCTTCTTGTCCCACCCAGGCCCCCAGAGAGTCCCAAGGCAAAGGAAGCTGGTCTGGTCAGCCTTGGCCTGGGGTTGGGGACACTCACTGGCACACAGCCCATGTCCCTGACTTTCAACTCTGGGGGCCTTGTTCTGCCCACAGCAGCACAGGCTGGGGAGGCGGAGTGCTGCTGGGGACCAGCCCTGCCCACGGTCCCTCCGGGAGTGGGAAGGGGCTCTCAGCCCTCCCACCGCCAGCCCAGTGCCCAGTGTGTGCAGGGAGGATGTGGGGTGGGCGGGTGGGGACGGGGCATGAGGCCACCTCAGCCAGGCAGAGGCAGCGGCTCATTTCCACCCTTTCGGATCTTCATGCTGATACGGAGGAAGTCACCTCCTAAGTCCCCCTCTGAGCTACCGGAGCAGAAATTCCGGGTTTAAAGTCCTCATCTTCCATCCCTGCCAGGTGGGGCCGCCTGGTCCCCACGCTTTGCCAAGTCGCCACACGCTGGCTTCGTGGTCCAGTCTCTGTAGAGGTAAGAGAAGGAACTGCGCATGCTCTGGACAGGAGCGCAGGGGTGTGCTCCGTTAACAGATACAGTCACGTGGCACTTAACAGGGACACGTTCTGACAAATACGTCACTAGGCAATGTCGTCGTTATTGGAACGTCATAAGGTGTGCTCTAGGCTGCGACCTGAACAGCATGCTCCTGTACTGAGTACTGTAGGCAGTGGCAACACAACGGTAAGTATTTGTGTATCTGGACAGAGACAAAGCACAGCGAACAGGTAACAAATGGTGCCCCTGGGTAGGGCGCTAACCATGGGTGGGGCTTGCGGGACGGGCAGCTGCTCCCGGTGAGCCAGTGAGTGTGGGGGGTGCAGCCTAGGCCATCACTGTGCCCTGCTGCACTCGGGCTACACTGCATTTATAAAATGTATTTTTTTTTCAAGAATAACCTTAGT
>VBSM01003230.1:4001223-4011393 GCA_008086735.1 Cheirogaleus medius | reverse complement strand
ATATCTATTCCAATCCTTTGCCTATTTTGAAATTGGATTGTTTGTCTTTTTGTTGTTGTTGTTAAGTTGTGTCATTGCAGTTTATGGGGGGGAACAGGCTCAGAAAAGGGGTGTGACTGGGCCAAGAACACAGGGGCTCACTGCAGAGTGAGCCTGGAACTTAGGTTGGGGGCCACCTTCTCCTCCGCTGACGTAGAGCAGCCCCCTGCCTCCCGCTTGGTCCAGCCCTGCCAGGCCACCCCAGGGCCTGTCCTTGCATTTAAAGGGACAGGGAAAGACCATGAAACAGCACTTCTGAGGAACCAAGCCTGTCCTCTCTTCCCCTCCAAGTCACGAGGACCAGGCTGACGTGGCCCGAGAAGAGGGGACAGCCTGGGCCCTGTGGTCGGGGCGCCTATTTATACTGGCTGGGCCATGTTGCAAGCTCTTCCTGCTGGCGAGAGGGACGTCACTGGGCGCTGACCTCACCAGAAACGCTGACGCATCTTCCCTCACGCTTTGCTCCAACGCTCGGGCCTTCGGGCCTCCCGGCCTCCGGGCCGCTCCCCGTCCTCCTGCACACCTCTCGCTCTGGACCCTCCGCCAGGGTCCCCAGCCCTGCAGCCCTCAGCCGCTGTCCTCTTGCAGGCTGCACGGGTTAAGTTGTGTCCCCCGCCACATTCGTACGCTGAAGTCCTAACCCACGCCATCTCAGAACGCGACTGCGTTTAGGGCCTCGAAAGCCGTACTTAAGGTGACATGAAGCCATCGGGTGGGCCCGATCCAGTCTCCCTGGTGTCCTAGAAGAAGAAGCGATTAGGACACAGACAGGCAGAGGGAAGACCCGCAGAAGAAGACACAAGGAGAGACAGTGCCATCGACAAGTCAGGAGAGAGGCTTCAGAAGTGGCCAACCCTTGACCTCAGACGTCCAGCCTCCAGAACCGTGAGAAGATACATTTCTGTTATTCAAGCCACCCAGCCCGTGGGACTCAGTTACAACAGCCCTAGCAAACTGATACACAAGCTGTCCTGCCTTTGGTGACCGTGGTCCTTGGGCCTGTGCCTGACACCTTGATTAGCCGTGTGCTAAGAGCATGGTCATTTGACCCGGTTTGAATGTCCCTCTTCTCCTAACTGCTCGCAGGCGACCGAAGTGTCGTGGAGGCGCCTTTCAAGTGAGGAGACAGGGCGGCCTCCCTGGCCCATGGGGTGGGTAGCACAGGGTGCAGGCCCGGGGCTGGCTGTCCTTGAGTCTGGCGGGTGGTCAGCCGCAGCTGAGAGGGGCCGGGGCTCACCTGTCCCGAGCCAGCCCCTGACCTTCCCAGAGCCCCAATCTCTTCCTCAAAGTGGGCCGAGCGTGAGGCATCCTAGCCCCGCCTGTCGCAAGATGAGATCAGGGATGTGAAATGCAGAAGGATCCCGGCCTGGCACAAGCCCCAGGACCCAGCACCGCGGGGGTGGGCGCAGAGATGAGGGCTTTAGCGGAAGCGACATTCTCAGGATGAGGATCCAGAGATGGCCACCGTGGGGGTGGCGACGGTGAGGTATTAGGTTTTCCCTGTGTGGGGCATGAGGGGAGAAACGGGGAGGAGCAGCCTCCTGGGCGTGGGCTTGTCTGGTTTTGCCTACTGCTGGATCCTCAGCACCCGGCAGTGGCTGGCCCAGAGTGGGGCTAAATAAAGGTTTGTTGATTGAATACATGATGGTGGGCGTGTCTATAGCAGCAGGAACAGCCTTGGTGGACATGCAGGGCGCCCCTAGTCCTGCTCCTTTCTGGCTTCCTTGGTTCTACTTGTCCGGGCTCTGCAGGCCCAGTGCTCTCTGCAGCCAGAGCAGCTCGCGCCCCGCCCCCTGCAGCCCCCAGGGACCCTGCCCTGGCTCCCCAGACTTCTGCAGCCTCCTCCCAGCCGGGATCCTCTGGGTGTAGGCCAAGGACCCTCTTCCGGGCCTGATGGATGTGGCAGGGTCTCCAGGCATGGCTTGCAGGCCTGGCCCGGCCCCTCTACCTCGCCTTGTCTACCCTCACCTGGGCCTCAGTTTACCCCACAGTAAAGTTGCAGGTTGGCCAGGGAGGTGCTGTCTGCAGGGGCCCTTCATTCTGAGTTCAGACAAATCTTCAAGAAGCTGAGGACAAACCCACGATCGCTATCTTTCAGAGAAAGTGAAACCTGGTCCCCAACCGTCGCAGACGCAACTCCCCCCCGGCTTCCCCTCTGAGCTCACAGCTTCCCCATCTTCCCCAAACCCAGTGACACCCGAACCTCACCACTCCCACCCCGACAGCGAATACTTGGAATTAGATTTTCATCTTTTCTTTTCCCTTCAAAGGCTTTTTGCCTTTTATGTCCATGATGGCAACAGCCCTGTGAGGTGAGCTGGGAAATGCTTTTCTCCTCCTCATTTTATAAATGGGGCCTCTGAGGCCCAGAGAGGTTAAGTGACTTGCCTCAGATCACACAGCACATCAGCAGGCTAGAACCCTGGTCTCCTGTTTTTCTTGCTCCGAGTGTCCAGTTCTCCCCAGGGGACACTGCAGAGAAGGGGCCGGCTCTGGGCTGCGGGCCTGGGATGGGGAAGGCTGGCAGGGTGAGCAACGAAGGAAAGGAGACAGCAGGGAGCTGGGCTGGGGGATGCTGGTCCCGGGGCCAGAACCACAATCTCGGGGCTGCCAGGCTGGGTCTGGCTCTGTGCCCAGAGCCCGGTGGTTTCCGCTCACAGATGTCCCAACAGCTCTGGCGAGAGGGCGGGAAGGGCACTCAAGAAGGAAGATGTCTCGCTCCCCTCAGCCCCAAGCCCTGCGAGGACAGTGGCTCCTGGGCAGAGACTGGCCGGGGGCCTCCAGAGGCCCGGTCCCTCCCGCCCATCCCGGGCTCGGCCCCCCAAAGATGGCACGGACCCCGTTCCTCCCCACTCGCCCCAGGAAGGCTGAGGCTGCGGTTTGCATCATCCTTGGGCGTGGGGCTGACCTCGAAGAACGAATTCGAAGAAAACAGGAGGAGGAGCGGGCGCACCGCCGTGCCCAGCACCCATTGGCCGCTGTGGAAATTTTGGTTTTTGGGGTCATGTTCCCAGAAGGCCTGCCCTCCCCCACCCCCTCCCCACCCACCTCACGAGGTGTTGGCCAATCGCCCCGGCGGGCATAAAGTGGCTGCCAGCCCGCAGGGCTCCCAGCCTTGAGGTGTTACCCCCAGCAGGCACGGGCCGGAGCGCGGGCACCCAGCATGTGGACGCAGATCACACGGAGGACGCTGCTCAGTGAGTACTTCCTTCCTCCCCGCCAGCACCCGCTTGCCGTGCCCACGGGTGCCGCGGGCAGCAGGGCCACCCTCTGCCCTCTGGGAGCTGAGGAGGCCGGGCACCGGGTAGAAGGATGCTGAGAAGGAGACAGAGCCAGGAGGTCAGGCCGAGACAGGGGTCCGCTGAGAGCCCAGCATCCCCACAGGTGGAGAAGGGGTATCCCTGGGAGGCTTCCAGGGGGAGGCAAAGTAGAGGCAACTCCAGAAGCCAGGGTGCGAGGGAAGAGGATGGGCTAGGACAGGCAGGGGAAGCAGGAGGGAGGCTGCAGGGAGCCGCAGGAGCCAGGCAGGGGACAGGGCACGTGTGCAGGGGCCGTGGGGGTCCGGGATGGATAGAAAGTGCTGGAGCCCTCACCATCACACAGCACACACAGCCACACCCACATGGCGACGCGCACTCAGAGAGCCAGGTGACGTCATCGGAGCCCTCAATCTCACCGACCTGGGAGCCCCACATGCAGATCAGGGCCCTGGGGTGAGCGGAGCAGGTGCTCCCCTGAGCACCTCACGCAGACCCGGACGCGCAGCCACGCAGACACCCTTGTCCCAGGCGCACGTTGCCGCACACACACACGGGCCCCCAACCGGAGCCTGGCGGTGGGTACCTGGGGAGCCGGCAAGGGTGCCCTGGGGTGGCTGCGCCTGTTGCCCGGCCCCTCTGCCCTCCCAGAAGCCAGTCTTCCCCCAGGGGCCGGATGGTTCTTAGGAGGGGAACGATGGTGTCACTGCCTTCCGGGCCATTGCGCCACAGGCCCCTTCCGACCACGTGGCTGCCGGTGCCCCGTGGGAGGGGTGGCGAGTAGTAACTGCGCCCGCCCCCTGGAGCCTTCTGATGGGCTCACAGCATCCCTGGTGGGCCTGACAGAGTGGCCACTTGTGGAGAGAGGAGGGAGGCACGAGAGGTCGGGACAGAGCACTGCCCTGTGTGACCTGGGCAAGCCCTTCTCCTGCCACTGAGTTTACCTGTCAGTGCAACGGGGACATGGACAGGGTGACCTCCCGCATCTGCTCCTGGCTGAGCCTTTGGTGGAAAGGCGCCTCTCCTGGGTCTGAGACAGAGCTCGGGGCACCGGCTGCGCCCGGGCTGCTGCCCCGAAGCCCTCTCAAGCCCACCTGCTTGGAGGGCGGGGGTCTGTTACTGGGGCCCAGGGTAGCTGACGAGGCAGGGCCCTGGGGCAGTGGCTGGCCCTAATCCCCAAGGTCTTGCAGAGAGCCAGCCCCACCTGGCCGCCCGGTGTCAGCTCCTGAGGTTGGTACCGTGGTGTGTGCAGGACTGAGCTCCAGCCGGACGCAGCTCCCTGCACAAAAAGACCTGTTTGGTAAATCGCAGCCACTGTCCCGGGCCCTCCCACTCCTGTTTCGAGTCCTGGGCAGTGACTCACTGGTGGTGGCCCCAGCGGGTATTCCTGTGCACACAGCGCCCCACGGTGCCCAGCCCTGCCCTCGGCTGCACAAAGCCCGGGATGGGGTGAAGCACCTGCCCCAGGCTCCCACCTGCGGCTTCCTGGCCAAGTCAGGTGACGCCTCCCTTCTCTGCCCCAGGTCTGGTCCTCGGACTCCTGTTTGCAAGCATGGCAGCTATGGGCAGCTGCCCGGGAGATTTCCAAGTACTCCTCGGCCAGCTGCAGAAGCAGGCGCGCTCCATGCAGGACCCCAGCACGCTCCTGGACCCCTATGTGAGCACCTGGCCCCTGTGGCGTCTGGGTCTCAGGGAACTGCGGCAGTCAGGGAGGGAGTGAGCCGCCGGGAGGACCCCCACTCGATATGGGGGGGTGGGGAAACTGAGTTCCCTGCTATTCCAGCCTAACCCCGAGAAGCTAAGGGCACGATACAGCTTCCCCAGTCCCGTGGGCCCAGAGTGTGAACCCAACACCACTGCCTCGTCCCTCTCATGCCCAGCACGTGTTTATCGAACACCTGCCACATGCTTTGCTCCATGCACGGGGACATAGCAGTGAGCAAAACAGAGTCCAGCCTTCTTGAAACTCCCCACTCCCCACTGACACCCCCACGCCACAATCACCACCTGTGCAGTCACCCCTGCTAGCCCCCCCACATCCCTCCTACCCTTCCTGCAACGATCTTGGGGTCACCTGCCCTCTCCGGCCTCAGTTTCTGGACCTGTACAATGGGAGGATCGAATAGGGGTGTGTGAGGTTTACGTTTCAAGGCCGACCAGAGCAGACTCGTCTATGTGTGTGTGGTTGGGGTCCCCAGCACTCACCCCCTGATTCTCCTGTTCCCCCCAGATGCGCATCCAGGGCCTGGACTTCCCCCAGCTGAGAGAGCGCTGCTCGGAGTGCCCCGGGGCCTTCCCCAGCGAGGATGCCTTGCGGGGGATGGGCAAGCGGAGCTTCCTGCGGACCCTCAATGTCACGCTGGGCCTTGTGCTGCGCAGACTGGCAGCCATACAGCAGCACCTGCCCGAAGCCCGAGGCTTGGAGAAGCCCCCCGCAGCGAGGCCGAGTGCCCAGGACTTGGAGATGCTGAAGATGGCCAGGCTGAACATCCACGGGCTCAGGAACAACATCTTCTGCATGTCCCGGCTGCTGGGAAGCTCCTGGGATGCGGCTGAGCCCACTCGGGCAGCCCCCGGGACCTCGCCGCCGCCCACCCCCGACCCAGGCGCCTTTCAGCGCAAGCTGGAGGGCTGCAGGCTCCTGCGCGGCTACCACCGCTTCATGAGCTCAGTGGGGCAGGTCTTCGGTGAGTGGGGGAAGAGCCCGAGCCAGAGCCACAGACACAGGCCCCCCCGGGCCCTGCAGAAGGAGGCCCGCAGAGCCAGATCCTCCAGGAGGGGCAAGAGACTCGTGCCTAGGGGGCAGCTGCCCCGGTAGCCTTAGGGGCACCCCTCGCAGGAGAAGGATGTGGCAGGTGTCTGCGGATGGAAGGGGCGTGGCAGGAGGACGCCTCCGGGGTCTCCAAATCTGCTCCCACCCTCGCCCCGCTCAGAAGTGCACTTTAAGAGGTGGGGGCTGGGCAGGCCCCTTCTACCTCCTCCGGGCTGTGGGGTAGAGTCAGGCTGTCGCACTCCCCAGCCCCAAGTTCCCAAGTCCTGGTGGGGTGGTCAGGTCAGGCCACGCAGGGCCAACTTTCCATTGATTCAGGGGTCTGATGACACAGGGTGACTCACGGCTGGGCTGACTGCCCCCCTGCTTTGCTCCCCGGAGGCCTGTGGCCCTTCCCTCTCATGACTTGCCGGGCTGTTGCCCCCAGACTTCCTCCTTTCCGTGGTTCTGAAGGGAGGTCACGGTCTGAGCGGGCCTCCTATGCCTCACTGCGTCTCGGCCAGACACCTGGATGTCTGGGTGACCTCACTTTAGGCAGCTGTATCAGGCGCAGGGTGTCCTAGAAGGAGAACTGATCTGAGGGTCCAGGGAACAGGACTCTGGTCCCAGCCCAGCCCCAACTCGCTGTGTGACCTCGGGCAGGTCACTTTACCTTCCTGGACCTCAGTTTTCTCTTTGTGAAGCCAGGGAGTTGGGGACCGTGTAAGGCCTCCTCTGTCTGTCTGTTGCTGGGACTGTGTGACATAGGGTGGCTATCAGATTCTCTGTAAATCAGGACACACGGTGACAATGGCCATGGGTGGGTCAGGCCGAGCTCTCCGCAGACCTCCCAGCCCCTGGCAGCCCAGCCTTGGGGCCTCGCTGTGGCAGCTCCCCCTGGTGGCGTCTCCTGGAATTTTCTCACGCTGAAACCATTGCCCTCCCAGAGAGGGTTCTGGAAGCTGCTGGGCCGATTCCCTGGAGGGACATGATTAATTTATCAATTTTTATCAGTTTTATATTTATAAGGCCTATTTATGATGTGTATTTAATGTTAATATTGTGCCAACATGTATTTAAAACTTGCCTGGTTTCTAAAGCCCCTGTGTCTGTCTCTCTGTTGCCTTGTGGGAGAGGAATTTTGGGGGAGGGGGCTCAGCTTCTTGGAGAAACGGGGGTTCCCAGGTGCCAAGGCCAAAAGCATTCACGCCCTGGGGGTGCACTGGACATCCTTGATCTGTCCAGAAAGGGATGTCACATGCTCCGGCCAGCCAGGGGCTCTGAACGTGGGGGCGTCTCAAACACAGACAAGGTGTTTGTTCTGGCTGAGTCGAGCTCCCTTGAGACGTTGGGGTGTGAGGAGGTGGTGGCAAGGGGGTGGGAGGAGGGGTGGAGTGTGTGGGGTGTCCCTGGGCTCCTGTAGGCGTGTGGCTGGCGTGTATGTGCTGCTGCGTGTGGCATGTGTATTTCTCTCGCCTCATCTTGAAGCCTAGATGTTGGTGTCATATAATGAGTCCTGTGTGTGTGTGTGTGTGCGTGCACATGGATATCTGGGTGTGTCTCTGCACACGTATCCATACATGTGCATGTGTAGGTGTGTGCCAGTGTATCTTGTCATATATGTTCACGGATCACCGCGGGGGGACATGGGCACTAGCACCCTGCCTGATGCGCAGTGAGCACAGAGCAACAGGACGCCCACGGTAGGTGGAAGCACAGGATTCGAGTCAGACAGACGTGGCTGGGTTCAAGATCTTCTCTCAGCCCCGTCTCATCTCTCTGTGTGACGTTGGGAAAATTGCTTGCTGTCTCTGAGTCTTTGGTTCCTCATCTGTGAAATGGACAAAAGAATAACAGATCCTGCCTCAGACAGGGCCTGTGACCTGACATGTGTTTAAAACTGCTTCCTGGGGAGCCCCAAAAAGTTAGGGTTTCCATCTCACCCCCGGAAAACCGGGCTCCCTTCACAATGCCCAGGGCCGGCACCTGTGAGCCGGTGACATGCTGAGCCAAGAGCTACAAGGCAAGGGCTCACAGGAGCAGATGAACTTGACCTGGATCAGTGGCTGGCCACCCCCTCTTCCTGTCTGAAATGGCAGACAGAGCTGGGGACAGGATGGGAACAGGGCTTGACATTGGTGTGGAGGAGGGCCCGGTGTGGAACACTCTGCATATGATCCATTTTGCAAATGAAAAGACTGAGGCTTAGAGAGTTTAGGTGGGCCTGCCCACATCCTCAGAGCAAATTAACTCGGGGTGGCACAGTTTGAATTCAGACCCGTGGGATTCCAGGGCAGGAGCATCTTCCTCTGCCTCTGTCACTTGGCTAATAATCTCATGAGTCCCTGAAGGCACAGAAGTCCGGGGCAAGGGGCAGACAGACAACAGACAGGCAAAAGGACCAGCCGGAGCATCTGAGAGTGCAGTAAGCGCCCAGCAAAACAACAGCAGGGTGATGTAACAGAGGGAGCGAGCCAGGCGATGTGAGTGGTCAGGGCGGTGTCTGGAGAGGTGACGTCCTCCCTGTGGTCTGAGTGACATGCAGAAAGGGAGATGGGACAGCTGGGGCAAAGGCTCCGACGTTCAGGGATCAGAGTACAGTGAGCGAGTGCATCGTGACTTACCCAAAGGCCCAGAGAGGGGAAGCATCTTGCTCAAGGTCACAGAGCTCAGCTGGGTGAGGTGGCTCATGCCTGTAATCCCAGTGCTTTGGGAGGCCAAGGCAGGAGGTTTGCTTAAGGCCAGTAGTTCAAGACCAGCCTGGGCAACATAGCGAGACCCCCAATTCTACAAAAAAATTGAAAAATTAGCTGGGCGTGGCGGCACATACCTATAGTCCCAGCTACTCGGGAGGTTGAGGCAGGAGGATCGCTTGGGCAAGGTAGTACAGGGCCCCTGACTTCCGGCTGTCTTCACGGGCAGCTGCCCATACAGTCCAGGCCATTTGCCAAGCCCCCGTAAGTGCCCTCTGCGGCCTGCACTGGGCTCCCCCTTGTCCTCAGCGCTCCTACCACAGTGGCGCCTTTTGGCTCATGAAATGCCTGAGGCTCCCTCCTACCACAGGGCCCCTGCCTATGCTGTTCCCTATGTCTAGAATGCTGTTCCCTGTCCTTGTTGTCAAGTTAACTCTCCTCGTCGTCAGATCTCAGCCCCAGGGGCCATCCTCCGCAATTCTTCCCCACCTGCCTGTGGTCTGTGTCCAGCAACTGGGTTACACATTCTCTCAAACTGCCCCAGACCCCGAGAGGTGTCTGTGTTAGAGACGGCCTCCCCTGTTAGCCTGGAGCTGCCGGGGACAGAGACGGCATCTGCTTTGCTCCCCTCCGTCCCGGCGCCCAGCACGGTGCCTGGTATACAGTAGGAGCTCAAGGAGAAGCAGGGCAGTGGGCCCAGCCTCACAACCCACAGGAGAAGACAGAGGCAAGTGTGGCGCAGGGGGACGTTGAGACCCTGAGGTGCTCACCAGGGAGCCCCCTAGACAGGGCTCCCCCCAGCCCCTGGCTGGCCCCTACCCAGGAGGGTGTCTGAGGCTGGCGTTAAATGGGGCATGCTCGCAGCCCAGGAAGCAGATGAGGGGGCGTGGCTCTGGGCAGGGGGTCTCAGGCGTCCCATCTATGAGGATTGTCACCTCTGTAGTGTCTCCCAATAAGTCACAGTGGCAGGTAACCCCAAACCACCGTCTCCAGCCTGATCCTCTCCCAAGCCCAGATCCGACAGACCCAGTTACCAGGATGTCTGCTGGTAGCGCTGTGGGTGCCTCGCAGCCGAACTCACCACCCTCCTCCCAAATCCTGCACTTGCTTCCCGTGTGCCCCCCTTGAGTTCCAGGATCCCAGCCCTTCCCTTGCTTCTCCCCCACTCCTCTGCCCCGGGGCCCCAGCCCTGCGATCTTCCCACACCCGTCGCTCCGCCTCCTCCTCTCCCATCGCCAGCCAGGGTCTGGCTCCCTGGACCCAGACACGGTCTAAAAACCTCGATGTTGGCCCATCTTCTCCTGCCCGCAGCCCTCCCCGGCCCCTCCTGCCCTACTGCCCGGGGCGTCTGTCCCCAGCTCCCCGCGGGCATCAGAGACCCCCAGCTCCCAGGCCCCAGCGACTCTGCCAGCTCCTCCCTGCGTTCCCTCCC
>VBSM01003230.1:3917276-3974131 GCA_008086735.1 Cheirogaleus medius | reverse complement strand
TCCTCAGCACCCCCTCTGCCCCATTGTTGCTGCTCCCATTCCCCTCCCCCACCCACCTCTGGCCACCGTGGGGCCCTCTCTCTCCTCCTTGCCACCTGCCACCCCTAAACCTCCCGAGCCCTCCTCTCTGGTCCTTGTGTCCAACCTCAGGCCCTTCCTGTGACAATCACAGCTGCGCCAAGGGTCTTCCCTTATACGCCCCCCCCATCCATCCCCAGCCTTCCCCTCGTCACCCAAGCCTGGGGTTGCCGGGAGAGGGTTTCAGGCACTTGGGCAGGCTGGTGGGGGATCTCTTTCTAAGCATGTGTTCGGGGACATCTTGAGCTGCCTCCAATTCCTTTGAGGCACGTGGGGAAGCCTTCTGGAAAGAGACAGGCTCTGTGGTGAGAGCTGGGTTTGCATTCTGTCTCCACCACTCACCAGCTGGGTGACCATGTGCAGGTAACTTAACCTCTCTGATCCTCATTTTCTGCATCTGTTAAAAAATAAATAAAAGGGTGTGGGGGTGGGGATAATAATTGCTCCCTCCCAGAATGGATGGGAAGCACCTTCCAGAGAGCCTGCCGCCTCGGCCTCGGTGCAGGGTGGCAGTCCCAACAGAGGGGCTCAGGACACGGGGTTGAGACGCCCTGGGGAGGCTTGGCCGAGGAGAGTGCGGCTGGTCTGGGAAGAGTCGAGTCCCTCTGGATCCTTGGCACTCTTGGTGGCTGTGACACCCCCGCTGAAAAACAGTCTCTTGTTCTCAGGGTTGACAGGAGGGTGAATGACATTCTTTCACGCACCGTGTGACTGCAGGTGGCTGTGCCCCTGGTGAGGAGCCCTGCGTGGAACGTACATCAGATGCCAGAAAACGATCTCCACTTGGCCCTGGAATGGAACCTCTCTTTCCTTTCTGGGGGGTGGTGAGGTGGGGGTGAGAACGGGCCGCGGCCCCACGGAGGGGAACGTGGACATGACTTGGTGTGACCAGAGAGGAAGTTTAGAAAACCAGAGACAGCTCCGGCCTGGGAGGCAGCAGCCACTGTCCGTCCCAGCTGGGCCCCCTCCCGGCTGTGTGGCCCCTGGCGAGTCACGCCCGAGTGATCTGTCCCTCACCTACCAGGGAAGCGGTGGGACGGGAGAGCTTCGGAGGCCCTTTCCAGCCCTAAGTTTTTGTCACTCTGCAGCTGTCTCTTTAGAGACGCGAGGCAGAGACGCTGAGCTAACACCGACGTGGCCAAAGCCAAGATAATCAGCCCCGTGGTTTTGTCTCCCGGGCGCCCTGTATCAGCAAGGCCTTGGGGGTGTTCCGGCACTTGCTCATTCTGATAGGTAATCAAGGCGACATCTGCGGACCCAAGCTTCCGGGAGAAGGGCTGATCCAACAGTTTCTGCCCTCAGCCCTTCTCCCTTCCTGAACCACGTGAGTGTGACGTGGACCTCCTGATCCCCAGGGGCCAGGCTGCTCCCCACCGAGTGTTCCCTAACGTGATTTCTTTGCTCTGGCCCCATGTCCTCCTGACCTTCCACAATCAGCCGGAGTCTGGGGACGCCATTCCCTAAAGAAATATTTAATGTGTGCCTCCCCCGCGCCTGGCACCGAAAATGTGTCGCAGGGAATTCCCACACGGCGGGAGATAGCCATGCTTCCTGCCCCTGAGGGGTTTGCAACCCGGAGAGGGGTGAGAAGGTGATTCAGCACCCACAGGGCAAGGGGCGAGGGACGGACCGGATGGGCCCACGGCTCCTGGAAGGGTGGGAGGGAAAAGGAAGCTAGATGGGGAAATGAGGCGTGCTAAGGTGGCGATGTGTCCAGTTGGAAGTAAGGTGACAAATAGGCAGCACACGGCTCTGAGGCTCGATTTTATCTCAAAGGAGCCCATTCCCCTAATTTTAGTGATAGACCTGGTTTCTCTCCGTCGCTCTGATCATCTGCAATTGAAGGTTCACTCGGTTGTTGTCTGGACCCTTCTCCAGAAGGAAAGTGCTGTCCTCATCTTCTTCACCGCCTCTACCCAGCGCCCGGTCGGAGCCCTGCACAGAGAAGGTGCTGGAAAAGCCCCTGGCGGGTGCATATGGGTGTCCAAGCAGGAGACTGACAGACTCAAAGTCATGTTTCAGGATGGCAGGTGGGCAAAGAGGCCAAACATTCTGACTTTTAAGAATCTGGGACAAGCCAGGCATGGTGGTGCATACCTGTAGTCCCCGCTACTCTACTCGGGAGGCTGAGGCAGGAGGATCGCTTGAGCCCAGGAGTTTGAGGCTGCAGCGAGCTAGGCTGACGCCACGGCACTCACTCTAGCCTGGGCAACAGAGTGAGACTCTGTCTCAAAAAAAAAAAAAAAAAAAAAAAAAAAAAAAAAAAAAAAAAAAAAAAAGAACCGGGGACATTTTCTTCCTGGTGCCTGCTAATCAGTGGTTTCTTGGCCCTCGCCAGAGCCCGGGCACGCGGCATCCAGGCCGGGAACGCGGAGGTGCGTGGGAGGATGCGAAACCGCGCCACCAGCCCGAGACGAGAACAGAATCAGTCTTTGTCCTCATCTTCACATGCACCTGTCGTCCCAACCTCTTGACAAACATTGTGTCATTCACCTTCCAAACCTCGCCTGGTGGGGGGGTGTCGGTGGGAGAACACGGAGCCACATTCCCCGCATTCCTGCCTCCTGACAGCTCCTGGTACCAGGGCCGGCGGCCGCAGGGCCTGGGATGGCCAGAAATTCCAGCTGACTCATCCACGGGGGAGCAAGGCCAACGGGAGGGGACGGGCGGAATCTCCTGGGGCCCTGCCTCTGTCAAAGTCCCCAATTCAGAGAGGAAAGTGGGGCGGGCGGTGCTGGCCAGGATCGTACGGGCTGTTTCTGCTTGAATGATGCTCAGGTGTCATTTGAGGCGCCAGGAAGCGGTGACAGGTGCAGCACAGCGTCATGGGTGGAAGTCTGGGCTCGGACCTCAGATACCTGGATTTGTGTCCCCACTCCGTTGTCATCACCCCCGTGACCTCAGTGTCCTCGTGTGTAAATGGGGGTGGGTAATGGTTCCGTGCAGCACAGTGGCTGAGGCTGAAGCCAGAAGGTGTGAAAGCTGAGCCCAGTCCCTGGCACGTGGACATCGGTCAGCAATGGGGACTTGTGTGAGGACATCACCCTTTGATGCGATGATGTGAGACTCACTTCCGGGTGGGCAGGCGGGTGTGTGATCAGCCCCGGGACAGCAGCTGCAAAACTGTACTTGGGGAATGTCCCTGCCCTGCCTTGGGACTCGGGGCAGAATTTCTCTCTGATTTCCCTGCCGGGCTGGCGTCGGGCAGTGGCCGAGCCTCCCACGCCCCAGGACCGTAACCGCAGTCAGGGAATGAGACCAAACAGAGCGGGCAGCTGCCTTTCCGGTCCCGGTGCTGGCCGCCAGATGGTTCATACCCTGATCCCTGCCAAATTCGCTCGCTCCTCCCCCAGATGCATCCGAGGCCAAAGCGTTTCTCAAAAGGGGGAAATGCACGACTTTCGTCACCGCCTCACCGAGTCACGGGAGCCCCTGGCCTGGCCCCGCCTTCCAGCCGTCTTCCCAAGGGGATGTCTCTGAAGGTTTTCCCCTAATCCTGTCCCGGGACCGGGGAATGCGAAGTCCGGGAATGAGGAGAGGATATGGGACACAGCGTGACCTTGAGGTTGCGGGGCTGCCCTCTTCGGTTCTCACTTTCCCCATCTGTGAAACAGGCCCCAGCTGACGTCACTCTCGCCGTTTCCGGCAGCCTGGTCCCAGGGCGTCCCAGCTGCCCCAGTGTGGGCAGAGCCGCCAGGCAGATTGCTGTCCCTCCTCAACAGGAGAGCACCGGGGTTAGCAGGCAAAGGAACGGCTCTGGGTTCGAATCCTCACCCTGACCCCTTGCCGGCTCTGTGACTTTAGGCAAGATACACACCCTCTCTGAGCAGTTATGCTATCTGTAAAACAGGCATAATAATTGTCACCTCCAGAGTTTTAAGGATGAAATGAGTTGATGCGTGTGCAGAACTTGGCATGGTGTCTGAGATTCACCATGTTATATTTTTATTTTGTCCCCACAGATATTTTGTCTCCAGTTCACCGAACTGCCCACCTTACAGTGTGAGAAACTGAGGCCCAAACGGCGGTTGGTGGGAAGAGAATTCAACCCCGTGTCCGTGTTTCAGGCGCCGCACCAGGCCGGCTCGGGGAAGCTGCAGTAACTCAGGGAAAAGTCCCGCAGTGTCTGCCTCAGCGGCCGGTGGCCCTCGGAGCGGTGCCCGGGGACGGCTTGGTGGCTGCTGCCTCCCCTCTCGCCCGCGCAGCCGTTCCACATGTTTCAGGCAGCAGCCTGGGGAGCCCGAAAGCTGTTTCTCTGGCGGTTCTTTCTGGTAGCTTCTCTTCGCTTCTCCCCAGCTGGCCTGTCATAGCTTTATCTTTCCTGTCACTTTCGAAATCACACCGACCGCAGTTCCTTTCTCAGCAGAGCCCTGGACGTGCCTTGGCCAGCCTGACCTCGCCAAGGGAGGGCGCGGACGGCCGGGACACGCTTACGAACGGTGCCTTGACCAGCAGCCACATGAGTTGCCTGTAGCATGTCATTCGTTCCCGTCCCCAGGGTGCCTGGGGCCCTGGGAAATGGTGGCCTGGGGAGTTCTAGTGACCCAGGGCAGCCCACTGGAACGAACTCTGTCCTGAATGCAACTTCACCGGCGCCACCTGCCTCCTCAACGCCACGAAGGAGGTGTTAGCAGCCCCCTTCTTTGGATGAAAAACTAAGACTCAGAGAGGTCGTGTGACTTGTCCACGGCCACCAAGCCACCGTGAGGACCACATTGGGCTAACTCCAAAGCCCTGGCTCTTTCCTGATAGGTGGCGGGAGCACGGCCTGGAGCTCGGCTACCGTCTCTCTGCCGAACCGGGTGCCAGGCCATGAGCTCCCCTCTGGAACCTGGCCCCGTCGCTGGGTCGTTGCCTTGCCTCGTCACGGAGGAGACAGTCAAACCAACTCTGGGAGAAGCATCAGCAAAAAGGGGTGCATGTGTGTGTGTGTGAAGACGAGTGTGCATGCAAGTGTGAGGGTGCACGTTTGTGTAAGGCTGTGCGTGTGCACATGCGTGTGAGTGTGCGTGGGGGGCGCTATGTTGTGTGAGACTGCGTGAGGGTGGAGGTGTGCACACTCACGTATGTGTGCGGGTGGCTGTCACATGCATGTGCACAAGCGTGAGGATGCGTGTGTGGGAAGGTGAATCTGCACGCTGGCGTGTGTGCACATGTGTGCTCACGCATGTGTGCGTGCTCGGTGAGGAGGTGCGGGGAAGCGGGGAGAGGATGGGTGCTGGGGTGGGGACACTGTGGTCGCCACCAGATGGGTTCTTTGGATGTTTGCGACCTCCTTGGTATTGAGTACCAGGCGTTCCCCAGCACCAGTGACAGATCTTGTGAAAAATGTACTTATCTTCCCGTACAAAGGGCGCCATTCGAGCACATGGCGGGTTCCTTTCCTGGAGGACAGGACCTGCTTTCACCTGGGCTTTGCGGAGCCAGTTTACCTTGGCCGCGAGCACTTGGCAGGCCCAGCTTCCTGGGCCAGACCGTGCCCTGGGCCCACGGCTGCTTCTCCACCTCAGGGAGTGGCCTGTCCTATCTCAGGGCAGATTAACTTCCCTGGCACCCGCTTTGTTTTGGCTCATTAAAGAGGAGCAGCGGCTGAGAGCCGAGGCCTCTCCCTCCACCCTCGGGCCTGGTTCTGCCCCAAACACTTGATTTAGAGCTTCTCCGGCAGCAGGGGAAGCACCTAGGGCCTGGGCTACTTTGTCTGCTGAGATGTGGGAGAAGGATTTGGTTTCCCCACTGCGTGGCCGGAGCAGCCTTTGTGTTGTTGGGTGTTTCTTCCTCTGGGTGGGTCGCATAAGCAGGAGACAGGAACCTGAGCCTTGTGGGGACAAAGTTCTTCTGGGACTGCTTTTTTGTATATGTCTTGCCAGGGAAAGCCCCCATGTTCATTTAAATCTGGTTTTGTGTTTTTTTAATTCATTCCACCCCCAGCCCTCACCCCAAACCGCTGCTTTCGTTCACATGTTGCCTCTCAAGCATCACAAAGACCACGATGCCTTAGCTTTGAAACAATTCGACCAGCGCCACTCGGACTGCAGGCTTCCCAAGGGCAAGGCCTGGATCTCTCGTAAGCCTGTTATGCCCTCATGTCTGGCTCCGTGCCTGCGGCCCGGGGCATAACAGGCCTCGGGCATACTTTGCAGATGAGCAAAGGAAGAGGTAAGTCAGTCGCTACTGCTGTAGGTACACAGCCTTGGTAGGTGACCTTAATCCAAAGATCCTTTGGATCTCTGGGCCAAAATTATATTGAGCCCAAATCCACTTCCCTCTGAATGCCACGCTCTGAGACAACACAGAGTAGAGCCACCTACGTAAAGACAGACATTCTAGTCCTCCAGAGGCCTGGATCCAAGCTGAATGTGGTTCCCATAACCATTCCTCACACCACACAGATGCAAGATCATTCCCTGGGTGGTCACCTGCACCAGGACACAAGCAAGTTTTCGATGTACAGCTTGAAACACGGTTCATGAGCTGGACCCAACATTCTAGGTGTAGCCCGGGCAGAGACAAGCACACTGGAGGTTGTAGGATTGTGTCCTTCAAAAAGATATGGTGAAGTCCTAAGCCCCAGTTCTTGAGACTATGACCTGATTTGGAAATAGGGTCTTTGGAGATATGATCAAGTCAAAATGAGCTCATACTGGATGAGGGTGGGCCCTAAATCCAATGACTGATGTCTTTATAGGGAGAGAGACTTGGAGACACAGACATGCAGGGGAGGAAGCCTTGGGAAGGCAGAGGCAGGACAGGAGTGATGTGCCTACAAGCCAAGGATTGCTGGCAGCCATGGGACACCAAGAGAGAGCCACGGGACTGATTCCCCTTCATGCCCTCCAGACACCTTGATTTTGGACTTCTGGCCCCAGAACTGTGAGGGAATACATTTCTGTGGTTTTAAGCCACTCAGTTCATGGTGCTTTGTTATGGCGGCCAGGGACACTAACATATGGGCCCACTGTCCCCCTTGACCGGTGCATCAATGCAAAACAACATTCTTCGCAATCATATGGTCGCACCCTGAAAATACTTAAAGGAACCAGATAGAAACCACTGAAATTAATTAAAGAGTTTAGAAAAATGATTGGACACGAGATAAACGCACCAAGGTCAAGGCCTCCATCTTTACTAGGAAGCTATTGAGAACCACAATCGCAATACCCCGTTCACAGTAGCATCCGAAGCCATAAACCACTTAGAATAAACCTGTGCGGGTTCCCGATAAAGAACACTATATAATTTGAGAAATTTTAAAAGAGATTTGAATAAAATAAATATTGTTAAATGGGAAAAAAATTAAATTGAAAACATTTGTTTAGCCCCAAATCAATCTGCTGGTTCATGATTCCAATCAAAACCCCAGTATGATTCATTGACTTTTTTTTTTTAAATCAATATTTAATGGATGAGAGAAAATGACAAAGACATTTCTGAAATAGAGGGGTGAGGTGGGGTTAGGAGAGTCCTGGCCCACCAGATATTAGAACATATTAACTAAAAATACTTGAGTAGGATAAAAAATGGTACCGTAAACCAAGAGGTGCCGTTCAATGTCTATCACCTCCTTCCAGAAACAAGCTCAGGCGGGCTGAGATGGGCAAGACAAGACCTAAGGAAGTTAAACAGTACTGTTGAGAATTTGGAGGAACTCAGGTGCTACACAAATTAAAGAAAATCCCCTGTTCACCATTTATAATCTACAACATGGAGCATCAACCTCACCAAGAGGGGTCCTGCTTTATAATGCCACCCAACTGAGTTGCTTTCTTGGTGGAAAGGAAGTCCCTGAGCCCTATGTCTCCAATGACACCAAATGCTGTCATGCTGTCCTGCTGTCAAAAGGCAGGCGCTTTTTCTCAGTCCAGACATTTCAATTTCCAGAATCAAATCAGGTTGAGGAAGCACCCTGAATTTGCTGACAACATTCTCAGTTTCATCAGAAGTTTGCTGAGCACCCGTGATGGGCCAAGCTCTGTGCCAGGCCCCAAGGGTTCCTGAAGGTTCTGGACACGTGGCTATTTGTGCCTTGCTCAGGATGGATTTGCACCAGCTCCTCACACAGACTCGCTGAGGACGGGTCCAGCCAAGCAGTCACATGTCACTGAACACGTCTTGGTTTTTCTCACCTCATTACGTGAGAATGACCAAATTCTTTATAAATACAATCATTTTTATTGAGTAAGAAGGAATAACTTAAAATGTTAATTACACTTGAGGGCATTTTAGAGAGAATGTTTTTGCCGTGGTATAGGCATAGGAGAGGCCAGGTCCCAAACGCAGAAGTCTGGGCCGAAGCCAGGGTGAGGACCAGGGAGATGAGAGAACGCCAGCGCCCCAAGGAAGAGAGGATATTGTGCAAGCAGCTGGCAAACCTGGCTCGATTTTACGGACCAGTGGGGAGACTGTCCTAGTTTGGCGGATGGTGGCCCTGGAAACACATTATAATCACCTAAGGAGCTTTTAAAAAAAATCTGTGCCCAGACCCTAGGCCAGCCCAAGTAAATCTGAATCTCTGGGGGACACGCTGGGGCATCCAGGCATCTGTGTGTGGTGGCTAAAGCTCTGCAGGTGACTCCGATGTGAAAGCAAGTCTGAGAACACAGCTCTGACCACGAGCAAGGTGGCTACTTCTTGCTTCGTTGTACCCGACCTGGTGCAAATAAAACCACATACACATGCGCATAGACACATGAGCAAGTGTAAAACTCTGGTCAACATTGCAATTTTAAAGAAATACATCTTGAGCATATCTGCGGTCAGGTATCATGGTTGATGACAAAGCAGTGCGTAGCAGACAATTGTGACGGTAATGCAACCTTAGACTAATCTCTCAGTCTTATCCACAGTTTGACTTGATTCTTTCTTAAAAACAAAACAAAACAAAAACATTATTGATTTCTTTTCAGATGTGTAGGAAAAAAAAGATTCTGGAGATACATACCAAATAAACTAGGGCTTCCTTATCTTACAAAGTTAGTTGTTTCCCTCTTAGCTGTCTTTATCTGGTTTCCTTTGACTAAAAGTACTTATATCTAAGACCCTTTCTTGAAGGCTGAACCCCTCAGCAAGGGGTTGAGAGGGTGACATTTGTGCTTTCTTTAGGGTTTGCCTGCAGAGTGTGCAGATGAGGAAGCCCACAAGACTTTTTCTAGAAGTTTCTATGCTCCTCAGAGATTTGCTGTAATTGAGGGTAGGGTCATGGTTCTGATTTAGCCGTCTTCTTGCTGATGCTAGTTAGTCTGACGCATTTTGACTTCCCGAGTCCTAGCCTGATGCCCCAATGCGAGCTGGTCACCATGTGGCATATCCCAAGGGAAGAAGAAAGCATCATAAGGTTTAGGGGTTGGGGCTTCTGTGTAATAAACAAACCTATGTCCAGATCAGAAGGAAGAAACTAAAGAGAGGAGATCCAACCCTTTTCAGAAGATCTGACCCTGCCCTGTCCCTGGGTGGCCCTTACTTAACCCATTACCCGGAGTCCCCTCCAGGGCAAAGCCTGCCCGGAGCTCTGGTCCTGAGGAAACCTCAACTCTGAGAAAGAAACCCGGTGGCTGCTGCTCTCAAGGAAGAAGCTGGAGTAGGAGCTAGACTAGGGCTAACAAGGCAGGCCTCTGTCAAAATCTTCCAAGGAGGTGAGGGGAAAAAAATAAAGATTCCTCATTTACATTGAGAATAAACTTCCTGTCCTATTAAACAATGAGGCATTCAAAATCCGCCTGAGTAAAAGTCCCCTGATGCAATGCGAGGGTGAGCAATCTCATGTCAGGCTGTTGTTACGGGATTTATACATGTCCTAGCGAGGGCTTGAGGTGGAAATCAGAGCCAAAAACAATAGCCCTAAACCCGACATGCACACAAACCTCATTCCAGAGGAGTTTCCTTAAGAGAGCACCGGGCAGACTTTTCACAAACAAAGTGACTTCAAAGGTAGGCTTGCATCACTGCCCTCCCCCACTTGACACTTCCCTTTCGCCCAGACCTGGCCCCTGTGTCTCTTGGTTTACTTTATGAGGTTCTCACACACATTGCAAAGCAATTATCCGAGCCCCTCGCAGGCCAACAGGAAAGCAATTGTAACTGAGTACTTCCTTTGTCAGGCGCTGACGCTGGCCGCGGCAAGGGCGATGACGTTGGCCGTGGCAATGGTGATAGGAGGTGTGCGGGGCGAGTCAGCACCCAGTGACATGACACCCCCCCCCACACACACACACACAGTTCTCTCAGAGCGAATTCCCCAGGGAGGAGGAGGCCAGCGGGACGGGATGGAGGAATGGGGAAATTTTCTTACATCACTTGCCGTGCCTGTTTTCCCTCACAAAACCCTGAGTCATGACTGAAGCCGTGTTGCCTCGGGTCTCTGGGTGAAACTGGGAGGTTGTAGATTTGGAAAGCTGATTCTGTCTCCTGACTCTTATTCACTTCGTCAGAGGGAAATGTGTATTATTTCAGGCGACCCTGTTCTAGTCGAAGTGCCTTCTGAGGGAAGGGATTACGTGAGGAAAGTGGCTCTGTAGTGGCTTAGTAAGCTGATGCCATGCTAGTGAACAATATCTGACATTCGGTGAGTTTACAAAAAGGGCAGTCTCTCTGTTTGTTTAAAGCAAGATTAAATGAAAGGAAAAGTTTTTCTTTCCCATCCCAAGACAAATGTGAAACACATGTTCTCCCTTTTGACTTTGCAAGTACAAGGCTCAAACAGTTCTCCCCACCCCCTTCAGCTGTGAGTTTTCAAGGATTGCGGAATGTTTCCTCTCTTTGGTGGCCAAAGCCAATATGAGCCTTTATGTTTCCAGACAGTGGAGCTGATGGTGATAGCCTGGTTGATTGTAGCTAATCGCGTGGGGTGTTCCTGGGCCTCCTGTTTTATGGGTAGATAGGATGGTAAGATCTAGAACAAGGAATCCCAGGCTTGGATTCAAGGCTTTGATAGGCCTTTGCCCATGTGACCTCAAGAAGCCTCCCTTTCCTGCAAAATGAAATTGGTTGGACCCTTAAATGTCTTGGGTAATTTCCAACTCCAGAAAGAAGGTTCATTCAGGTTGGTTTTTCTGGAATTTGGGAGATGTTTCTGGCATGAGGGCACCCTTAGCGTCGGTTCGGGGCAGTGTGCAGGCCTGAGAGTTGGGAGACCTCAGTCAAGGAGGCTGCCCTGCCATTGATTCACCATGACCTTGAACAACTCATTTCCCCTCTCTGTGAGTCCTTCTTATCTGAGAGAGGAGGTTTGGAAGTCTTGCCCCTGACATAGCCGTTCAGATATGAGACAAGCCTGAATGAAACTAGGGTGTAAAGTACTTTGAGTTCCTTGGAATGAAAAGATTATTCATCTTGGAAGATAAGTTAAAAAAAAATGCTAGCCCATAAATATTTTTCGGATTATCTCAAGAATAAAGTAAAGAAAATCAATATTATCTACTCTTGGCTTTCCTTAAACTGCTACTGGTTTAGGGAATATAAGCACCAAATAATCAACACGGGTTGTAAAAATCAGGACTTTTTCCCTGTGTTTTGGCCAAAACAATGTTCCTAGCAGATTGCTTTGATCAGGTAGCTACTCTGCTCAGAAACTGTCATGATTCCACTTGTCTCCAGGATTTGGTCCAAACTGACATCCAATTCCCATTATGACCTGGCTTCAACCTGCATTATTTACTACCTCTCCTACACAAAATCCTGGAATTCCCTGGAGCCTCCACAATGATGTCAGAATCACCCCTGCAAGGTGTCCTCACAAGTGGGTGGCCCATCTCCCTTTAGATGCGGTGGTAGGGAGAAGGCTCTGATATGCAAAGCAATCTGGCCTTTTTCTAATCACCCCTCATTGTTAGAAACTTTTCCCATATTTTATTTATATATATTCTTTCTTTTCTTTTTTTTTTGTAAAGAGATGGTGTCTTGCTACGTTGCTATGTTGCCCAGACTTGAACTCCTGGCCTCAAGTGAATCTCCTGCCTCAGTCTCTACAATAGCTGGGACTATTGTCATGCACCACTATACCCAGCTTCCTTCCCAATATTGAGTCAAAATTTGCTTCACCATAAATCTCAACCATCCATAGGTCCTACTGGAGCTACAACAATTCAGTTTCATTCCTTTTCCTCAATGTTTGAAGATAGCTATCATGTCACCCCTGAGAAATCTCTTCTTCAGGCTAAACAACTGTAATGTCTTTAACAAATTTTCATTGACTTGTTTTTCAGACTCCTAAATGTCGTTGCTGTTACCTTTCCCTAGATAGACTTCAAATGGTCAATGTCTCTTTAAAAAAAAGTGACGCTTCTAACTAAATGCACAGTCTTAAATGTGGACTGACTGGTGGCACTAATATCTCCTTTGTTTCAATGATAGGTTAGGTAAGAGATGTGACAATATTTAAGTGGCTTAAAGAATATAAACATTTTTTCTCTCTCATGTAATTGGGGTGAGTGATCCAGGTTACCAAGTGGTCCTACTTTCTGCTGTCATTCAGCGACCCAGGCCCCTTCCAACTGGGGCTCTGCTATTCTATGGGATGTTCTGGTCCCAGCTGGATTGCTCCTAAGTCCCAGATGCAGCCAGAAAAGGGACGAGCATGAGGAAGGGGTTTGCCCATCTCTTAAGGCCCCCAGTTCCCAAAGCAGATCATGGCTGTATTTAACCGCAAGGGAAGCTGGGAAACAGTGCAGCCAGGCAGCCTGTGTGGGAACCCCCACCACTATGGAAGAACAGGAGAATGGACATTGGTAGCCACGAGAGGGACTTTTTCACATCAACTGTGGTTAAGATGTCATTGCTCCATCTGCTTCTCCAGAGATTGGTTTTTTGACCCCAGACACAGTATTTTACACTGATACCTAATTGTATTTCAGCTGCTTGTTTTTGTCTGTCATTCTAGCCCCAAAAGATCTTTCTTGATATAGCAATGAATACATTTTATTTATCCCTTCCAGTTTCATATTATCTGAAATTATCTGACATTATCTGTATCCGGTGTGTTTCCTTACATCATTGGCAAACGGGAATGAAGATGGAAAAGAGAAATGGGCCAAACAGAGCCCTGTCATGGTGCTAGAGCCACCCTCCACCCTGCCATCGATCCACCATTAGCTCTTTTTGGAGATGAATATTCACTTATACAGACCACAGTCTTTCCAAGAAAATCACAGAGCCTGTGTCAGGTGCCCTGCTGAAATGCATGGCATAAAGGGACCCAAGGCCTTCCATGCTACTCCCACAAGGACCACAGAAACTTCACATTAGAAAACACCAAAGTCCAGCCAATCACAAGAAGCCCTTTGACAACATCCTCTAGTTTACCAGTCTAGTAACCTTATAAAAAACAGGAAATGCCTAGTTCTCAGGTGAATCCATGCTTGACACTTAACAATTGCTGTTCTCTCCTAAGTGTTTACAAACCTTTAATTCATAATTTGTTCTGAAACTTTTCCAGGATCTCTTTTCTGGAAATCCTGCTGCACCAGTCCATTTTCTGTCACCAAACCCTCCTCCATCCTCATATCTCGGGGCAGTCGCTTCTCTATTCCTCCTAGTAGGAAATGCTCTTCCTGTCCAACTCTAAAGTATCCAAACCCCGACTCCTCCTCCAGATCCAGCTTGAAAGTTGCCCCCTCTACGAAGCTTTCCTTCACCCCTGCCAGACCTCTGCTCTGAGTCCCTGTGACATTTGTCGACCCTATTCCTCCTGAGGGCTTGTTGCTGCCGCCTGGGATGGACCATGTGAACGGCTCAGTTCCTCCTCTTGTGGTACCCAGCTGGGGCCTTGTGCAGAACACCTGTACACCTCTCCCAACAAGGTGTATGCATTGAGTTAACCACGGAAAATCAGTATCAGCTGATGCTCAGGGCCTGGCCCTTCATGAAAACTTCAGCTAAAGCTGTGTTCAAGGGCCAACGGATGTGGTCTTCCAATGTGTTTGGGAAATTAAAAAAATTTTTTGTTCTTTTTTTAAAAAAGTAAAAAATTATATTTGCCTCCTTGTGTGTGCCCATAAAAAGGAAAAAAAAGTAAAAAATGATAAAGGCCCAAGGAAGCTGCAGAATTATTGGATTTTTTTTATATTAAGGGAAACCAATTTATTTGCTATAACATCTGGGAAATCAAGTTGGGTATGGACGGATGATTTATTTAAACTATGACATTTACACATCCTGAATATTCCACAACAAAGGAGACACATCAAAATGTAGAGCTACACTCTGACTCGGGTGGGGTAAAGGCAATATATGTAACCTAAACATTTGTACCCCTGTAATATGCTGAAATAAAAAAAAAATTTAGAGCTACAAGCAAAATATTTTCAGAAATGTTTATTTACCTTTCAGAGGCACATTTAGATTTACAAAAGATTTTAAATGGGTCTTCTTTGACTACTTTGTAGGTTTGAAACAATTTGATTTCCATATAGTTTTGGAAGAATAAGTCCATGTAATAAAGTGAAGTTCACCTGCATTTAACTTCCCCTAGTAGCATGAGAATCTGGCAGAGATACTGATGCCGCATCATACCATATTTGAGAGGAAAAAGTTAGCGCTATTACATCATCGAGTCCAATTCCTTCCAACTGCAAATAAAAACTTTGTAAGAGGGAGGGGCCTCAGAAAGGACTGAGTCTCCACTGCTGGAGTCCCCCTCCCCCCTGCCATAGCGCTCACGAAAGGAGCCCCCTCCTCTTCCCAGGTTCCCAGGCCAGCCACCTCCTCCAGAAAATTTCAGAGAGAAACTTTCCTATCAAAATGCTGATGACTCTATTTGCAAAATGTCTCATTATAAAAACCCTCTCTGCTGCTTGCTCTCTGAGCTTTAATAAATCCTGGATTAGTATGAAAACCACCCAGACTCTCCACCTTTCCCAACGAGCTGTCTGGAGTTGGCTGCTTCTTCATGAGTAACTGCCCCAAACATTTGGAAAATTGCCCAGTGCCAGGAACTTGAGGGCCACCAGATAAACTTCTCAGAGCAGGAAAAGAAAACTCATTATAATGTCAGTCCCCAAAGCCGGCACTGACCTCTCCTCCCTTGTTTCTTTCTTGCTCTTTCCTCGCTCTCCTTTCTTGCTCGTAGCAATTCACACAGGTTACCCCCTTTTTGACAAAGGACGGCATGTGGGTTCCCAGCGATCGCCTCAAATTTACAACAGCGGGTTTTCAACCTGCTCTTAGCGTTGCTCTTTCTTACAACTTCTCTGTGACAGGTCATTCAGAGATCAGAAGGAAGCCTCTTTTCTAGTTATTTCCATTTAGTGCTCCACTGTCTTTAAATGTGTCCATCCAGATTTCTAGGAAATTGCAGTGCTACAGCCGTTCTCTCAAAAGGGCCACATTAAAGTTTCCGATCTCAACACTTTTGCTGGCTTGCACTTCATGTGAGCTCAGGGCCACTTTCACAGTTTCCAGAGTCTCTTTCCAGCCTCCACCTTTCCTTCCCTCATTTCCTTCCGCTTTTCTTTCCCTCTCTGGTGAGCCTCCGTGAGACGAGCGCCTCAACCTTACTACAGCACGCTGCCCTGGTCACCCCCTAGCAGGGGTTAGGCTGAGGCATGAACAGCTAACAGTGCTGATGGGGACTTCATAGCACCATCAGAAGGCAAAGATGACATGATGGTGGTAACGGCAAGAGAAAGCCATCCCAGGGGTGGCGTAAGTCATACGATTAAAACAGCTGGGGGAATTGAATGTCCCTGAACGTCCAGAAGCCACATTCAGAAGCCAGCTGATTTGTAAATGTGTCTTCCCATCTACAAAATAGTAAATGGAATCTACTTGAACTGCAGAGAAAAATTTGATTCTGTTTTTTTTTAATTATAGTAAAATACACATAACATACAATATGTCATTTTAACCATTTGTAAGTGTACAGTTCAGTGGTATTAAGTACAGCAATAGTGTTGTGCAACCATCACCACCATCCACCTCCATAACTCTTCATCTTACAAAACCCTTTAAACACTAACTCCCCATGCCCCTCTCCCCATATCCCCTGGTAACCACCATTCCACCTCTGTTTCTGAATTTGCCTATTCTACGTACTTGACATAAGTGGAATCATACAATATTTGTCCTTTTGTGACTGGCTCATTTCACTTAGCATAATAGTTCATCCATGTTGTAGCATGTAACAGAATTTTCCTCCTTTTTAAGACTGAGTAGTATTCCACTGTTTGGACAGACCACAGTTTGTTTATTCATTCATTATCGATTGATTCTGATTTTTTAAAAATAGTACATGCCAAGAACTCAGTACAGGGGCGCTGGCGACATGAGCAAGGGCCAGAGTGTGCAGGGCTGGTGGGCCACGCTAAGGTTTCTGGACTTGACCCTGAGGCCCTGGGGAGCCACTGGAAGTTTTAGGCAGGGGGTAACCCTGGCATGCTTATACTCTAGAAAGATCTCCTTGGCCAGGGTGGAGAATGTGTGGTGGGGACCAGGTCTGGAGGCAGGGAGGCTGGTCAGGAGGCTGTTGAGTAATCTATGCAGGAGAGAATGGTGCCCTGAAATCTACTTTAGGGGAGAAAGAAGGGTTTGAAGGGAGAGAAGGAATTCAGTTGGTATACAGACAATTCCAAATGATTTCACTTGGTCCTCACTTGTAAAGAGTTATCATCCCCATTTTAATCTCAGGGGGGCTGAATTTCTCACCCAAGCTCACACAGCTAGTAAGTGGTCCTGAAGGGTTTGGGATATTAGAATATTTTGCCACTGCCATCTCATTGTCTCTTAGCACAAATTGGCCCCCAGTAGGACTTAGATGAGACATAGGGCAAGTGAGTTTAACTGTGGGAGAAAAGGTCTAGATTCAAGTCACAAGTGGTTTTCCAGGAGAGGTGGCCTGAGTGGGCTGTGGCCTCAGGGAGTCCTGGGAGGTGGGCGGTACGGCGTGGGAGGGTGAGGATAGCAGGCAGCAGGGATGGAGACACACAGCAAAACCAAATGCTGGCTATATAACAGCTTCATTTAACCGATCAGTATGTCCTGGAGAAAGACAGACTTTGAATATAGTAAAAGGCACTACAGCAGAGCTAGACAAGGCGTGGAGGACGGAGACACAGGGAGAGAGGAGAGCAAGGCCACCGTGCACGTGCCGCGGCACTCAGAGCCAGGTCCTCCATGAATGGTGTGATATGAGGCAGCCGACACAGCCCCTCCAGGCTGTGGACAGCGGTCACTACCCACCTCATGAGATCATCGTGAAACATCAATGAAATGATAAGCGTTAGAAACACTTTGTAAATTCTAGCAGAGGTGAGCTCTGTACTATCCCGAGTTGTAGTTATTCCCTACTTAAGTCTCCTCTAGAGAAAGGTTGCTAGTCTGGTCCTTGGCACTCGATGCTCCCCAAACCCTCAACCCCTCCCTCAAAGGAGTCTTGGAATAGCTGATTAGTTCCCTGTGCCAGTGCCTTGTCACTCCCTCAAGACCAGAAGGGAAGACTCAAAAAGAATAAGAACCAGTTTTCAAAACACTTGAAACAGAAAGAGATTTGACCTTAGTTTTAGGGTTAAAGAAAAAATTCATTTTATCTATTTGGTTGTTTGGTACTATTTAATACATCTTAAATTTTAAACAGCTCCTGCCTGCAATGGCTACAAGGGGACCTAGTGAGTTTGGGTTTCTAAAATAAGCCAAGTTTGGCTTAGCAATGGAGATACACTTGATTTTCTGGTAACACAGCTCAAGTTAGAACATTGGACAAGAAGCCCGAAAGAACAATTCAGTTGCATGCAAACTTCAGAAGGTACTTACTGTGGAAATTTATGTGCATATGAAAGCAATTCCCACAGAGGGCCCTTGGACCCCCTCTTTACTTCCTCACCTGAAAATAGGCAAAAACGCTCAGGGACAGACTGAGGGTCAATGCAGCCATATTCCTAATAACTTGATGTTTTTTTGTTTTTTTTTCCAGAGATGGGGATCATTCTTTGACTTTCCCTTTTGAATACTGTTTTCTGTTTCTGCCTCTTTAATTAGAGACAGAAATTCAGTTAACAAGGAGGAAAAAAGAGAAAGTCTTTTCAAGCCAATTTCCTTGTGCTTCTGAGAGTTTTTGAGGTTAGGTCAGCATATCTCTGTGCTGTTTACCTCTCTGGCTGTTGACAGGGTGGCATGTGACTTGGCCAAGAGCTGTGGCTATAGCAATGACCACTACTGTCTTGGCTTCAGAGACTGCTCTTTAATATCTTGGCTATAATAACAGTTTACTAGGTAAATTAAATATGTATGTTATTATTATTTTTGCAACACCTATCAAAGAAAGAGAAAGCAGCCATGCCGAGCACAATTAGAGGCCAATGTGCTGTCTCAAGGACTTTGGGTTTCCTGTTGACTAGCCTACATTTTTCTTTGCATCAAGACTCTCCCCCCACCCCAAACGCTGCCCCTAAGAAAACTGAACAACATGAAGTGCTTTGAAGGGAAAAGTCACACTACGTTTCTAGGCTAAAACACTTTTTTTTTTCGGGTTGCTTAAAAGAAATTATATTTAGTCCATTTTCAGGGCAGCTCTTTGAGCTTGGGGAAATAAGGCATTTGCTAAATCAGCAGCCCTGCACCCCACCCCATTCCACCAATCATAAGTGCTTCCAAACTGGGCTGGGCCTGTGCTTACAAAGCAGACTAAGAAAATGGCATGAATGTTCGATCAAATTAATATGTTTCTATGGTAGAATATTCACAAGGTATAGTTAACTGGAAAAAAAATGAGAATATGTGTGTGTGTGTGTGTGTGTATGTATACACAGAGAGGGTCCACTAATGCTTTTATACACACACATACACACACACAGGAAATATACTGAAATGGCTAGTGGACTATGGGTAATTTTTTTCTTCTTTCTGCTTTTCTTATTTTTACAAACTTTCTACCATAAGCAGGTATTGGACTCATAGCAGAGCATAGTGGTTAAAAGCACAGAATTTGGAGCCAAGACTACCTGGTTCAAATTCTGGCTTTACCACTTCCTGTGGTGACATTAAGCAAATTACTTAGTTTCTCTGTGCCTCGGTTTCTTCATCTGTAAAATGGGGATAAGGATTGTACCTACCTCAAAGGGTTGTTATAAGAATTAAAGAGATAATATGTATAAAGTATTTAGAACACATCCAGCACATAGTAAGATCTAAGTGTTTGTTAAATGAAGAAAACATTAATTTTTAATTTAGTCAAATTGGTGGTAAATTTTCTTTGAAATGCTCTTTGCCATTCTATGACATTCATATATTATGATATCTGTTGCTGAATAGAAGACACATATATCCCTAGGCCTGTGTTTATCTTCAACTAATAGAGTTAGGGTGGATGCATGACATTGGGTGGGTGGCTAAAATTCTTAAAGTTATTTTCTAGGCCATGACAAGGAACAGATATTTCCCAAGGATATACTATGACCACCCCTTCCCCAAATCTGGTCATAGATGAATTATGGCAAGCTTAATTCTCTCCTAAACCACAGGTTATACAATTACAATTTGATTAATGACGTTCACAGAACTGGAAGGACACTTGACCTTTGGTAAATTATGCCCCTTGCCCAGGAGTTGAAATGCCTTGGGTAAACCTGTGTTCAGTGATACGTGCTTCACTTCCTCACGTAGGCCTGGGAGGAGCAGAGGGAAATGAGAACCGGCTTTGTGGTGGATAGTCAAATAATTGTGAAATTGTTAATGGCTGAGAGAAAAATATGAAGGAGGTAGCGATGAGGCAGAATGAGTTCTGAAGGATCTTTTCCCATCATTAAGAGAGTTTCCACACAAAAGCAAATCCATAGCTTAAAAAAACCTCTAATGTAGAAAGTGAGAAACATATACTTCATGTTATCTTATAGACGAAAGAACTGAATGATTAAGCTATTTTATCATTACGTAATTAAAAAAATGTTACGTTGGTAAGACGTATACCAAGAACTGACAGAAAGAAGAAAGGGAGAAGGGGTCTCTTGCCCAGGGAAGAGAAGACAAGATGGCACTAAAAATCTTATAAAATCACCACTGATGCTGTTTCCTTTCGGCCAATGGAAAAATATTCCAGAAAAAGGAAACTCTAAATCTCTTGTTTACCCAGCTGTCTGTACAAAGTGAATTATTCATGATTAAATGTGAATAATAAACCTATGCAAATATTTGTTGTATTCTCAATTTTGTGGAGGTTGAGAGAGCAGCAGGAAATGAAGTCACTTTAAAGTGATGTAGTTAACTATCTCCTTTAGAAATAAATCAAGAAAATAAATTTTGATTGTTATTTACATATATCCCCCAACCCCCTAAAAACAGGTTGTTTTCCTTAGGAGTCTTATGTCCTATTGGAAATGACAATTTAAAGCTTTTCTCTTAGTCATGACCTTTATATAATTTCCTTAGAAACTAATTGTGAAAGTTGGTTTTTTTTTTTATTTTCTTGACTTTAGAAGGCTAAAAAGCTTACAGCAGAAGTTCTTCTATAATGGGAAACCTTAACGGACAAGTTTCCAAGTACCTGCTGCTTACTGTAAATTCTTACCTATAAATTTCAGTTATAGGTTTTTGATAAAGGGAATATTACAATAATACTGATACCTGGCAGTTTTAAACTGTCCTTTTGGTTACAGAATTGATTTAACAGTTTCCATCAGAAGTGTTATGACTTTTAGTTAGAACTATGTTAGATTTTATTTAGCTTATCCATTCTAAGAAGCACTTAAAATCTAAGCAATAGCAAGATATTGAAAGATGTTTTGTCATCTTGCAACTACTGTAATTTTTCTGTCTCTTTACACAGTGTATCATCACCATAATCTCTCAAAGAGTTTATAGCATGCAAAGGATTGTTTTATAACCTACAATCGTAAATTAATTTCATTAATAAAAACAACTTCCTCCTGAGCCCCATCCTCAAGGCTGAGTTGTTTCTGACTGAAGCCCATGTTTCAGTTAACCATAGACCAGCTTCTGATGAATTTTGGTTTTGCTCCAGTAACCCCAGTGCTTGCAGGAGAGGCCAGAGAACTGGTCTAGTCTCCCTGATTCCTGGGGATCAGGCTCTCTCTAGAACTACTGATGAATGAGCTGGCCCCACAAGGGAGCTCTCCACCCCTTCTCCAAACTATCCCAGAGCCCGGGCAGAGGGATCCTAGATACTGCTCCAGATTTAAAATAGCGTGTCATAACCCACTGCTTCTACCTCCTGGTTGTTAAAAACCGCAGGTGGGAGCACCATGTTAAAACCCATGTAGACTTCCCGAAAAGACACCATGTCTTGAATTTGAATGCCACCTAAGACATCCTAAGTCTGTTTCTTTTATTCTATGATGACTGAAGATAACTATTTTCTTATTTTAAAAACCACAAAACATTAAAATTGCATTTTAATAAGTGGCAAATGTAGGCCTCAAATAAAAGGTGGTAATAACTTGAAATATTTGGAAAAATATGATCTATATTTAATAAAAACCCCATCAGTGAGTGAAAAGTGGTTCAACTATTAACATTTTCTCTATCCTATTTCTCATACAGTCTGCAGTTATCTTAGCAAATTTGTATTTCACTTTATAGGAACTTGTCTCCATTATGATTTAGTTCAATGGTTTCCTTCTCATACTATTACAGCTAGGGAGTCATTTCATTATGCTGGGAAGTTTCTGAACATGCAATGTAATTAATTCCTTTAATTGTCTCCTCTTTAGGGAAGGCCCATTAGTAGACATCACTATGAATTAACATCTTAGTCCAGGAGAAAAGCTCTTTGGAGGCAACAGTGAAACAGATAAATCTTTGTTGAGAGATGTGACCAGGGGACTTAACCACATTCCTTGTGGTTTCAGAATGACATGCATATTCTGGGACTCACAGATAGGCAGAGATAGTTGTTGTTCTTAGTAATGCCCTGACCACACCAGTTCTTTAACGTAAAGAGATAGTTCTAAATGTTATAATTTCTTAGAAGAAAGCAACGTGGCTTGTGTGCACACTGAAGGCAGGGGAATGAAGTGAGTTCTGCTCACTGGCTAACACCTATGAAGAGAGACTGCCAGCTGTTTAAGCACACTTGAAGGCTGCTGGACAAGTGCTTTCTCCATTATTTAATAATCTACTAAGGATTGTTCTTTTCCCCCTCAATCTTGCTGAATAGTAGTGAAGGCTTTCTGTTGGGGTTTGAATATTTTCTTTATTATTTTCACATATGGTCCCTGGAAGCAGATTGCTTTGGGTTCAAAATTTTGGCTCTGCTATTTACTAGCTGTGTGAACTTGGGCAAGTGATTTAACTTCTCTGTATCTTAAATATCTCATCTGAAATTGAGATAACAGCAGTACCTGCTTCAGTGGGTGGTGGAGAGGGGTAAATCCATGAGCACACGTAGGTACTTAGTGGAGTGCCTGGCCCAGAGTAAGTGCCATTGATGTTGACTGACACCGTGATTAGCTCTGCTGAGTGGAGGTCCCACCGAGGGCATGTAGGTCTGTAACACAAAAGCTGAAAAATTCTGACAAAGCAAAGGAGTGGGAGCCTGGGCCCGGGGAGGGTAGACTGGCTGCAAAAGGACTCCAGGGAACTTCTGGGGGTGAGAGAAATGCTCTATATCTTGATCATAGTGGTGGTTACCATGGTGTAAGCTAAAAAACACTCAAACATTCAAGGCCAGCCTGGGCAATAGCAAGACCCCATCTCTATAAAAAAATTTTAAAAATTAGCCAAGTGTGGTGACACACACCTGTAGTCCTAGCTACTTGGGAGCAAGCAGATCACTTGAGCCCAGGAGTTTGAGGTTGCAGTGAGCTGTGATGATACCACTGCACTGCACTCTAGCCCAGGCAACAGAGCAAGACCCTGTCTCAAAACAAAACAAAACAAACACTAAACAATTCTTTCCCTGATAATCCCCTTTAATATACTAGTCCAGACACTAATTGCTTTACACGTGTCTTAAGGCAACAGTCTACTGGTTGATTTTTTTGTCTGTGAGCTCATTCTTCTCTAGTTCCTTCCTAGCATGCCCACGCTCACCCCCACTTCTGGGGTCACTTCAATAATCGTGCCTAGAACAGTGTATGAGCCATTTGTTTAAAAAGGAGGGAAAGAAATGAATGTGCGTAAGCAAGTATGTTTGCTTGTTTATGCCTAAAATAGCTCTGGAAAGACATATGAGAAAGTGGTTGTATTAGTTACCTATGGGGAAGGGAGCTGGATGGCTGGGGGACAGGGTGGGAGGACGCCTTTCTCTATATATCCCTTTGTTCCTTTTGAATTTTAAATCATGTGAACGTATTACCTAATCAAAAATAAATAAATAAAATGTAGGAAATAATAAGATCCCTGCCAAGTTCATCTATTCATTCAGCAAATATTTACTGGGTATCTATCTACCTCTTGCCGGGCACATAGCAGGGTTAGGGTGTCCACAACCACGTTTGTGTTTCATTGGTGGGGATTCATAAACTGCACGTCACAGGCCCTGTGTGCTTGCTTAGCTTTAAGCTAGCTTATAGGAGATAGAAAGATCACCAGTTAATCACAGTGGCCATGGCTGACATCTGATTTAGGATAAAACAAGGTCCAGATCAATTATGCTTCAAGGACCGCCCTCCTCCACATACTGAAAAAACATAAAAAGTTGTAGCTGTGGCATAACTAATGCTTATGGAACATTAACTTTCTATGTGCCAGGCATTCTTCTAAGTGCTTTTCCTGCATTAACTCATTTAGATCTCACAGCAACCCTGTGAGGAAGACAGTATTATTGCCCCCACTTTACAGACAGGGAAACTGATGTCAGAGAGAGCGAATAATTTGCCCAGAGCCATACAGCTAGTGAGTAGGATGACCAGAGTTTGAATCCAGATAATGTCTAACTCCAAAAGCCCCTAGTTTTAACCGCTTTACTGCCTTTTGGAAAAAGGATTTATAAAATGTTCCTTTGCTCCAAAATATCTCTGTTGAAATTCTACTATTAATAAAAAGTCATAGAATCCTGTATCTGGAAGAGACTTTAGTATTCTGTTGGTTCAATTCTTATTCAAATTGACAACATCCTGGACGACAGGCTTGAACACCTCTGCTGATAACGGACTCATGACAGCCAGAAGCGGTCACCATCTGACGGACCTAATTGCTAGTAAAATCAGTCAAATGTTGACTGTCTTTGTCTTGCCAAGCACTTTGCTAGAGCATGGAGCAAAAATGCTTTGATATGTTGAGGCCAAATCTGCCTCCCTGCAACTTCCTCCCACTGATCCATGTTCTGCTCTTTGGAACAACAAGGAATGTGTCTATGGTTCCCTGCATTCATGACAGCCCTTTATGTATTTGAAGACAGCTACAAAGTTCTCCTTAAACTTTCTTCTTCCCTGTTTACTCAATCTGTTCTCATGCCAAAGTCCCTAGGTGAGATTTACTTTTCTTATTAACAAGCTTCTGTTTTAAAATGTAAACGTGGGAGGGCAGCACATTAAAGGTAATCTGCTGCTTCCCTTCTATCAAACTGTCTTGAGGGAAAGGGAATTAGATTTGGGGAAAGGAGTGGGGAGGGGGCTGAGAACAGAGGCAATGGGAGCATGGTTCAAGTGCTGGCCCCAGGCTTGGAGAAGGTGTTAATGTAGGAGCTCTGGGTAGGCAGAAAGCAGCACAGGGATCCTAAGCTCCTGGAGACTAAGGGAGTGGACATGCTAAGAGTTAAAAAGTAGCAATAATGCTGAACATCTGTTGAGCACTGACTATATAGGTGCTGGGCAGTTTGTTTGAATCCTCTTACTTAATCCTCATTACAATGTTATGAGGTAGGTACCATATTATCCATGTTTGAGTAAACTGAGGGCCAGAGAGATGAAATAACTTAATCTAGAAAATGACAGTCAGGTTTTGAATCCAGCAGCCTAGGCTTTCTATTAACCATTTTGGTAAAAGGAAGATGGAAAACTAACTTTGCCTGCTTACCCTTGAGTCAACTAGTCATTATCCAAATGATATCTAGATGCCCCAGACTTCTCCAGGCTTCAGGAGTCCTGAAATACCCAAGTAACAACCTCCTAAAATCCACTCTTAGACCAGGTTTCTGTCCATAAGTATTTGAGACCCCAAAGAATGCTCCACTAGTGCCCCCTAGATGTTTCTGGCTGTCTCAACCGGCCTGCCTGTGCCCTCCTGCCATGGGGAGACTCCTGTACTGATGAACCTCGTGGCACAGATAAGACCAGACTAAAATGTTTAATGAGACTTTACTGAAGTCTCACAGATAACATAATGGAATTATGACATACAAAAAACTTTGAAGCCAAGTAAAGCAGCCTATTCCTAGAATTGCTGGCCAAGCCCTTTCCCAGGGTCCTCTACTGAGCAAATCTCACGTGCAACTTCCAGCCAGGTTGTAGGGACCAGTTTACCCCAGCCCCGCAGACAGCCAGTAGTACTTGTGAGCCATCACCTGCTACAAGACTGAGTTTGACCCCCGCCCTGCACCAGAGGATGAAACCCTATTTGCAGAGGTGTAGCAAAGGGATGTTATATGAGCAGATTAGCTCCTTAGGACCTCAAGCCTCACCATTTCTGAATAGGAGTTTGACTTTACCATTGCATAACCAAAAGGCCCATTAATAAAAGCTTTTTTTCCATTTAACCAATACAATGGTGCCCTCGTCCTCTACAGAAACTAAAAAAAAAAATTGTACACCAAATGTCAGCCGGAACCTCAGTACAGAAATCAGTCACACTGAAAATATTACCTTTTTTAAAAAACAAACTAATAATTTCTAAAAAGGATACATTTAGACATTTTCTCACTTGTGTATTAATAGAATCTAGAATCATACAGTGTGGAAGACCTTACCTTAACTCTTCCAAGCACAGTGTGTTAAGTTTCATTTTATTATTTGTGACCTTCTTCTAAATGATAATGATTATAACTGAGAATTATTTTGACTGTAAGAATCTGTGGAAGTCCCTAACAATTCAATACATTGGATTTGAAACCATAAATTGACAATTTTAAGATACATTGAAAATTGGTTCTAATGGTTAGTAGAATTTTAAAAACACATACACAATTCTGAACTTCTGTGAATGTAACTTTAACACTGATGAATATTTCCAGCCTCTTCCTGGCAGAGATGAGCTGGAGAACGAAAGAACCCAGACACCAGAAGGACCCACAAGAGGGGAAATGAAGGTGCGGTTTCGGTGCCTGCCTTCAAAGGCTGGCGGCAATCACAAGCCTAACCCTTTCCAGCTAGACCAACTTTCTGTAAAGACAGAAAAACCCCAAGCAGCTGAATTCACATTTCCTCTGCATAATTTTTAATTTAACAATGTCCCAGTTTCCAAGCTATCATCATCTAATCTTTGTAGTCACACTGATGACCCAAGCACAGTCAGGGTGAGGGAAAGACTAGTCTGGTACAGCTCAGGCTTCCCCGCTTGGGGTCTAGGTTTTCATTCTTTTCACTGAAGTGCCAGCTTCTTGATGCATTTGTGTTTATTCATTCCATAATAATTAAGGACAGAATTGAATGGACTAAAAGGATTTCTTTCCTTCTAATAAATCATTCAGTAAACAGAACTGAATACCCTCTGATCTTGACATCTGGTTGCATATATAAGCTCTGCTGTGTAAAATCAGCTAGTTCACATTTTCATGGTTCTCAGATTCTCCTGATAACGGATCTCCTTCCCTGTGTGCTCAGCCAAGGGCACAAGCCCAGCAACTTCTTTCTGCTGCCTCTCACACACACACTATATTAGAAATACGCATTCCAGCCTGTAATCCCAGCACTTTGGGAGGCTGAGGCAGGAGGATTGTGTGAAGCCAGGAGTTTGAAACCAGCTTGGGCAACATAGTAAGACCCTGTCTCTACAAAAATTAAAAAATTAGCTGAGCATGGTGGCTGGGCCTGTAGTCCCAGCTTACTCAGGAGACTGAGACAGAAGGATCACTTGAGCCCAGGAGTTGATCACTTGAGCTATGATCATGCCACTGCCTCTTAAATAAATAAATAAATAAAAAGAAATATACATTTCACCTATTGGCAGTAACAGACTGTTCTGGTGGGGAAGAGGGTGTTAATAGAGACAAAATCACTATAGAAGTTTTCTAGACAGATTTAGATTCTAGACTTTGACTAAAAGGATCTATCAACCTTGGGCTAAGTTTATGAAAATTATAAATATAGATTGAGGGCTAAATTCCCCTTTTAAACAAAATGGTTTCTTCTGAAATCCAGATTGACTAATTACTCAGTAAAACTAATTTGCTTTAAGAGTCAAAGAGTCTTTGTGATGCTCCTTTGTGTTCAGACACTTGCTGTGAAGGTAAGCTCCTAACTCACAAGATAGCTCATTTCAAAATTTTGACAACTTGTGGAGTTAAAAATCTCTTCCTTATACTGAGCCAAATTACTGTAGCTTTCACCAATTTAGTCTTAGCTCTGCTCTCTAGAGAGACACAAAATAAACCTAATCCCTCTACTAGACAGCTAATCTCTTTAGGTGATTCTCTTAAAAGAAATTATGGTGACTCAGGCCACAATTCTATCAAGGATATAATAAACCCAATACCCTTCCCCTCCTCCTTTTAGTGGCAGAGCAGGTTTATATGAGTCCAGTTAATATGCTAGAAGAAGGGAAAATGCTCCTCACTGGCAGGCCCTGGTGTTACAGCCCAACTCAAGGTCCCAGTTGGTAGGCTGCCCTGGATGGTCAGAAATGGATGAGAGTCTGGCAAGGGACAGTGCTGGACAGGCAGGCTCCCTTGGATTTTCCTCTTTGTTACTGAGACACACAGCTTTCTGCTGGCTCGCATGTACATCTGGCCCAGAGACTCTCCCTTAGTCTGTGTCAGAGGTCACGGGTTCTCCATTTGTGTGTGTGTGTGTTAGAATCTGGAGAGTTTTCCACAGTGCCCACACCCTGAGAGTTTGACTCCGTAGGGTAAGGCAGGCCGAGTAATCCATACCTTGACAAGCACTCCAGGTGCTGATGTCCTGACTAAACTTTACCTCTGGTGAAACACTGATGTAAGTGAAGAAACTTTTCCTGGTGTGAAAAAAGATGAGCAAAAAAATACCTTGCATTTTGGTTTTATTTAACCATAAAGCACACACACTTAACATTTAACTATTGGTTTTACCCATTTAAATTCAATTACTAAATCCCATGTTATATAAATAATAAAAATAACACTCTAAGTCATTTATTATTCATCTCATACTAATCACTAAGCCTATCAAAATTCTTCCAGAATAAGGAGGGACTAATAGCATCATCTGCAGGTTACAGACTAATAAACTAAGGTGTTTGCTGGGAAATAAACATAGGCCTTAAAAGGGAGCCAGGCTCCTAAATTGCAGCATGTCCCCTGTCTTAGATTGGCTAACGGAATAAGGCCTGGGGCCAGAGTTGAGGAACTTTACAGGGAGAGCACATTTTGGTCCCACAGTTAGCTGATCAACCTTGTGATTGAAGTTAACACATAAATCACACCTGGATAAGCATCGTCACACATATCCTATGCAACTCTGTGGGAATTTTAATAAAGCTATAGAGGGATTCCAGTAGACAGGTTACAACAAGTTAAAACATTTCACAGTAGTCTAAATACCTGAAGAGTTTAATTATACAAAAAAAAATCCTCCTTTCCTTTGAGAACAACAGCTTATTTCATTTCAAAATAGCTGCCATGGTTCTTTTACAAATATTAATATAAAAGTGTCTCATCTCTAACTCAACTTTGAAGTAATGTTATCCCAAGGCAGCCCTGGTGACCGTGTTTTCTTGTGGCAAAGTGAGTCTATGTCCTACTCAGTAATTTAGCACTTAGTTAATTGACTAAAAAAGTTGAGCAACAAATTTAGAAAACGGTTTTGGTAATAGGGACTTACTTTCCTATTAAGACATTTCATGCATGTTTTTGCAACATAAAATTCTTTTTAAATAAATGTAGCAAAAGCGTTGAACTTTCATTTTCTGTAAGGGATGAAGATTTTCACTGGTTCGCTGACCTTCCTCTTCTTCCTGGAGCTCTCAGGATTTTGCTGATTGCACAGAAAATTCATTCTTTGAATCTGTGAGAATCACCGGAGAGAGGCACAATTCAGCAGAGATTTTGACATCTGCACAAGACATATATAAGACAGGTAGACCAAGCATTAATCCCTCAAGCTGCATAACGGATCCAAACCTGCTTTCCTGTGGGCTGGTTTGGCCCTGCACAGAGGCCCTGCTGCCAGTATCAGAGTCTGCTATTCCAAGTTTCAGGAGCCGAGGTCCCCTAGAGGCAGCAAGTTTCTGGCTTTCTCTAGCGAATTCAGCACATCCAACTCTTGAGGGAAGAGTTGTCAAGGTGCAGGGCCAACAAGGAGCAATTAAGGGTCAGGAGAGATCTAGGGCACTGATTGCTTTAAAGCAAATACAAGTCCCAATTTCTGTTAGCAGAGACATACAGCCTTGTCCTTGCTATCATTATGTTCAGATTAATGAATTAAGAAGGACCATGACCCTTCTACTGAAGAGAAGTATATGTTATTGATTAAAGGATAGTTGATTAATGAATCATCATAGATATGTATTTCCCCACTGGGCTCACCTTTGGTAAATGTTTTAGAGCTCACTTTTGCTTAACTGAGTGAACAGTTGGATATATTATAATCTGTCAGACAATTCCTAATACCTAGAATTCCAAGAAACACATTTATATATTTTATAACCACTAGATGGGAGGAAAGGTTTTTCCATGTCCTCTGTTCTTTCTTTGGAAGGAAAATGGAGTAAGATATATATTTCAAAGCAAGACTTGTCAGACTATACAGTAGAAGTTCCAACATTATCCTTTCTTTCTTTTGTAGTAGATGCATGCTGTTATTATTATTGATATGTTATCATTACAAAATAGTGGGAATGTCAATAAAGCATTTAGCTACCATTTAGAAACAAAGATTGGGTCTAAAATGGCTAATTTAAGCAATAATTTATTCTTTAGTTTTAGAAAGCACTTGAATTTCTGATCTCAGAAACCACAAATTCACTTTGGCTTACACTAAAACATTAACTATATAAAACAGTAAAACTCTGAGAAAATAAATAAAGCAGTTCATCAAATAACTGGTTTGCTTATACATGTAAAAATTTGAAATGGCCTGCTCTAAATGAAAGGAAATAGCAACATAAAAACCCAAAGCACAAAAACTAACTTCTTTATGTAGGAGGTGAATCTGTTAACGTTTGGTTGTAAGAAAAAGTATTATACTTGGTAAAAGACAGCTTGTCTAGAAACATTGCTTGGGCATGCTTTCCATTAAAACCAAACTATCCTCACTTCTATCAAATCTGATACAAATTCTCAAATGACCCGTTTACCTGATGGGTTTAATAGTTTTGTTCTCTTTTACTTCTATTGTTCAAGTAAACCAGAGTTTTATTGCAAGTTGCAGAACTTCAATTTTATTGCAGTAAGTTTGTCAAAACATCTTCATTAATGTATACAATCTGAAGGCAACTAGGGAGGCCTGGGGACTCTCAATGGTTTATAGAAAACTAGTGGGTTCAAAAGCAAGTATTTATCAGTCAGGGGACACTTCCTAACATAGACAAATAATCTATATGAATTATATGAACCAATAAGTTTATCCACCCAAAGGAGCATTTGAGAAACATTTTCCAGGTATATTCCAACTGGGTGAGTTTGCAGATTTGATACCAAAGCCAACCAGCCAAGCAAAGGACTAGCAATCAGGCAGACTAGAAAGGTTATCTGGATGATTTGAGCAACATCAGATCATCATCAAATGACTTCTAATGCATTTCATATTATATTTTAAGCATATAGCTTTAAAGTGTTTCTTGATAGAGACGAACAAGAGGCTACTATCTGTTTATCAATAGAGCCTCAGGAGTAGAGTATTCACATATGTGTCTGAAAAGAAGCCCTTAAGATACGCATTCTGCTGTATGACATGTCCGGACTATTTCCCTACTTTCCATTTTTGGTGTGGTAACATATTCTCCATTTGAGAAGCCAAAGAGCAGGCTTTGCCTGAAGCACAGATAAGACAGCAACTGATTTGGCAGCAGTATCTAGACAGCACTGAAAGGGATCCCTTCTTCTAAATGACCATCATTTATTTCTTTATTCATTCTCTTTAAAAAAAATGCTTGTTATTTGAATGTTCTCCCAGAGTTCTATCTCTGTCTTTTGTCCTTAATCTCCACACTCTCTCTGAGTGATCTCAACCACTCCTAGGAATCAATTACCATTCATAAGCAAAGACCCCCACATTTATGTGTTTGGTCTAGATCTTCCTTCTGCACTCCAGATCCATTTGTGTATTCAACTGCCAACCAAAAGTCTCCACATGGATGTTCCAAAGACAACTCAAATGCAGTCTGTCCAAATTGGAATTCATCATCTGCCTCTCTAAGCCTGCTCCCAAGCTTTGTGCTCACTCATCCAAGGTGTCTAAGTTAAAAACTATCCATAAGTACACCATCATTCTCTCCCTAACTTCCAATTAATCACTAATTCCTGTTGATCTTACCTCCTTAATATCTCTCAAATCCATCCTCTTTTCTCTATTCCCATTACCTCTACTTTACTGCAGGCCAACATCACCTCTCCCAGTCACTGGCCCCACCCCCCGCCCCCACTATTACTACTTTTCCAATCCATTCTCCACTCTGGAGCACAAGTACTGTTATATGCAAATATGACCACTTCATTCTTCTGCTTTGTTTTTCATCCATTAATGACTTTCCATTATCCTTAGGATAAAGTCCACGTGCTTTATGGCATGGGCCCATCTCTGCAGCTTCATCTTGCCCCATACTTCTTAATCGCTTGCAGTTGTCCTAGTGGGCCCTGCTTGCCCACCTCTGGACTTTGCCTGTAATGCCCACTCCCACGCTTTGCTCTTCTCTCCTTCACCTGACTCAGAGGCAGCCCAGGAATTTTTTCTGCCTGCTAGGCTTCCCTGACACCCTTAGGGCTGTGTTCTGTTCTTATTCCTTTTATAGCATTTATTACATAGTATTATCAGGCCTACTTATTAGTATTTCCTTCTAGAGTGTAACCTCCTTGAGATTAGTGACGATATTATAATCATCTTTGAATTCTCAGTTCCTGGCATTTGGTAGATGCTCTGTAATTATTGGCTGAATGAATGAATGATAATTGAAAATGATTTTAAGCCAGGCACTGTGCTGAGCACTAATACCATATCTCTAGTAACACAAAGATGAATAAGACATAGTTGGTTTTCCATGATTGAGCCTTGCAATGGAGAGGCATTAAGCAGATGACTATAATATCACATAATACAATATAATGCCAAAATAGACATTCATTCATTCAGCAATCATTTATTGAGGGCCACCTATGTGCATGGCACTGTTCTAGGTGGTTGGGATGTATCAGTGAACAAAAGAGATAAAAATCCTGGCCTGTGGACTTTACAATAAGACCATGTTACTTTTTGGCTTAATATTTTCCAATGGCATCCATTGCTTTTAGGACAAAGTCTAAAAATGACCTTTCATACCCCAGCAGTGGTTCTTCACATTTTTAGGAGAAGGAAAGGCTGTAAGACCCTGATGAAAACTATGTACTTTCTCCTCAGAAAAATGCTCACACCTCCACTCACACACTCATCTACTTTGGCAGGCCTTTTGAGCAGCTACTAGACACTCTGAGTACCTCCCAATTAGATTTACGACTCTTCAAGGCTTGGCTGTGCCCAGTCTCATGCCTTGTTTCTCATACCTTGCTTCTTCCCGATTCTGGACCTTTGCACATGATGTTCCTTCTGCCTAAAATGTTCTTTCTCCTGCACCAGCCCTTCCTTTTACCTAGTTGATTCATACTTATTCTTTAGATCTCACATAAAAAAATTTATTTCCTCAAAGAAACTTCTCCTACTCCCATCCCAATTAAGTTAGGTCTCTTAATCATTAAACTCTATAGAGTTCTAGGAGATCAGGAACATAAATTTCTTGGTCACATTTGTACCACCAACATCTAGCCAGTACCTTGCACATAGTAGGAGCTCAATAAATATTTTTTGAGGAATGAGTGAATGAATGAATCTTCAAAGAGCACTCTGTCTGTGGTGCAGAAATGTATTGGAGGCATCAAGTGGATATAGGGTGATGAGTCTGTTATAGTGGTAATCAGGTGATGACTTAGGTGGCAGTGAAGGTGGAGAAAAGTCAACACTGAGAGAAATATTTATGGGGTAGAATCGGAAAGATGGCCAATTGGGTGTGATGGTAAGAAAGAGGTAGATGAGTCAATAAGAACTCTCCAGTTTCTAGTTTGGCTAACTGCATGGTTGGTGGTGCTCTTCTCTCAGGTAGAGAACAATGGGAATTTGGAACCTGCTGAGTTTGGAGTTCCTGCAAAACCTCGACATGGACATGTTGAATAGGCAGCTGTATATGGAAGTCTGAAGCTCAGGAGAGAAGTCTGGGTTGGAGGTGCAAATTTGAGAGTCATAAGTCATAAGTATATGGAAAATAATTAATGCAATGGGTGTGGAAGAATTTTCTTATTGAGAAATCATAGCATAAGAAGGGAAAGAGGCCAGGGCATAGCCTTAAGGAACTCCAACATTTAGAAATTAGATAGAGGATGAAGTGACAAAGGAGACTGAGAAAGAGAGAGAGAGAAAAGAAGTCTAGCAGACTGTCATGTCAAGAAAGTCATGGGAAGAGGGATTTAAGAAGAGAGAGTGGAGAAAATAACAGGTGGTGGTCAATAGTGTCAAGTGTTGCTGAGATGTCAAGAAAGATGAGATCTGAAATACATCCACTCGACTTAGCCACATGGAGGTTACTGTGTGAACCGGATTAGTGAGGGCAGATGTCGCCTTGAAGTCATTTAAGGAGTGCATAAAAGATAAAAGAAATTGAGACAACAAGTACACAAAGTTTATAAAAGTCAGGAGAGAGTGACTAACTCAGCCTGGGTAATTTAGAGAAGACTTCTTAGAAGAGGGACATTGATTTGGGCCTTGAAGGATGACTAGCAGTTTACCAGATGGTGGTGGGGGCAGGAGAGGTTATTCCAGGCAGAAAGTTCAGCATGTTTAAAGACAATGAATCATGAAAAGACATGGAAGGTATATGAGACAGTGAGAAATGTCCCTTTATTAGATTGGCTCTTAGGGGTTAAAGTGTTATATATCTGACACACTCTTGTTAAAAATGTAAATTCCCCTGGAATTATTATTCAGTATGATGTTGGTATAAATTAACTTATCAAATGGTCTCCAAGCGGCAGCCTGCTGAAAGCAGGACCTCACAAGAAGATATACATGTTCGACATAGGAAGAGCAGTTTAGGGCACAATACTTGCTTTGCCTTAGGAGGGAGACCTACATGGGGAACTGAGAAGGAAGGCAGTCCCAGGCAACCAGGAAATATTATATTTTATGTGCCTACAGTGAGAGTGCAGTGAATTTTGCTTACTTCAAAATTATTTTTCAAGCTGGGCGTGGTGGCTCACGCCTATAATCCTAGCACTCTGGGGGGCCGAGGTGGGAGGATTGCCCAAGGTCAGGAGTTCAAAACCAGCCTGAGCAAGAGTGAGACCCCGTCTCTAATAAACATAGAAAGAAATTAATTGGCCAACTAAATAAACTATATAGAAAAAACTAGCCGGGCATGGTGGCGCATGCCTGTAGTCCGAGCTACTCGGGAGGCTGAGGCAGGAGGATTGCTGGAGCCCGGGAATTTGAGGTTGCTGTGAGCTAGGCTGACGCCACGGCACTCTAGCCGGGGCAACAGAGTGAGACTCTGTCTCAAAAAGAAAAAAAAAATTATTTTTCAGGTCATATCTGGCAAAATGTTTTCCTCTTGAGGAAACCAGTCCTCACCAGTATAAATTTATAATTTAACTCTTAAGCCTAGAATTTTTGGAATCGGCAGTCCCCAGATCCAGGAATTCTATGGTTCAGAAAGTCTATGCCCCTATAAATAAGTTATGTCACTGATGTTAGTTTTGATTCCTCTCCCTTAACATTTATCTTTCTGGCACAATGAAAAGTAGGTCAACAGCTATTATAAAATAAATGCTGTTAACATAAATGTAGCTTATGTTATCATTGTGATGAATGAGCAAGAAGAAAGCAAATGCTTAAAGAGAATACTTATCTCCAACTCCAGCGGAGGTGTAAGCTCTCTTGATATGTTGGGAAATGTTTCATGTTTTGCTGGGACTTATGAAAGCTTTGATCATTCATTTAATTTCTTTATTTTGTAGTTTATGACCAGAGTTCTGGACCATGGCTATCTCCATCTGGGAGGTAAATGTGTATTCTTTCCAGGGTCATGGCCAGATATTTCCATTTATCTCCAAAAGTTATTAATATTATGTAAATTTTCTCTTCTTCCCATCTCTAAAGCACTGTATGACTTTAAAAGTTTTATAATTAATTTTTTTATTCAACAAGTGTTTTTTGAATACCTTCTCTGTGCAAGACATTGTGCTAAACACTAAAGATACAAAGCTGGCTGAGACACACTTCGTGTCCTCAAAGAGGGCCTGGTAGGGGGAAACAAGTGGGTTACAAATGGGTTATCATGTACTCTATACATGATAGAGTCATGTATAGGGTACAGCAGGGATTCCAAAAATATCTTATCAGTTCTTTCTGGCAAAGCTTCAAAGGGAATGTGAAGTTTGAATTAAGTAGTGCAAGATGAGCAGACATCCACCAGGCAAATGGCATTAGGGAATGGTGTTGCAGAGAAAACATTTTAGACAGAAGGAGCACGGGTACAGGGATAGAAAGCAGAATACCTCTGGGGAATTGGGAATAGTTCAGTGGGACTAATAGTTCAGTGGGCATGGTGGGCTGGGTCAGACAACATCATTCTTTAAAGTTTGGACTTAGCTCTGTAATGGAGTGCACTGAAGGGTTCCAAGAGCAGATCTGTTTTAGAAAGATTCCTGTAATCTTTCTAAAAGAAAGTGTGAAGGGTGGATTGAAGAGAAGTAAGATGAGAAGCAATGAGACGACTTCAGAAGAGAAATCTGACCAAGAACAAGAGTAGCAACAAAGGTAGAGGGAGAGCACTAATAGGCTAGAGGGCCAAGAAGAGCCTGAACACCTGCACCTGAGCCCTGCTATGACTTGACCACTAATTGGAATGGGCACAGGTATGGTAAAAGAAAGAAAGAAGTCAAAAAAGGACGGAAATCACCCACATTTCTGGTAATGCCACTGACTAAGATGGGAAATAGAGGAAGTTAAGGCATTGGAAGGTGGGAACATGGTGGAGAGGATGGATGGAGAAATAATTTACTCTTTTCCAGATTCTGAATTGGAGGTAAATCATCCAAATGAAGATCTCCACCAGGTGTTGACTATATGACTGGAGCTAAGGATGGAGGAAACAGCACCAAGAGCACATATAGAAAGAAGCATTCACTTTGGACAAAAGAAAGAATATTGCTTCTTCCGAGGTCTGGAAGGAAAGCAGTAAAGTGGATATAGATATAGGTAAATCTTTAAATATGAAGGCAGGAAGTTCAATGACTCATGCCTGATGACCTTAATTATTTCTATGAAATAGAGTTTAGGTAATCTGTTTAGAAGGGGAGAGAATTGGTCTTGGGTGGCACTTAAGTAATGAAAGTATGAAATAGTCATTTGGACAATGGGAAAGGAAGCACATCATAGACTTATAAAAATAATGTTGACTGTGACTTAGGATCTAAACAGCTTCAACATAGATTACTTTCAAATTAAAATACTTAGGTTGACATGTTTTGCTCTTCTTTTTACAAATATTTGAATGCTTATAATGGACCATCTACTAAAAACATTACATGTGTTATGTCATTTATTCTTCGCAATAACTGTATGAGATTGGGGAGTGGGGAATTTTATTCCTCTTTTACAGATGTGGAAAGTGAAGCTCAGAGAAGTGAAATGACTTATCTGGTTCACACATGTAGTAAGTGGAAGTCTTGAACCCTGATTTCAAATTTAGTGCCCCTTATAATCTGCTTCTTGAACCCAAAGGGGAAAACAAAGGTAGGAAATTGTAAGAGAGGCCATCAGCCTTTGTAAAGCTCTTAGGCTTCTATCTGGGGTTGACCCTTTCTTGGGCATAGCCTACTGGGACTTCAAACTAAACACAGACAAAGCTGAATTCGTTGTTTTTCCTTTATAACCAATTTTTCCTCATGACTCTACAATTTCTGTTAATCATCATTTCCCAGTCATCAAAGGTGGAAAACATAGTCACCTTAGATTCCTCCCTCATCTCCTAATGCCTACACAGTGTTCTTGTAATGACTAAATGGAATAGCACAGAGAGAGAATATGGTACAAAATCCCACGTGTGCAAGTCATTCAGTGACTGACAGTGTTATCATTCCTACTGCCACAGGAATCCCCAACTCCAGGCAAACTGGATCCTTGGGGTAGGCTGAAAAATAGGCCCCCAAAAGATGTCCATGTCCTAAATTCTGGGACCTGTGAATGTGACCTTATATGGCAAAATTAAAGAGGGGGGTTCTTTACAGATGTAATAAAAGATCTTGAGATAGAGAAATTGCTCTTAATTTTCCAAGTGGGCCCTAAATGTAATCAGATGTGTCTTATAAGAAGGACACAGAGGGAGATTTGAACACAGAAGAGAAGACAATGTGACTACAGAGGCAGAGACTGGAGTTATGTGACCAGGAATGCTAGCAGCCACTAGAAGCCGGAAGAGGCAAAGAACAGAACCTCCTTTAGATTTCCTGGCGGGAGTATGCCTCTGTGGACACCTTGATTTCAGCCCAGTGAAACTGATTTTGGACTTCTGGCCTCTAGAACTGTGAAAGAAAACATTTCTGTTGTTTCAAGCCATCAAATTAGTGGTAATTTCTTATAGCAGCCAAGGGAACTAATATATTCACAGGTCCCCAAACATACCACATTTTTACCCCTCCTCTCTGTTTCCTCCACATTTAAGAAAATAGAAATCTTCCATTACTTTCTTTCTTTTAAATTTTGAATAGTTCCTTCAAGTCCAATTTCTTTATAGTATTTCATATACAAATCCTCTCCTGCTATTTTAATCTTATATGAGCTTTCTTTCTAACTAATACCAACAGCACATTTTTGTAACTGTATTTTTCTGACAACATGAATATTTATAAACAATCTGTCCTACATCTAGGATGGGTTTTAAGTTCTTTAGGAATCCATTTGTCTTAATTTTATGGTGTTTAGTCTCTCCACAGTGTCTTTCACATAGTAGATATTGGTAATTCTTTGCTGCCCTATCTCTACTACTTACCAAAGTGTTCAAACAGTTATTCATATATCCAAAAGCTGCGCTGTCTAATATGGCAACTGTTAGCTATATGTGGCCATTTACATTTAAATTAATCAAAACTAAATAAAATTTAAAATTCAGTTCCTCAGTTGCATTAACCAAATTTCAAGTATTCAACAGCCACATGTGGTGAGTGGCAACCTGTTAGAAATCACAGATATAGAACATTTTCATCATCACGGAAAGTTCTATTGGACAGAGTTGCTCTACAGAGGCAATCTGGGTATAATACAAGCAAATAGAAAATTTCCTAGAGACTATGTTGATAAAAGAAATACAGATATTAGAAATAATTTCTCCTTAAAGTACAAAGATGTTATTATAAAAAGGTCAATTTTCCCAAGGCTAATTTATCAAATCAATGTCATCTCAATCAAAATTCTAATAATATGTCTTCTAGAACTTGTTAAGCTGATTCTCATAATAATCTGGAAGAGAAAATGTATGGGAAAACCTTAAAAACACTGAGAAAGAAGAATGAGGAGAAAGAGTTGCCCTTCCAGATATCAAAACCTGCTATAAAGTTAGAGTAATTAAAACATGATAGCAATAATAACAGCAATAGATATATGGATAAGTGAAACAGAATAGCAAGTCTAAAAACAAACTTATGAATACATAGGAATTTGGTTTATGACAAAGGTGACATTTCAATTTGCAGGGAAAGGGCAGACTATTCAGGTGGTAACAATGCATTGGGATAAAGTTATCATACCAGGAAAAGAATCCCAGCTATCTTAAGGAACCAAATATAGAAAGCAAAACTATAAACTTATTAGGAGAAAATATGGAAAATTTTGTTCATAACTTTAACATTGGGAAGATATTCATTAGCAGTATATAAAATAACAAAACCATGGAAAGACATCCCACATTCATGGATTAGAAAACTTAATATTGTTAAAAATTCAATACTACCCAAAGTAATCTATATATTCAATACAATCTCTGTCAAAATCCCAATAATATTTTTTTCAGAAATATAAAAACCCATTCAAATTCACATGGAATCTCAAGGATCTCCAAATAGCCAAAACAATCTTGAATAAGAAGAATAAAGTTTAGCTTATTCTAAGATTTACATGCAAATAAGAAAAAAAAGATAAGAAGTAATAAAATAAATTAATAGAAAGAATAAATAAAAAAAATAAAAAAAGAAGAAGAAAGTTAGAGGTCTCACACTTCCTGATTTCAAAACTTACTACGAAGCTACAGTAACCAAAACACTGTGATACTGGCATATAGACAGACATATAGACCAATGGAATAGAATAGAGAGCTCAGAAATAAACCCTGACATACATGGCTAAATCATTTTCAGCAAGGGAGCCAAGAGCATTCAATGAGGAAAGGACAGTATTTTCAACAAATGGGATTGAGAAAAGTGGATATTCATATGCAAAAAATAGACTTGGAGGTGTAGATCATACACAAAAATTAACTCAAAATGGATCAAAGATCTAACCTTGAGAGTCAAAACTCATAAAAGAAAACATAGGGAAAATCTTCATAACACTGAATTTGGCAAGGATTTCTTGGATATAAAACCAAAAACATAGGCAACAACAACAATAAAAATAGGTAAATTGGACTTTATCAAGATTGAAAGCTTTTGTGCATCAAAGGACACTATGAAAAGTGTCCTTTGATGCCCAAAAGGACACTACTTCCTTCCCATGGAAAGGAAGAAAATATTTTCAAGTCATATATCTGATAAGGGATTAATATCTACAGTATATAAAGAACTCCTACAACTCAATCACAAAAACAACTAAAACAACTTAGTTTTAAAATGGGCAAAGGACTTGAAGAGACATTTCTCCAAAGAAGATATACAACTGGCCAATAAGCCCATGAAAATATGTTCAACATCACTAATTAGAGAAATGCAAATCAAAACCACAATGAAATGCCACTTCACACCCATTAGGGTAGCTATTATTAAAAACAAAGACAAAAACAAAACACAACAACTGTTGGGGATGATGTGGAGAAACTGGAACACTTGTGCCTTGCTGGTAGGAAAGTAAAATGGTGCAGCTGCTATGGAAAATAATAGGAAAGTTCCTCAAAAATTTAAAAATAGAATTATCATATGATCCAGCAATTCCACTTCTGGGTATATACCCAAAAGGACTGAAAGCAGGAACTCGAAAAAAAAAAAATACTTGTACACCCATTTGATAACAGCATTATTCACAATAGCCAAAAGGTAGAAACAACCCAAGTGCCCATCAATGGATGAATGGATAAACAAACTATAGTATATACATACAATGGAATATTATTTGGCCTTAAAAGGAGGGATATTCTGATACATGCTAAAACCATGCATAAACCTTGAGGACATTATGCTAAGTGAAATAAGACACAAAGAACAAATATTATATGATTTCACTTGTATGAGGTATTTAGAGGAGTCAGATTCATAGACAGAAAGTAGAATAATGGTTGCCGGGGACCAGGAAGAGAAAGAGATATAGAGTTACTGTTTAATTGGTATAGAGTTTCAGTTTGGGAAGATGAAAAAAGTTCTGGAGATGGATGGTGGCGAAGGTTGCACAAAAATGTGAATGTAGTTGATGCCACTGAACTGTACCCTTAAAAATGGTTAAAATGATAAAATCTATATTATGTATATTTACCAAATAAAAAAATAAAAGCAGCATACGATTTTTAAAAAAGATGAAGCCATAAAAAATAAACATATTTTCTGTAGTAGTATAGTGTTTGAACAGGACATTCTGGATAATCTACAAAAACTTCAAATGCACTTATCTTCTGAAGCAATTATAAAAATGAAAAAGTTGCTTCTTGGTTTGTGGCATGAGTGCTGGAAATCTACAGGCAATGACATGATGGTGTTATTATATGTATTACAATTGACATCAGCTTGCTGATTCTTCAAAAAAGAGATGAACAGATAATAGATACAGAATTGGAAATGCAATACCCTGCTTCTCACAGTCTTGCTATGTAGGTCATTTGCTTGAATCTAAGTCTCTATAAGTGCTTTAGTAGGTGTTGAAAGGAACATAGTATAACTGTAAGTACAGAAATGACTATAGAGATAGGTTCCATAAAATATACAGAAAAAGACCACTTTGGTATGATGATTATCTGAGAGGGAAGATTTTTATTGGTGTGATATCCAAACCTCAGGTCAAAACTGCCTACTTTTTCTTTCAGGAAGGAGAGGGTGAAGTAGATAACACTCAGGAACTCTGGCATCGCCTAAAAAGTTCCTCCATACAAGGTGGAGGCAGGGTTGCAAGATAAAGTCAGTAAGAAGTCAAATTTTCACTATAATTTGTGTCTAAATTCACTTGAATAGAAAAAGAAAATGAAAATTCCTAAAGAGGGTAGTTGGGTTGGGTGTTTAGAGTGAGAATAAGTTTTATATGAGGGTCACGCAAATATTTTTCCAGCAAATGATGAAACATTTTCAAAGTTTCTAACACAAAATGAAAATAATTATTTCTCTCTCTTCCTGACCTACTTTTACTTTTTAATGTATTTGAACACTTTGCTATAATTAACAGAATTTTCTACAGCATCAATTTAGTTTGAGTCTAGTTATTTGTCTGCTTCCATTTTTGTTTACTTGTTTATACAGTCACATAATACAGTCACATAATATGCAATTCAAAAGGTAATATAAAGGTAAACTCTCCCTGCTATCCCAGAGCCACCCAAATCCCCTCCTAGAAGACAACCACTGTTAGCAGTTTCATGTACATCCTTGTAGAAACCGTCTGTCCTGTTTTCATTTTTAAATCAGTTGTATCACTAAAAAATTAAACTGCTACACAATTCATGCTATCGTTCTCTTCAAATTGTCTTATTAAAGTTGGACCAGGTCTGGCCACAGTAAGAGTAAACAGGGAAGTGGAGGGTTGTGACAGAATAACAGGCCTATCTGCAGGGCTGCACCTGGTCTTGTATAGAGGTGAGTTTTCTTCCCATTGCCTTCAGTTATTCTTGCCATCTAGAGACCACATGTTTTCCTCCTAACTAAAGGAAATGAGAAAGAACCAAAGAGTGGAAGGATAAAGGAGGAGGGTCAGGAAAGCAGAAGCTTCAAGGTACCATGCTTAGTGCTGTAGTGGTGATGGGGCAGGGCACAGTGGCAGCAGGACAGCAGGGATGAGCAGAAGAGCATTTAAAGGTAGTGAGGGACACAGACGTGTAAATAACAAATTCTAACCAACATCTAACACAGGTAAGGTGAAGTAAGGGCTAAATAAAGGTACAAGCAGTATGCGGTTGGAATGTAGAGGGAGAAGGAGAATGGAGGGAGGGACTTTATAAATTAGCCCTGGGCTGGTTAAGCACGTCTGACAAGCTCCTTCTCAGAGTGCACACATTTTCCCTTACTCATGAAAACCTAGAGCTGGGAGAATGCCAGACCAGTGTGCTGAAGCTCAGTTAGTAAGGAAGTCTTTTGGAACCAACATGGTGAGGAAAAAACTAAAGACCTTGCATACACACACAAAAGGAGGAATAATAATAAAAACCCTCCTGCAGCTCACAACTGGTCACAGAAAAAAATGAGCATTTTCAAAAGCTTTACTATTAAGTTAAAATCAGGGCTGCCAGGCATTGCTCAACTCCAGGGGCTGCCATTCACATTTTTGTCCCTGGAATTGTGCAGTGCACAATCAGCATAGCCAGACATGGCAACTCTGCTAGGGCAAACGTCCGATTTTTGACTAACACTTTCTACATTTCCCTATCACTAAACTTTTACTTGGGATATAGGATATTCTTTTTGGCTAATATTTCCCATGATGAGAAAAAACAAACATTTGAAATGTTATGAATCTATTTTCTTAAGAACTCAAGGTTGTTGAGTATAAACTGCAGCAAAATTATGTTACAGATTATGGCTAGATTATATAGCTAAAGTATGACATACTATACATATTTTCCAACCCATAAAGATTTTCCATGATGTGGTAGAGCTGCTCAGTTTCAAATTAAACACTATTTATCTAGAAATGTAGGGCTATTTCAAATCTAGCTAGACCAGACAGCAGAGTAGAACTCTATGTTTGCAGGGCATACGGCACATATTTACTGTGAGGCTTTCAGAATTTAATGATTAAAGGTTGAAAGATTTTGCCTTGTTTTACAAGAGCTCTTCTGATTTTCCCCCAGTATTTCTCATTTCACTGCCATTATCTAATTCAGCAAAGTACAAATGTCCATCAATTTGAAAAACAACATGCCAGTAGGTCACATAAAAGAATTTTAAAAATGAGATGTGAAATTTTTTTTGTGAGTGTTTAAAGTTATGCCATTATAGTTCACAATTCCTGGTTGTCATAATCCTGATTAGAAAGTATCTAACAACATGAAATCAAGATTTATTTGTCAACCTTAGATGTGACTGTGTTTTGCTCTCTTCTCTGTGCTTTGCATTAGTTGATTATGCAGGAACCAATCTTTTAAGTTTTTTTGACTTTGTGGGTATTGAGCTAATTCCTGGTGATATTTAGAATTTACCCACATTTTCCCCTTTTGTGGAAATATTTACACTAGACATTTCCAGTAAGGGAATAAGAGTTAATTGAGGGAGCTCTTTTTTTTTTTGGATATAGCATTTAAGGCCATATTTCTATTAGTGCCTCTTTTTTCTTGCCCTACTCTAGCGAGTGTTTCCACACACCTAGGACTTAAATCTAACAGGTTCACATGGAATTCTACATACGTAAAATAAGATCGTGTATTTGAACATGTTTGGCCCAATATCTGGTACATGTTAATCATTCAATACACATTGGTTGTATCTAGTTCAATAATACTCAATTTTGGTGAACGTGTGATTGCTATAAATGAAATGTGCCCTGAGCTGGCATGGTGGTTAAAAAAAAATCTAACTTCTTTTGGGGTATGAGAAGTGTAAAGGATCTCTGAGTGATAAGTGAAATTACATATTCTACACCAAAGTATTTCACTTCAAATTTCAGATACACACTTCTAGTGTTCCCATAAATTCAACAGTGGAAGATAGACAACGTATGTTTGAACATGTCTGACATAGTGAAGAAGGAAAAGAGGAGCATCTTAGAAGCTAGAGACACTGAAAACTAAAATACATACAAACTGAGACATCCTCTCAAATCCCACCCAAGAAGCAATGAATAAGCTTGAAAAAGTGTTCGTCTGGCTTTTTTCATGGTATAGTGCATAGACTAAGAACCGGGGGCTGGGTTCCATCACCGACTTGCAAGTTTCCATCACAGTAAAAAAAAAAAAAGGGAGAGGGGATAATATTTGCCATGTACCAAACAGGGATGCTTTGAGGATTAATGACATAATGTCTGTAAGGAGGTTGGAGTTCCTTGGAAAAAAGACACTACATAAATATAAAGTAGTATTAATATTTAGGCTTAGTCCACAATGTGAGACCTGGTTTCTTTGGCTCATGAGGTCATCAGCAGTTTTGTAAAATGTGCTCAAACACCCACAGAGGAGCCTTGTTAGCTTCCTCATAAGTGGACTGTAAAGCTAATCTGACCCACCTGGTTGGAGAAGTCACAGAGACCATTTTCTGTTTTCATGGTTCTGAGAGGATACAGATGTAAAGTGTTGATTCCCTAAGGGAGTGAGATGTGGCCAAGAGAGCACTTCAACAGCGTTTAGGGCTTCCAAGGAATGCAGTGGGAGTTTGGGTATGTTTTGGCTTAGAATTAACCAAAAGTCTAATCAGATCATATCTTGATTTGAGGAAAAGGCTAAATTTGCCTCTAAGACAAAGAAAATTTGGAATAAGAGTAGGAATGAGAAAGCTACTACTTGGAATGGTTAGTTTAAATGTTGAAAGGATTTGGAGGCAAACTTGAATATTTTTGTCCTGGGAAGGTTGTCGTCTCTGGGAGTTTTGCCTCTTGACAGCAATGTCCTGACTCCTCATCAGTGCTTCAGCTCTGTGAAAAGGTTATCAAGGGTGATCTTGCAGAGGGTAAAAGTTCTAGAGTTCCAAGCACAATCAATTCAATGTAGACATTGCCTTGCAAAATCTTGTGGTATAACTGAATGACAGTAATGTTATTGTGATTAAATATTTGCATTTCTCAGTTTTAAAAGATAATATTAACTTTGATCCCAAGTGCATCAGGCATCAGAAACCACCCTCCTGAAAATATAAAGTTCATGAACTTATCATTAATCATTATCATTCAATAGTGATTTGAGACTGTGTCCATAATACCAAAGCATTTGAACAAAACATGAAAAAATATGAAGGAATCTTTCTTTTTTACATGGTTGTTTTGTTTCCCCATTGATTTAAGGTAGGTGTTCTTTCAGAAATGATTTGGCTCCTTGTCCACTGATTGTTTTTTAGGGCAAAGGGAACAGAAATGTTATAGCCATCTTAACTCACAGTCAAATCTACCCTAAGAAAAAAGCATTTTCTAAATAAAATATTGACCTAAGTTCTTATTCCTCTTTCCAACAGCACAGTCCTAAAGTCAGTATTAGCTGTGGCAGAGCAAGGTTGTCATCTTCATGGAGGGGAATTAGAGCCTGAGCAAGGTAAGGAGGGCAGCCATGTGGAGGGCAAGCATGGCTTGAGGAGTCAGAGCCCAGGTGGAGTAAGCAGGGCATCACAAGTATGGTTGACACACAGTGGGATGTCAGAGCCTGAGCAGAGTGAGGAGGGCATTTATGTGGGAAAGAGGCCCAGGACAGAGTGTCAAAGCTTGATCAGTGTGAGGAGGCAGTCTGGGGAGGAGAGTCAGAGTTCTAGAGGTGTGAGATGGGTATATAGATGTGTACAGGGAAGGTGGTGAAGATGGGAGTTTGGTTACATTTGAAGGAACTGATCAAATGAATAAATATGTTAAGGATAATGGGAGCCAGGTTTCTCACTGATGGAGAAAGAATTTACAAATGAGAAAGTGAGAAAACTAGAATGACCACTATAGTATTGGATTATAATTGGCAGTACAGAAGTAAACTTGTGGATTTTCATACAGAGACATGAATATAGCTGTTTATGTGTATATGTGTGTGTATGTCTACATGCTTATATTCTCTAGCTTTGCCTAGTGAAGGAACCACTAAAAAACCAGGGGTCCTCAGAGAAATGGCTGATTCCAGGACTGAAACAGAGAAAGTACAAGATGAGTCTGGAACAGCTGGTTGTAACAGAATGTAAGGAAGTGCTCAAAGAATTAGAGAGACATGTCAAAGAACACAGAAGCCAATCTGAACGGGTTCCCACTGGTAAAATCTTAGAGAATGTGAATATCAAAATAAATAATAACAGTAATGGATAAAATAAGGACTCATGAGTCCATACTGATATAAATAAATAATGAATAAATGGAAAGTTTACATATGATTAGGATAATTTACATAGTTTCAAAGTATTTTCCTATAAACTAGTTAATAATTGCAAAGTGAAAAAAGAGTAACTTAACAGTAGAGAAGGCTGGCAGACACTACCTTAATCAAATGACCAAATAAACATAATCAGTAATGGGACAAATCAAAATAATGTGCCACTTGAAGGATGTAATGATTACTCAGCGCTACTTCTAACTTCTATTGTATTCTTTCTATTTTTAGTAGAGATGGGGTCTCGCTCTTGGTCAGGCTGGTTTTGAACTCCTGACCTTGAGCTATCCACCCACCTCGGCCTCCCAGAGTGCTAGGATTACAGGCGTGAGCCACCGCACCCGGCCTATTGTATTCTTTAAAAAGATGCATGCCCTGAAAGCATGCGCCTGTAGTCCTAAGTATTTGGGAGGCTGAGGTGGAAGGGTTACTTGAGTCTAGGAGTTTGAGGCCAGCCTGGACAACACAGCAAGAGCCTATCTCTGAAAAAAATAAAAAAAGGAAGGAAGGAAGGAAGGCAGGCAAGCAAACAAGCATACCCTGGATCTCTAATCAGACAAATACAAATTGAAGGACATTCTACAAAATGACCAGCTTATTCTGTTAAAACATGTCAAGGTCATGAAAGTCAAGAAAAGACTGAGGACCCATTCCAAGCTAAAGGAGGTTAAAGAAATTTAACAGCTCAATGCAACACGTGCTTCCGACCTGGATCCTTTTGCTATCATGGACAATATTGGGACAATTGGTAAAACTTGAATGGAGTCTGAGGGTTAAATGATAATAATGTATCAAAGTTAATTTCCCAGTTTTGATTATAATTATCTAGGAGAAAGTCCTTGTTTCTAGGAATTGCGTACTACAGTATTCAGGGGCGATGAAGGAAGTTCAGAAAAAACATGATTTGTGCTGTATTTGCAGCTTTTCTGTAAGCTTGAGATTATTTTAGAAGAAAAATAAACGTACATCAAAATATTGATTTTAGAAAAAGGTTTTTTTTCTGTTGACATATTATATATTTTACTGACAGATATTGTAGAAATGGAAGGCACTTATTCTTTTCTAACCTATGTAATGACTATGCTGAAATATGTCTACGTGTAAGTGAGGTGTCGATAAAGTTGGCTTATTCTATTAATAGAACTGAAAAGAAAAGCCAGAGAGGCCGGGCACGGTGGCTCATGCCTGTAATCCTAGCACTCTGGGAGGCTGAGGCGGGAGGATCGTTTAAGCTCAGGAGTTCGAGACCAGCCTGAGCAAAAGCGAGACCCCGTCTCTACCAAAAACAGAAAAAAATAGCTGGGCATGGTGGCGCATGCCTGTAGACTCAGCTACTCGGGAGGATGAGGCAGAAGGATCACTTGAGCCCAGGAGTTTGAGGTTGCTGTGAGCTAGGCTGATGCCACGGCACTCTGGCCAGGGCAACAGAGTGAGACTCTGTCTAAAAAAAAAAAGAAAAGCCAGAGAAACTAGAGATGAGGAAATAAGGGAAAATGAAAGAAGGTAAGGTCAGAGCCTTTGGCTAGAGTAGATCAGGTATGGCCTAAAGGTCACAGCTTATTGAAGTGACATGAATTGATTCACATCTTTAAAGATGATTTATGTCAAATAAACTGTGCAAGGGCAAAAATGAAAGCAGGGAGACCACTTTAGAAGTATTGTTTGCTTGGGCTAAAGTAGCAGTATTAAGATAGTGAGAAGTGGTCACATTTGAAATATATTTTGGATTAAAGTCACTGGACTTGCTGACAGACTGGATGTGGGTCATTCTTATTTTATTGATTTTATTTTTAAAATTTATTTATTTATCTATATATTTATTTAGAGACAGGGTCTCACTCTGTCACCCAGGCTGGAGTGCAGTGGCACAATTATAGCTCACTGTAGCCTAGAACTCCTGGGCTCAAGCAATCTCCCTGCCTCAGCCTCACAAGGTGCTGGGATTGCAGGCATGAGCCACCATGCCCATTGGATGTAAATTATGAGGAAGAAGAACTAAGGATGGTTCCTAGGGTTTTGGCTAGAGAAAGTAGGTAAATGATAGCATCATTTACTGAGATGGGAAAGACTGAGGAAGTGACTAACAACAGGAAAATATTAAGAATTATGGCTTAGACAGTGGAATGGAGGCAAGAAAAGCCTGATTAAAGTGGGTTAAAGAGAATAGAAAGCAAGGGAATAGACATAGGAAGTATAGACAATTCTCTTGCAAGATGGATATGATTTTAATGGAAAGAAAGACATTCTAAATAAGAAAAATATATATTTATTACAATACGGGGGCAGAAATGAACTTGGCTTGTTCCCGTGACAGTGAGAAAACTGATCTAACTCAAGGAAGGGGAACATGTTGGGTAATAGTGGGAAATAAGACAGGTAAGGTGGAGCCAGATTATGAGCAGCCTGAAAGCCAGGAAAAGGTGTTTAGACTTGATGTAGTAGGAAATCAGAGTCATGACATATTTTTGATTAAGGAAGTGATATGATGAAAGTTACATTTAAAGAAGATTAGATGGCAGTGGTATGCAGGAGAGAGCAGGAGGCTGTGGGAGAGCCTGGAGGCTGTGGTTGTAATTCAAATGGGAGAGAATGAAGATCTGACTCCAGTTTTGGCAATAAGAACAGACTGGGAAGGAAAGGCTTGGGGGAATTCTGATACCTGACTAAATAAGGAGAATACAGGAGAGCAATTTCAAGATTCTGAACTGAAGACATTGAGATAAAAGTGATGCTGATAGGCAAGGAAACTGGGTAGGGAAACTTGTTCTGTGTGTGGAAGGGGGAGGGCAGTGGTGAACAAAAGATGACCACACCTGATTTGACATGTTAGTGGAACATGATGGTGGAAATGTCCAATAAAAGGCTGAAGATATAGAACTGGAGCTCTTGGGCATGGTCAGGGCTCAAGATAAGACATTTGGAAGACAGCAGTATACATGTAATACATGTGAAGCCCTGAGAAAGGAAACCTTCAAAGAAAGCATGTAGAGCAGGAAAAACTTATGGTAAAAGACCTTGGAGATGTTGGGAGATGCCCACAATTACAGGTGGGAGGAGGAACAAAAGCAAAAGAGAGAAATGGATGATGGGTCAGAGACATGGAAAGAGAATGAGAACAGTATAATATCATAGAACTAAGAAGGAATGTTTTAAAATGAGTATATAGTCAATATTATAAAGTAGATCAAGAAGAATGAAAAGGGAACAAAGACTGTAAGATCTATTAGGAGGTTTTTGTTTATTTTGAAGAGATTAGTTCGGAAAATGAAGGTGGGGGAAAAAGCCAGCTATCTGCATGGAAGAATGGCTAAAGAGGGGTGCAATAAATAGAAAGCATCTTGTGAGAAATTTGGTAAGGAAAGAAGGAAACAGGACAGTAAGTAGAGGGATAATCAGGATCATTTGAAGATATTTTTCCTACCTTATGTTTAGACCAGCTTCGTTCAAATTTTTCTCCTCTCCTACTCGGAGAATTTCAAAGTCTTACTTTTCAACAAAGTCAGAATTATGACACAAAGCATCCAAAAGCAAGTAGAAGAATTTGATCTATGTAGTCTTATAAATTAATAGGAAGGTATCTATGTTGACCTTCAAACTATCTTTTACCAATTTTTTTTTTGTTGTTGTTGTTAAATTGAGACCAGAGATGTTCTGGAAAGCTCTGAAAAGATATAGTATGAGTGAGAAATAAAAAACATGCAAATATTTTCAGATAATGTTATTTATTATATTCAGTGGCCTTCTACCTAGCTGAGGTATTTATTTCCAAGTAGAAGACTATAAGCTAATATTCTCTTCTTGAGACCATTTAGACTTAAATTCTTAAATATATTTTGGCAGTATTTTTATAGTACTATGAAGATTTTCGTGTTAAAATTCTTAAGCAATACATTACCAAATCTCAGAAATCCTGTATGAAGCAAGTAATATTACCTTTACTCTTCAGACCAAAATGCTTTTAAAAAATGCATTGCTTGTCCTATAAACTAACTCTTGACATATTTATATTTTTAGAAATATATTTACTGACTTCTGGATAAAGATGATAGATTGACATATACATTCATTTAGTTTCCTCCCCAAGCCCCACCAGAATGACAATAAAGAGATTTATTTAAAAGGCAGAAATCCAAAAGGACAGAAAGAATAAGAGAGAAGACAGCAGCAATGAAATGTTTATTTATTTATTTTTAATTTTTTTTTTCCTAATGACACATTTCTCAGAAGCAATGAAATTTCAGAAGCCAGAAAGCAGATGGAAGAGCCATAACTAAGGTAGCAGACCTGAAAACCTAAACCAGCACTGGACCAAACCAAGGACCAACCAAATGTACATCATTCTAAGGAACCTCTAGCATTAGGTACTTTTGAAAGAGAGGATAAAGAGGGTGGGTAGAGAGGCTAAAACAAGGAACACCTACTGGAAGACATTTGTGAAGCAGCTGGAATCCTGAGATCCCCACCCCAACTATGTAGACCATAGATGTTGTTCCTCTCCCACCCTTGCATAAAATCAGAGGTTTATTGTCTAGAGAGTGTGATAAAAAGTCTTTGGAAAATGGAATAGAAAGTACAGTTGATGCAGGGTTTCAGTACTAGAATCAGGGAATTAAGTATGCATACTGAATGCAGAGACCCTCAGCCTTCTATCTCTATTGTGTCCCCAAAACACAGGCGACCAGCCTAGATTTTGAGGAAGCAGACCAAGAGGAAAGATTTTAAATACAGATTTTGAGAATTCTCCCAAAGGCCTGGCTAGGTCATCTATAATAAAGACCACAATCAGCAAGTTTCATCCACAAGCTCTGAGCTTCAAAGACTCTCTACTCTTTTTTTTGAGAGAAATTTTTGCTCTGTTGCCTGGGCTAGAGTGCTGTGGTGTCTACCTAGCTCACAGCAACCTCATACTCCTGGTCTCAAGCGATCCTCCTGCCTCAGCCTCCCAAGTAGCTGGGACTACAGGCATGTGCCACCATGCCCGGCTAAATTTTTTGTATATTTTTAGTTTGCCAATTAATTTCTTTCTATTTTTAGTAGAGATGGGGTCTCGCTCTTGCTCAGGCTGGTTTCGAACTCCTGACCTTGAGCGATCCACCCGCCTCAGCCTCCCAAAATGCTAGGATTACAGGCGTGAGCCACCGTGCCTGGCCAACCCTCTACTCTTTAACGTGAGCACACAACCAAGGACTACAGCCATCTGAAGACCTCTAAGTAGAATGAGGTAGAGGAGGTGAGTGGGGGAAGAGGAGGAAAGAGAGTAAACAGAAGAAACAAACATATACATACAGAGAGAAAAAATCTACACAGAGATAATTACTATCCTCTGAGATAAGAGACAATTCTGTAATCATGAACAAGAACAGGATGCGGTAAAAAGGAATGTTCAGAGAACAATAGCAAAGGCTCTTGGAAATGAAAATACAATAGCACAAATGAAAAATCAGTAGAAGAGTAGGACTATGCTGAGGAGTTCTCAAAAACAGAATAAAGGCACAAACATATGGAAAATTAGAAAACAAAATTTTTTTTTTAAAAAATAGAGTACCTGTACAGGAGGTTGAATATGTAAATATTGAGAGATCCAAAAATAAAAAACAGAGAAATCTGATGGTATATACTTTTCATCAAGGAAATAATTCAAGAATTTCCCAGAACTGAAGGAATGTCTGAGTTACCAGATTGAAACAGGCCACTGAGTGCCTAGCACAAATAATGGATAAAAATAGACCTACATCAAGGCACACCATTATGAAATTTCAGAACCCTTAGGAAAAAGCTTCCAGACGGGAGAAAACAGATAATGCACAAAGACTCAGAATCAGAATGGCTTGGAAATTCTCAACAGCAACACCAGAAGATAGAAGACAAAAGAACAGTGCTTCGAAAATTATCACGAAAAATAATTGTCCTCCTAGCTTTTAATTTCCAGCCAGATTGTCAATCAAATGTAAGGGTAGAATAAAGATATTTTTAGGGCATGTAAGATATAAAAAACTTACCTCCCATTCACTCCTCTCTAAGGAAGTTACCAGAGGATATGCTCCACAAAAATGAGGAAGCAAACCAGGAATAGGAAACAAGAGATCTAACACAGGAGAAGGGCAAAAAATTCCCCAGAAGTTTGTGAAAGAAGATTCCAGTTTGAGAGCCCAATACCAGGTAGAGAGATTTGGCCAAAGGTAAAAATTTTCAGAAGAAATTTCTCATTGAAGAGGAAACTGCTGTTTCCAAATATCTGAGAGGCAATTTAGACCAGCATTGTCCATTAGAACTTTCTGTGATGATGGAAATATTCCGTATCAGCACTAATATAGTTGCCACTAGCCAGAGCACTTGAAATGTGGCTAGTGTGACTGAAGAACTGAACTTACTGTTTTATTTAATTAAAATTAATTTTAATTTTAATAGCCACATGTGGTTAATGACTACTATTTTGGGCAGATTTAGATAATCAGCACTAAGTTTGGAGTTGAATTAGGAATAAGTAAAGAGAAAACAAATCAAACAAAAAACAATTACTAACAGTAGGGAAAACAAAAACCTGTACCAGAAAGGAAAAGCAATCATGGCTTACTGCATGACTGAGCTCTGTATAGAATTATATAGTTATAATAAAATAAGTACCAGTTACTGACATAACCCAAATTATATTATACACTGGAAGGTTGTTCGGTGGCTTGTTTTACTTTTTCCTTCACTTACCAAAAAAAGTACAAATATTTTTTCCAGGCAGATAATTTTTTTGTCTGATACATTTTGTTTAGTTTGAGACAAGATCTCACTCTGTCAACCAGTCTGGAGTGCAGTGGCATGATCATAGCTCACTGCATACTTGAACTCTTGTCTCAAGTGATCCTCCTGCCTCAGCTTCCTGAGTTACTAGGACCATAGGTGCGTGCCACCACACCTGGATAATTTTTAAACTTTTGTAGAGATGGGGGTCTAACCATGTTGCCCGGGCTGGTCTCAAATCCCCAGCCTAAAGCAATCTTCCACCTTGGACTCCCAAAGTGCTGGGATTACAGACATGATCCCCCACACCAGGCCTGTCTAATATGTTTTTAAAGGCTACATAGTACTTCCTGTTATTGTTCTACCAAAATGTATTGAACCAATTCTTCACTGAAGGACATTTGGGTTGTTTCCAATTTGGGACAATTATCAATAGAATTTTAATAATTAACACTGTGGGTCACTGCTTTTTAAAATTCAACTGCATTGAGACAAAATTTACATGCAATAAAATGTACAAAATGTATCTATTTTATGTGTATACTTCTTTGTGCTTTGATAAATGTTTATATCCTTGTAAACACTACCATAATCAAGATACAGAACATTTCATCATCCTAAAAAGTTCCCTTATGCCCCTTTGCACTAAATCCCTCTCCCCAAGCAAACACTGATTTGTTTTCTCTCTTTAGAGATGTAGTTTGCTTCTTCTGGAATTTTATGTAAATAAAATTATATTAATACAATATTTACTCTTTTTGTGTCTTACTTTTTCTGACTTTTATTATTTATGTTAAGAGCTAGAGATCCGATGACTTTTAAAAATGTATTCACATTTTTGCATGTATTGGTTTTGTTCTTTTTTATTGCTAGTTATAATTCACTGTACAAAGATACCACAATTTGCTGATTCTTCAGCCTACTGATGGACATGTGGGTTGATTCCAGTTGGAACTGTTATGAATAAAGTTGCTATGAACATTCGTGTACAAGTATTTTTGTTATCGTATGTTTTCATTTCCCTTGGGTAAATGCCTAGGAGTGAAAATTGCTAGATCATATAGGAAGTGTATGTTTGACTTTATAGGAAATTGATAAAATATTTTCCAAAGTAGTCGTACCATTCTATACACTCACTAGCAATGTATGAGAATCCCCAAAACTTTACATCCTTGACAACACTTGGTAATATTAGTATTTTTAATTTTGGTCATTCTAGTGATGTATGCTAGTATATCATTTTGATTTTAATTTGCATTTCTCTGATGACTAATGACACTGAACACCTTTTTCATGAACTTATTTAGCCATTGATGCATATTTTTTGTGAAATGTCTTCAAATTCTTTTTTTTTTTTTTTTGAGACAGAGTCTCACTCTGTTGCCCAGGCTAGAGTGCCATGGCCGGCCCAAATTCTTGACATTTTAAAAAATGAGGTTGTCTTGTTAGAGTTGTAAATGTTCGTTATATAGTCTGGATACAAATTCTCTCCCAGTTTTTGGCTTGCCTTTTCATTTTCTTAACAATGTCTTTGGGAGGGAAGTTTTTAATTTTAATGAAGTCCAATTTATTAGTATTTCTCAATTTATAGTTAGTGCTTTTAGGGAATGGCCTAAGAAGTTTTTGCTGAAAGTTTTATCCTGTGTTTCCTCTAAGAAGTTTTATAGTTTTAGTTCTTATATTTAGATTTTAAATCTATTTTGAGCTAAACTTGTGTACAGTGTGAGGTTAAGGATTGAGGTTCCTTTTTTCCCATATGGATATCCAGTTGTTCCAGTATCATTGGTTGAAAAAACTATCTTTTACATTGGTACCTTTAATTATATATGTGTGGATCTACTTCTGAACACTTCATTCTATTCTATTGATCTATATGTCTAGCCTTACCACAGTGTCACCCTATTTTATTTGTTGTACTTTTATAGTATTGAAATCTGATAGAGTAAGTTCTATAACTTTGTTCTTTTTCAATAATTTTATGACTTTTCTAGGTCCTGTGCATTTCCACTTAAATTTCAGAATCAATTTGTCAATTTCTACAAAACAAACAAACAAATAAACAAAAAACGCTGTGAAGTTTTGACTAGGATCACACTGAGTGTTTAGATCAATTGGGGGAGTGTTGACATCTTAATGTAATGCGCTTGTATCATCCTGAAACCCCTCAGTCTGTGGAAAAACTGTCTTCCATGAAACTGGTTCCTGGTGCCAAAAAAGCTAGGGACCACTGGTCTAAATCAACCATACCTAACAGACATCTATAGAACACTAAACCCAACAACAGCAGAATACACATTCTTTCACGTGCACATGAACATTCTCCAGCACAACCCATATGTTAGGATACAAAACAAACCTCAATAAATTTAAAAAGATATAAATAAAATAAAAAATATGTCCTCTGTCCTCACTGGAATGAAATAAAAACCCATAACAGAATAAAAATTGGGAAACTCAAAAATATGTGGAAATTAAACAACATACTCTTAAATAACCCATGGGCCAAAGAATACAACAAAAGGGAAATCAGAAAATATTTTGAGATAAATGAAAATGAAGACACAACATAACAAAATATAACATTGCTAAAGCAGTGCTTAGAGAGAAATTTATAACTGTAAACGACCATATTAAGAAAGAAGATCTCAAAGAACCTAACCTTCTATCTTAAGACACTGAAAGAAGTACAAACTAAACCTAAAACAAGCACAAGGAAGGAAATAATAAAGATTAGAGTGGAAATTTATTAAATGGAGAATAGAAAAACAATAGAGAAAACTGATGAGTCCAAAGCTAGCTCTTGAAAGACTGACAGTCTTTAGCCAAGTTGACCAAGAAAATAAGAACGAATACTAAACTTACTAGAAGAAGGAATGAAAGGAAAGACATTACTACCTTGTAGACCTTACAGAAATAAAAAGGAATACTATGAAAAATTGTCAATAAATTAGATAACTAAATGAAAGTTTCCTAAATTAGACAAACTACCAAAACTCAAGAAGAAATAGAAAATCAGAATAGATCTATAACAAGTGAAGACATTGAATTATTAATTTTTAAAACTGTCCACAAAGAAAGCCCAGCTGCAGATAGCTTCACCTCTGAATTTTACCAACATTTAAGGAAGAATTAATACCAACTCTTCACAAACTCTTCCAAAAAGTAGTAAACACTCTTCAAATCATTTTATGAAGTTAGTGTTAACCTGACACCAAAACCAAAGATATCACAAGAAAACCACAGATCAAGAGTTTAGGAGGGGCCGGAGCGGTGGCTCACACCTGTAATCCTAGCACTCTGGGAGGCTGAGGCGGGAGGACCGTTCAAAGTCAGGAGTTCGAAACGAGCTCTGAGGAAGAGCAAGACCTCATCTCTACCAAAAATAGAAAGAAATTAATTGGCCAATTAAAAATATATAGAAA
>VBSM01003230.1:3880309-3904874 GCA_008086735.1 Cheirogaleus medius | reverse complement strand
TTGTGAAAATTGGCTTTTGAGATTGTGTAGTGTGATATAGCAAGTTCTAAGGCACGTTGTCAATAGACAAAAATTCCACTTCTTGAATCTTTCTTTTTCTACACTTTTCTCTCCCTTTAAGGGACCCTTCATAGGTTCCTACCCCTCAGGCACCAAGGAGTTTATGAGGGAAAAAAGGAAACTCATTCTCAGTAGTAATCTCTGTGAATGTGAAATTATGTGTTACAGATGAGAAAATATACAATCCTGGATCAAGATTCCTAGTTACTAAGGACAGTCCTAGAAAAAAGTCTGTACAGAGTATCTAGCAACTCTTTCTAACATGGAGGTAGAAGTCCTCATAAGAATATCTGTGTCAGTAATTACTAGGGTCTTTTAAGGAGACTGTGTTAACTATCTCTACTAGAGAACTACTTTTCCCTCAGCATTTAAATTTAGCAAAAATTTAAGTAAGATTCTACATCCAATTCCAGAACATGTGTTAATTGTCACCATATTGGTCAGTTCTTTGAAAAAGACTGTCTAAGGGTCGTTCTCTAGGGAAAGTTGCCTTCAGTGTATTTGACTACTGCTATCTGTTCAGTCAACTGTGACAGGGAAAACAGGCCAACTTCCCAGAGTTCTGTGATGTGCCATTGTATTTGTGTGGCCTTACTAGGTAGACCTTAGACCCAAAACATCCCTATTAGGAATGAAGACCTGTCCTCAAAGTGTTACGGGGGGCAGATAAAATGATAAGGCCACATTTAGGGTAGGGTTTTTCAGATAGTTTTATAGAAAACTGTATTGTCCTTGGATTTCTTATGTGCATTCCATGCTCTGTTTTTCAAGTCGAGTTAGGTTTTCAGAGTTCTTATAATTTAAAAATTTTTAAATTTCAAGTGTGTATACTTTTCTCAATTCTGAATTATTTCTTGTATCTTAAAGATCACACCAGAAAGTGAATAGCACAATTATTGAATAATTTCAACTATTGGTAGAAATTTTATTATATTTGTCTTTCTGCAACTGAGATAAGAAATAACCTGAAAAAGACAATTATATTAAAATCTTTATATTTTCAATTTTACAACAGTCTCACAAGAAGATTGTGTTAAATCCCTTGTTTACTACGGATCATTAGTGGAAAGGCAGTATAAGCTGTTTGAGACTTTGTAAACTTTCTATTTTAATAAAAAAATAACATTTTAAAATGTTTTTAAAAATCTCTGAGTTAGAGGATACCAAAAGTAAAGAAGTTTCAGCAAAGCCATGTAGGATACAGGAAAGGCATGGAAAGCTAAGTATTGGAATTCTAAATCACAAAGACAGAATTTCGGATGCTACCATATTATACTTTCCAACTTGCCTAGAATGTCCTCTGCCTTAATCTCTGCCAATCAAAACATGATTCATCCATAAAAATCACCAATTCAGTAAAACTTTCCTGCACGGTGCTGGTTTATCCTTATTTCTGTATCCTAAGAGCATAGACTTTGGAGTCCAACTGCCTTGGTTTGAATTCTGGCTCTGCTACTTATTCACTATGTATGAAGTCTTGGGCTAATTTCTCTGTCTCAATTTCCTTACTTGTAAAATCAAGATAACAATAGTATCTATCTCATAAAATATCTGGGAAGATTAAAAATGATAATACACGTAAAGCTCTGAGAACAGTGCTCAAAATTATTAGTTAATATTAGGTTATCAAGTATGAAATGTCCAATTTCCTTAAGTACTAAGTTTGACAGTTGATATCTCTGACATTTCACTTTGACTCTTCTTGTTTTATTCTGATTGTGAAGGTGCATCCTCATTCTTTCAAATGCACAGTTTGGCTTGTGTTTATCTTTTAAAAATGTTTTTACAGCAACTTTTGTGAAACCATAGATAAGTCAAAAATTCATATTATTTTCAAATATGAGTTCCGTTGTGGAACCAATGCTGTGCAGACAGCTTGATATATCAACGAAGTGTTTGGGAAGGATGTGGCTAATGAATACACAGTACATCGATGGCTTGCAAAGTTCCATTCTGGTGATTTTAATCTTGAAAATGAGCCACGCGGGCGACCTGAGACTAAGGTGGATAATGATAAGCTGAAAGCTATAGTGGAAGTGAATCCATCTCAACCTACGCACGAATTAGCAGCAAGGTTTGATGTTACTATTCCAACAATATTGGACCATTTTAAACAAATCGGCAAGGCAAAGAATCTGGATAGATGAGTTCCACATGAATTAAACAAGCATCAGCAGAGAAATCGTCTGGAAGCTTGCCTTTCTTAGCTGTCACGACATAAAAGCGAACCATTTCTACAAAATATTGTTATATGTGATGAAAAATGGATTCTTTTTGACAATTGCAAGCGTGCGGCACAATGGTTGGATAAAGATGAAGTGCCGAACTATAGTCCAAAACCGAATATTCATCAAAAAAAGCTAATGTTTTGGTGGTCCAGCACTGGTATTATCCACTACAGTTTCATGAAACCTGGTCAATCAATTACAGGAGATGTCTACTGCAATCAATTGGATGAAATGAAGAGGATGCTTGAGATTAAGCAGCTGAGATTGGTCAATACAGACAGGACAATCCTCTTGCAAGACAACACTCAACCACATGTTGCACAAACAATGCTGCTCAAACTACAAAGGCTGGATTTGGAAACTGTCACCCACCATATTCACCAGACCTTGCACCAACTGACTACCACTTCTTCCAGGCTTTGGATGACTTCTTGCAAGGAAAAACATTCAATTCTCAACAAGCTGTGGAAAACGCCTTTCGCGATTTCATCGCCACTCATTCTCCAGGCTTCTTAGCAGCTGGCATAAACAAGCTAATGTTAAGATAGCAAAACTGTGTCGAGAGTTTAGGCACATACTTTGATTAGTTGTACTGCTTCTTGTTTGTGATATAATAAGCTAAACTTTTGGTTCAAAATCAAACATTTCATATTTAATGACCTAATATTATTTCTATCATTTGTACACTCTCTCTATACGAGTATTATTTCTCATGATATTATGTAGGTGCTATCTCTTCAGCCACAGTTTTCAAGGGCACAAGCTATATCTTAAACATCTTTGTTTTCCTCATAGTGCTTAGTAGGGCATTATTCTCTTAACAGGAATTCAAAAAATATCCCAGAGAATCTTAGCACTAAAGAGATATCAGAGGTCAATCTAGTTCAATCTTTCCCCTAAATCATTATTTTCTTTTGCAACACCCTAGAGACAATCATCTATACTCTATCTTGAATACAAGTATATATTTTTACATGAGCACAGCTGGTGACAAGGAGTTCATTACTTCACAAGGCAACCAGATTTATTAAGTAGTTGTTATTGTGAGAAAATCTACCCTGAGGAGGTGGAAAAATGGGCAGCTTCTGAAAAATGACTTGGTTATACTCATTCAAGAGCTATATAAATTTTCAAGCTCTGTAAATTTCCCTCCTGAAACTATATCCATAGAAAGTAAGAAAAACATGCTTTCACATGTACAAAGGTATTTATTATGACACTATTTAAAATAGCAAATTCAGGAATGAACCTAAATTGTTTAAAAGTAGGGAAAAGGTAAAGAACCTAAATGAAACAAAGTCACTAAAATTAAAAAATATAAAGATTAAGGTGGTACATAATTACAAAATTAATATTGTTAAGCATAAAAGTTAAATAAATTTACATGTATACCATGATTAAAATCATATACAAATGTGTACATCTATGGAAAAATACTGAAGAGGATGGGACATGTAAAAATAAAAACAGTATTGATAGGATGGTAAGACAGCTGGAAGATTTGCATTACTTTTTAAATTTTTCTTTTTTTGAGACAAGGTCGCACTCTGTTGCCCCGGGCAGAGTACAGTGGCATCATCATACTTCACTGTAACCTGAAGCTCCTGGTCTCAAGGGATCCTCCTGCCTCAGCCTCCCGGGTAGCTGGACTACAGGCACACATCACCACACCTGGCTAATTTTTTCTATTTGGTAGAGACAGGGTCTCACTCTTACTCAGGCTGTAAATTACTTTAATGTTATTATAATATTGCTTTACAATTTTTAAGAGAAAATTATTCCTTCTATTGAGCCCAAATCAACCTCTGCCCCCATTATAATTTTTACATACTGATTCTCATTCTGCCCTTTGAAATTACACAAAATAAATTAACTTGAAATGTTTGAAAGTGATAATCATAGTTTTAGTACCCTCACTCTGGCACTCTGGAAGGACTGAGGAGCAATGATGATATCAGGAGGACCCATTTAGGAGATTCAGCTGTCATTCACCAAGAAATCAATGATGACAGCCTCAATCAGCACAGTGGCAATAGTGCCAGACTTGAGACATATGTCAAAGGTAGAAAAAACAGAAACAGTAACCCAAAGGATGTGGGAAATGAGGAGAAAATAGGAGTTGAACACATTCCTGGTCATGTTGCTTGGAAAAGTGATGGTGCAATACCAAGATAAGGAATCTGGGAGGAGGAAGAGCATGTTTAGTTAGAAGTTGAAATTTAATTTGAAGATGTTGAATTTGAAGTACCTGTAGGATATACATGTCTATATATTGATGGAAAGATCAGTTTAGATTCAGAGAGACAAAACCAAACCAGAGGAGTAGAAAAAGGCAAAGATAAAAGAAAACATGAATGAAATAGAAAACAAACAAAAAAAGCAACAGAAGTGAAGATGACTTCTTCACTTCACAATTAAAAGATGACTTCTTGAAAAGACTAATAAAAAATACTAATTTTTGGCAAATATAATAAAAAAGGGACACAAATAAATAGCACCAGATATGAAAAGAGGGAAAGAACTGTAGAAACAGAAGAGATTTTTTAAATTATAAGAGAATTCCATGAATAACTTCCTATCAAAATATACAAATACCTGAAGGTAGAGAGAAAGACCAGGTATTCATATGTTTTGGTATGAAGTTATTCATGTAGGTTTTATAATTTAAAAAATCTCTTCTGTTTCTCTAGTTATTTCCCCTTTTTAGAGAAAAACACAAAACAGTACATCTCTGTAACTTTGAAGTAGATAAAAGTGTCTTAAGCAGTACCAAAAACTGTTGAATATAGCTGAAAAGACTGATAAATTGGAATATATTAAAATTAAGATCTTTGTTCATAAAACCTCTCATTAAGAGGGTAAAAAGGCAACTTATATTTCAACTTAAAGTTGAATAAGATATCACAATACATATATCTGACAAAGTACTTATATGCAGAATATATATGCAGAACTCCTACAAATCAATAAGAATGAAAGACAACCCAAGAGAAAAAAAATGGCACACAATTCCAAGAGTTAACCTCACAAAAGAAGATATTCAAGATGGCCAATAAACATATGAAAAGGTGCTCCTCTGCATTAGTCATGGGGGAAACGAAAATTAAAACCACAATGACATACCACTGCACACCCACCACGATGGAAAATGCCAAGGGTTGGTGAGGATGTGAAGCAACCAAACTCTCATACATTACCAACGGGAGTGTAAATTGGCACAAATACTTTGGAAACTATTTTGCAGTATTTATTAAAGCTAAATGTACACATTCTCTTTGATCCAGAAATTATACTCCCAGTAATTCTATTCTCACCAGAAATGTGTACATATATCACTAAAACACATTCCAAAATGTTCAGAGTAGAATTATTCATACTGGTCAAAAATTAGGAATTATCCAAATGCACATCAACAATAGAATGGATAAATAAATTGTGAGAATGGTCCACAACAACATGTAAAAATATGATAAATTTCACAACCTAATGTTGACTGAGAAAATAGTTCATACTCTATGATTCCACCTCTGTAAAATAAATAGAAGAAGCTAATTTATGCTAATAGAAGTTTAGATAGCAATTTTATTGTTGAGTAGAATGGTGACTACAAAGTAAGATTGGGTTTCTGGGGGGCTGGTAGTATTCTGTTTCTTGATCTGACTGTTGATTTCACATGTTTATTCAGTAAGGCTGGGACAAGGGTAAGATAAGCAAGATACCCTGGGAGCCAAATTTAAGGAGGCTCTCACTCTTGGCACCTGAGATCCTCCTTAAAATGTGCTCCCTAGATACCTTGCTTGCCTCACCCTCATTCCAGCCCTAGTGTTCAGTAGGTTTGTGAATATTTACTGAGCTGTATCATTATGATACATACATTTTTCTGTATGTATATTATACTTGAATTTTAAAATGCTAAAGGAGTCTGTTCTACCTCATACCACAAATAAAAATAAACTCCAAGTGGTTAAAAACCTAAATGTGAAAAGAAAAATTTTTAAATAAAATGTAGGAGAATACTATTAATAACCTCAGGTAGAGAAGATTTCTTAAGAATATCCAAAAGGATATTAAAGGAAAGGATTAAACCATATTAAAATTAAGAACTTATTTTTATCAAAAGACCTCTTAAAGAAAATGAAAAGACAAGCCACAACCCTAAAAAAACTGCAACATAAATAAGTGAAAAAGAATTATTATTCAGAACATGTTTTTAAACCAATAAGGAAAAGATAAATAACCCAATAGAAAAATGTATGAAAGACCTGAACAGTTACTTCATATATAAGAAAACCAGAATGGCCAAAGAAAAAAATGCTCAAACTCACTAATAATCAGAGAAAATAAAATAAAATCATGAGGTATTACCATTTCATATCTAGCAGATTGGCAGAAAATATAAACTCTGACAATACTAAGTGTTGATAAGAGTATAAGTTGGCACAATCACTTTGGAAAACAGTTTTGTGTTACCTAATAAAGTAGAAAATATGCAAGCCTAGAACTCTTTGGTAGGTTCCCAAGAGATACTCTTTGATGTGTGTACCAGAAGATAATGTACAGGAATGTTTATAACAACTAAAGAGAAAGAAAGAATGTCTATCAAGAGTAGAATACTCTACAGCAGTGAAAATGAAAGAACAACAATCACACACAGAATGAATGTCAATTTTGATGATCAAGCAAAAGAAGAAAATCATAGAACATTAAGGGTACGATTACTTTTATAGAAAATGTTAAAACAAGCAGATATAGATGGTAAAACCATAAAGAAGAGCAAGAGAAGAGTTACTGGAAAAGTCAGGAGAATGGTTACCTTTGGAGAAGATGGGTGCAATCAGGGGAGGGGGTACATGGTGGGTTCAAAATAAAATAATTTTAAAAGCAATAAATATTCCACATATGTATACACACATGTGAATGTGTGTGTATGTGTGTGTACTCCATGAAGTAATACAATAAGAATCCTTGTGAGAAAATGTCTGTCCACATAACTAAGAGTTGACTATTATTTTGTTTTCACTCTGTCTTGGGTTTATCCACAAACTTTATCTTTCCCAACCCCATCCCACCCAATTATCCCAGTAATCGAGAGGTGATTTATATATCCAGTGAGTATTAATACTTAGAATAATTTTTTAAACACTAAAATTATGTTACTTATAAATGAAGGGAGAAAACCTCAAATTTTCTAAATTTATAGGAACCTTTAATAAAAGAAATATATTGAGAGATCTTTTTTTTCCTCCTAGTCATGGACAACTTCATCTAATAAAGTATATTTCCTTCTTGAAGACTATACATTTTTATATTAAAAATTTCTTGACATCAGGGGCTAGTTTTCTTTCAGTTTTTATACCTAGCACACTCTACGTGACATATCTGTATAGGAACTGAAAAATGTCAATAGTGTTTAACTGAAGCAATGGAGGTCACGAAAGCTTTGCCTTACGTGCTTGTTGCATTCCTCTTCTTCCTCATCACAGTCTAGACCCTGATGGGCAATCTCAGTAGTGTTGTTCTCCTGAAAGAGACTATTCTCCAAATCAGACACTCTGGCAGCCTCAGTCGTCAGTTTTACTTTCATGCTATGAAAGCCAGTGGAGACCAATCCTACTTGCAGGTTGACAGGCTCCCCCTCAAACAGTAGGAAGCGTGAATTCAAGCCTGCTTTAAAACCAGGGGGTTGGTAATCATGTGGGGTCACTGCAAAATGAAAAGGGCAAAAAGCCATGAAAACTGAGTTTCAATAGAACAAGTCAGATTAATCTTTCATGTATAGCAATAGACATCTCTTTCAGCGGCTTGCAAAATCCTTCTACTTATTTAAAACATTACTTTAGCACTTAAGAAGAAATTTGACTAAAGGTCTCCACGTACCTGTGTTATAGTAGTGGAGTTTCATAGTAAGTATAACATCATTAGGAAGGGGTCCAAGGTTCTGCATCAGCATATACAATCTACGGATCAGCAGAACACTGGCTTTCTTAATATCTTCACTCTTTGTCCCACTTTCAAAGCTTGCACTGCTCCTATAACCACATAGAAAAACAGCATACTTCTTAATCATATACAACACATTGACAATCTATTCCAAAAGGAACAAAACTTTTTTTTTTTTTTTTTTTTTTTTTTTAGAGACGGGGTCTCGCTCTTGGTCAGGCTGGTTTCGAACTCCTGACCTTGAGCTATCCACCCGCCTCGGCCTCCCAGAGTGCTAGGATTACAGGCGTGAGCCACCGCGCCCGGCCAGGAACAAAACTTTTGACATGATCAAATAAATATAAATTAAACATCAGAACATTTTGAGGCTATTTTTAGAATGTAAATAAGGAGAACAATTGTACTTTTTGCAAGGTATATACAAAAGATTTCTCTTAAGTAGCAAGCACTGTTAAGGCATTTAAAATATGACCCTATTTTTTTAAAATTTGATTTACAAATAACCACATTCCTCAATAGTGAGAACAATGGATACGGCATTATGTTACTTGGCATCTAATATTGGCTCTGCTGCTAATTAGCTAAGTGACCTCGGTCAAGTCACTTAGACACACTCTAGGTCAGTTAGCTCATTTGTGAATCAAGCTTACAGACATTTCTACAGCTCTCCAAGCATCAAATCAAAAACCAGCTCTTGGTCTTTCTACCATCTGATTATCTTTCAAAAGTATCCCCTCCTCACTCTTGTATGGATTACCAAAGTGGCCATCTAATTATTCTTCCTGCTTTTCTTCTTGTCCACACTTCAAAATATACGCCACATCACTGCCAAAATAATATTCCTAACAGGAAAACATGCTCATGTCACCTTCTTGCTTAAAATTCTTCTATTACATCCATCACCTCCCAACCAAATTCAAGAGTGGTGTGTGTACCACGCCTTTCATGAAAAGTCACACCCTCATCTCCACCCTCAACTGCAGCTACTACCCAGTTTCCTCTCACCCACATGCATTTGCGTATGCTGTTCACTTTGCTTATATTGCACTTTTCCACTTCTCTTCCTGACTCTCTTAAATTCATCCTTTAATATCTAGCTTATGTGCCACCTCTTCAAGGAAGTCTTCCCCGATAATCTCCTCACCTTACCCTCAGGATAACTGTCTCCCTCTAGATTGTTAAGTGGCTCTATCTTTCATCTCCACAGTACACAGTTTGGTGCCAGCTATTCAATAAACATTTTTGAATTAAAGAATGAATGAACAAGTTGGACTAAATTACTTTCCAATTCTAAACCTTTTTTATTTCTCCCCAAAGTTTTCTTCCCCAATTAGCCTTACATGTGCAGTTTCCAGGAAGTACTATGACTGCAATATGTTTTCACACTACATTGCACATAGTAAGCACTCAATACTGAAAAATAATCCTAAGTAATTGAACTGTTGGGTTTTTCCCCAACTGATCTTTGGAGGTAGTGAGAATTTATAAAGCAAACCTTTATTAAGTGAATATATTAGCTCCTTTTCCAATTTTGAACAACTTAAAGTTTTGTCTACTAGGAGTTAACCAATTTGAACATAGGTAACCAGAGTGTAGGGCTATAGCCATGTAACTCACAGGATCCTCCAGGATCCATCAGTGAAATCATATTCAGGACTCCCATTTAAACAAATGCCAGTCTTTGGTTTCTAGGAAATTAGTAATATGCACTACTTTCTCTCCTCCTTAGTATGTAAAAGATTTGGCCATTTCTGTTTTACCGTTTACCTCTTGGCATATGTGCTTTCAAAACAAAAGAGATTTATCTGGTCATCAGTAGTACTTATAGTTGCCTTTTGGAGAGTAAAAGGCAACCGTTTTATGTCAGAAAAAAATGTATAAAAAGTGTTGTATAAGCTGTAAATGTTATACATATGTTAGCTAATGATGAATAATATTTTAATTCCCATTTTTGGAACTGACTTTCTCTTCAGATCTTAATGCTGTCTGTAGGTTTTACAAATGAGAGGATTAATTAAGGAAGTGAATCTTGGAGAGAAATCCTCATGCTCACAGTAAACGATAAGAATTAGGCCACATTTCTTCCCAGAGTCATTCCTTTGAGGGGCACCTATGCCTCTTATCTGGAGCCCTCTACTACCCAAGGCTTCTCACCATCCCCACACCTTCCACTACTGTGACATCTCATCAGCAACACTCAGCTCTCTATGCCTCCTGGCTGATCTGAATCCAAAATCTACTGGGAGAAAAATAAATGTTGCTCCAAAATAAAACATCTCCATCTGCACTGAGGACCTTCTGAAGCAAACATTCTTGTCTTTGCTATTTAACCCATTAGTATACCTAAAATGTGGAGTTTTAGACTTGATAGGAAAAGGCAGTGCTTTCCAGTCTTTTCCATAAAGGGACACACATAGAAAATGATATTTGTATGATATACTGGGGTAAGCAGATGAGAATATTTGTGTATGTAGGCAAACAGCCCAGGGGTTTTATCTACCCCAGGCCCAGTCTGGCTACATTGAGGGTGGAGACGATATCTTGGCATAGCAATTGAGAAACTTCGGATTAACGACTAGACAGAGGCTTATGGAGTTCTTCAGTCAACACCACGTAGAAGCCTTATTGATATAATTTCTACTATTGTGCTGCCCACCATTACCTTCACTTCACCAGCTTGGTCCATGGGTTTCAGAAATTTAAACAATTATTACAGCCCCTTTTTATTATAGTGTTTTTTTTATAGAGTTTGTGGGGAAATTACAAAAGAAGTGTAAGACCTTTCTCTGGCCTCAAGAAACTTATGTTTACCTCAATCCTATTTCTCATGTTCATTAAACAAGTAGATTCTACCTGTCAAAATCCATAGTGGCTCCTTCTTTTGAGTATTTGAATTTAAACTGGTATATTTCAGTCACTTTCTAGAAAAACCAAAAGGAATAGAGAAAGAAATTAATTTAGAAAAGAAATCCAGAATCTTATCTGATAATAATCAAGGAACACTTTCATTATATACCTACTACACTTTCTACATATCTGTTTATTTCACAGCATTACATTATTCAGGAGTAATATTTCCAAATACAAAGACAACTTAATTTTCCCTTGCATGCTAAAAATGAGTTAGATGGCAAATATTATCATTACCATCGTAAAGCTGGAAAAACTGAGGCACTGAGTCAAATAAACCAACTACATAAATGACAGTGGAATCAGTTGAAAAAATATTCATTCACGTAACAAATATTTTATTGAATGTCTACTTTGTGCCAGTCACTGGAGTCACAGTGGTGAATAAGACAGAAGAGGTCCCTGTTTGTCTGAAATATACAGTCTGGTTTGGGAGATAATAAATAAGTAACCAAATAAAATAAGATAATTTCAGATAATGTAAGTGCTGTGAACAAAAAGAAGCAGATGCTGTGATAGAGAATACATGAAGAGAAGAAGTGCTGATTTGGTTTGGAAGGGCCAAGGAAAGCCTTGCTGAAAAGGTGATGCTTAAGCTGAGCCTTAAGAGGGGTCAGTTATGTGGGCTGGGGTGCCTCAGGCAGAGGGAATAGCAATACAAAGGCTCTAAAGTGGGAAGGGATGCCTCTTCCAGGACCAGAGAGGAGGCCAAGTGGCTGGACATGAGTGAGCAAGGGGGATAATGTAGATAAGGTTGTAGAGGAGATTGTGGAGCCTTGTTTGCCGTGGTAAGGGGTTTGGTTTTTATTCTAAGAAAACTAGAAGTCTATTGAAGGGTTTTAAGCAGATGAGATACCCTGGCTACTTTAAGAGTACAGAGGATGCTATAAATGTATTATCCTGGATGGAGCTGGAGCCCATTCTACTAAGTGAAGTATCACAAGAATGGAAAAACAAGCACCACATGTACTCACCATCAAATTGGTATTAATTGATCACCACTTATGCACACATGTGGTAGTAACAATCATTGGGTGTCAGGCAGGTGGGAGGAAGGAGGAGGGGATGGGTATATTCACAACTAATGGGTGCAGTGAACACCATCTGGGGGATGGATACGTTTATAGCTCTGACTTGGGTGGGGCAAAGGCAATATATGTAACCTAAACATCTGTACCCCTGTAATATTGTAAAATATATATATATTTTAGAATATTACATATATATGTAATATATATGTTACATATTAATATATGTTATATAATTTAGAATATATATATATAAAGGGGAAAAAAAAGAGTACAGAGGGGAAGAAGTGGAAGCCATGAGAGGAATTAAGAGGCTACTGCAGTAATTCAGGGAAGATTATAATGGCAACAGGAAAATTAGAAGAATTAGAAAACAAACCAGGATCTACAATATTAAGTCTTATTTTTTCAATCCTGCACTAAAAACTAGATAATACAGCTATCTGCTCTCCTCACTGTTAAGAAAGCTAGAAATAATGAGGGATAAATTTCCTCATAAGAGACATACTCCATTTAAAATAAAATGATTGTCTTAGGCCAGGTGCTGTGGCTCATGCCTGCAATCCCAACACTCTGGAGGCTGAGGCGGGAGAACTGCTTGAGGTTTGGAGTTCAAAACAAGCCTGAGCAAGAGGGAGACCCACATCTCTACAAAAAATAGAAAAAATTAGCTGGATGTGGTGGCACACTCCTGTAGTCCCAGCAACCTGGGAGTCAGGAGGATCTCTTTAGCCCAGGAGTTTTAGGTTGCAGTGAGCTATGATGACGCCACTACACCCTACCTGGGACATCTGAGCCAGACTGTCTCAAAAAAAATTGTCTAGTAGTTAAAGTAAATGTTTGGCCCAAATATGTCGTACAGTTTGTCCATAGAGCTGGAGAAAGTGTTAAAGACAGTTAAAAGATATGAGCTTACATCGGGAACACAAAAAATGCCCCTCATTCATCTGGTTCAGTATTTGATCCTTGACAATGTGAGAATGAGAATGTTAAATTGATCAGAAAAAGTCTCACTGTTCCTGTTACTTTAAGATTTAGTCTCCCAGCTCTGCTGATCTTAAACCTTAACATATAACTTATTCACAAGTGATCAGATCCTGGGGAAATTGTCTCATGCTGTCTAAACTCTAAGGAGACTGATTTGTGGAGTTAATTTTAAGAGAAAAGTATTTTTCTAATAAGATAGTCTACTTGAGAAATAAAAGTTCACAAGGCTACTTTGTGAATATAACAGGAAAGATAAGTGAGATTAGAGGTGCCTGCAGGTGCCTACAGCAACAGGGTCATTCCAGATAGGCTAGATACACAGTGTCCTCTCTTGGCCAATGCTGGGTTGTAATTGCCCTTTCAAGCAAACTGCCTATTCTTCCTGCCTGCCTGTCTGCCCATGTTTCTCAATCAACTCTAGCTTTTTTAATCCTCTGAGCTATCTTTTATTTTTTTTAATTGTGTCAAGAATAGATCTTTTAGTATTAATAGTTGATAATTTTATTTACACTTTATTATTTGATCCTTGAAGCAACTAATAAAAGAGTTATGTTTATAATTGCTTTATGCTAATCCTTAATAACTTCAACCTGACTCTAGTTTATTAAGGAAAGTATATTTAAGTAGGCGCTAATGACTAGGCTCTTCTTAACACCTCATAAGATGCTTTTTAGACTAAAGTACTGCATAATAAAGATGAACCTTTAAACAGCTCATCAACAGTTTTTATTAATCATACTAAATATATTCACTTAGACCAAAGCAACAGCAACATTTGCAGCCTTTCCTTCTTCCTCCACATTTCAATCCATTAGCGAGACGTTTCAGGTTTACATCCAAAGAGAATAGCAAGTCCATCTGGTATTTATTCTCTATTCTATAGCCAAAACCAGTGTTTGGAAACAAAAAAGTAGTAGGTTATTAAGTATGAAAGGCCTGATTTCCTTATGTACTAAGTTTGACAGTTGATATCTTTGACACTTCTTGTTTTATTTTGATTATGAAAGTACCTCCTGTCTTTCAAATGCATGTTGTGGCTTGTGATTATCTTTAAAAAAAATTTTAGAGCAATTTTTGTGAAACCATGGATAAGTCAAAAATTTGTATTTTCAAATTTTAGTTCCATTGTAGAAACAATGCAGCACAGACAGCTTGATATATCAGCAAAGTGTTTGGGAAGGATGTAGCTAATGAATGCACAGTACGTCAATGGGTTGAGAATTTCTGTTCTGGTGATTTTTATCTTGATAATGAACACATGGGAGACCTGAGACTAAGGTGGATAATGATGATCTGAAAGCTGTAGTGGAAGCAAATCCATCTCAACCTATGCGTGAATTAGCAGCAAGGTTTGACGTTACTATTCCAACAATATTGGACCATTTCAAACAAATCTGCAAAGTAAAGAAGCTGGATAGATGGGTTCCGCATGGATTAAACAAGTGTCAGCAGAGAAAGCATCTGGAAGCTTGCCTTTCTTTGCTGTCATGACATAAAAGCGAACCATTTCTACACTGTTTTGTTATGTGTGATAAAAATGGATTCTTTTTGACAATTGCAAACATTAGGCACAACGGCTGGGTAAAAATGAAGTGCCAAAACACAGTCCAAAACCAAATATTCATCAAAAAAAGCTAACGGTGTCTGTTTGGTGCTCTAGCACTGGTATTATCCACTACAGTTTCATGAAACCTGGTCAATTGACTACAGCGGATGTCTACTACAACCAATTGGATGAAATGTTGAGGATGCTTGCTATTAAGCAGCTGAGATTGACCAATAGAGACAGGCCAATCCTCTTGCAAGACAATGCTTGACCACATGTTGCACAAACAATGCTGCTCAAACTACAGAAGCTGGATTTGGAAATTCTCCGTCATCCACCGTATTCACCAGACCTTGCACCAACTGACTACCACTTCTTCCAGGCTTTGGACCACTTCTTGCAAGGAAAAATAATCAATTCTCAACAAGCTATGGAAAATGCCTTTTGCGATTTCATCGCCACTCACTCTCCAGGCTTCTTCGCTGCTGGCATAAACAAGTGACCATTAAGATGGCAAAACTGTGTTGATAGTTCAGGCACATACTTTGATTAACTGTACTGCTTCTAGTTTGAGATATAATAAACTACACTTTGATTCAAAATCGGACATTTCATATTTAATGACTTAATACAAATCAGACCATGTCACTCCTTTGCTTAAAAACCTCCAATGGCTTCCCACTGCTCTTAGAATAAAATCCAAAATTTAACTTGATCTACAAAGCCCTGTTCATCTGTCCCCTGCCTACCTCTCTGGCCATATCTATAACCACTTTCCCCCTTGCACTCATGGCACCTTTTCTGCCCACAAACACCCAAGATTCCTTCCTGCCTTAGGGCCTTTGCACAGCTATAATCTGGAACATGCTGTCTCCAGTTGATAATAATATTCAGGCGCTGCCCTAAATGCTTTATATCAGTTCATTCTCATGTAGCCAACACTCTGAAATCAGTATTATTATTCTCATTATTGATGAAGCTAGTAAGTGGTAGAGCTGGGATTTGACTCCAGCACCTGTGAAGTTAATTATTGTGTTACTCAGCCTGTCATATACCGTCGTTCCTCAGACCTGCATAGGCTGACTCCTTCAGGTCATTCAGTCTCAGCTCAAACAGTGGCCCCTCAGTTATATTGGGACTGCCCAATATAACACAGCCATCCAATCCTTCCTTCTCCATTCTCTATCTCTGCACTCTCCAGCACACCACCTTTTAAATTTTTCATCAGAGCGTTATATCTGAAACCATTTGTACTATTTTTTATTTACTTATTTATTGTTTATCCTCCCTCATAGGAACGTAAGCTTCTAGAGAGCAGCAACCTTTTTCTATCCCATTCACTACTGTGTTTTTTTAACCTTGAACAGTGCTAGGCACATAAAAGGAACTCAATTAATATTTGCTGAATGAATAAATATTCAGTCAGGACAGAGTTCATGCTCAGTTAGAATTTCATCCTACAAAGATTTTTTTTTTTAAACAAAGTCTCTAAAAGTATATTGTGGCTAGAAACAGGAACAACATATAGTTCAGCTCCTGAAGCAGTCTATTAAAAGTGAGTGTTAGGCTGGGTGTGGTGGCTCATGCCTATAATCCTAGCACTTTGGGAGGCCAAGGTGGGAGGATCACTTGAGCCTAGGAGCTGAAGATCAGCCTGGACAACACAGTGAGACCCCATCTCTACAAAAAGTTAAAAAATTAGCCAGGCATGGTGGTGCACACCTGTAGTCCCAGCTATTCAGGAGGCTGAGACAGGAGGATTGCTTGAGCCCCGAAATTTGAGGTTGCAGTGAGCTATGATGACACCACTGCACTCTAGTCTGGGCAACAGAGCGAAACCCTGTCTCAAAAACAACAACAACAATAAAAACAAAAAAAAGAATAGTGGGTATTGACCACCTCCATTAGGCACAAAGAAATAGATGGTGAAACAGTTAAGATTTATGTCCTCGCAATATTCATATATAGTAATTATTTTTGATCTATCATGCATTAATTTGTATAAATCTTTCTTTAACATATTTACATTTTGGGATACATATCTTACTAATACCTCCCACTCATTTGGTAGTATGTGCCTATAGAAAAGCTACACTATCACTCTTCACTACTTTAGTCACTTTTGCTGTTTCATCTCTTTTTTTTTTAAAAGAAAGGAGGGTCTCACTATGTTGCCCAGGCTGGTCTCAACCTCCTGAGCTCAAGCCATCCTCTCACCTCAGGCTCCTGAGTAGCTGAGATGACTGGGGTGCTCCACCATGCCTGGAAATGTTGGTTCACCTCTTTCATGAGATGGAGCAACCAGAACAAAACTTCATGTGCAAAAGCACCACAACTTTGTGCAATGTTGAAAACTCTATCAGTCTTCTGAACTAGGGAAGCACACTTGTTTGATTTAAGGCAGATGTTCTTAACTATTCTACCATGATATACTCTCCACAAGCGTACTACAAATTTTAATTCACATATAAAGTATATTTTTGCTTCAGGTAAACATTAACATTAATATTGTTTGTGCAATTTTGTTTAGGAAAGGATATACTTCTAGGCATATGACTCAAGAAACAAGGCACAAGATCAGATAAATGCCAAAGTTTATGTTTATGTGAGAATGTTTTGTAAGTATATAAGAGAATGAGATCAGGAAGGTAAAGAGTTGTATCAGTAACTTGATGCTAAGCACCAACCATAAAACAATGTAACTTTATGGATGCTTTTTAGGCACTATGAACATTACTATACCATAGTAGTAGTTGCTCTATGCTTATTGCTGACTTGTTTCATGTTCTTTGGAGTCTTTTAATACCTTTCAGCATGCTACTGAATTTTTTAGTAATCAAAAGTGTGCCATGAACACATAGAGGTTAGGGATCACTACTAAAGGGAATAATCTGTAAACATTCAAAATATTTGTTCCTGGGTCATAAATGATGGCTCAGAACTTACCATATGATATGCTTTTTGTTTCCTAACTTCATTATTATGTATGTCTACATCAAAAATAATTTAACGGTTTTCTTCCCACTCCATAATATTTTTCTGTAGATAAGTTCAATTTGCTCAGGATTTCACTACCCAAAAAACCAGTGGTTTCAAACTACGAGTTTTGCATGCATAAGAAAACATGATAAACACTGCATTAAGAAAATTGCCAATTATTAACAATTTATCAATAGGTTTTAGGGCGGGAAACTTCCCCTCAAACCTACTAGGAACAAAAAGTATTTTGAAACTAAACAAGTGGCAAAGATAAAAAGACAGAACTAGTTTGGGCATTGCGGAATTGCTACCACCCATTTGCAACAGTTTTCTTTCCTTTTGCATGAAAAGCTGCATGTTATGATGCAAAGAAAGGATATTAACAGCTAAAAACAATTTAGTCTTCAATACCACCAGTTAGGCTAAATCCATAGGTTTAGAAAAGGAAAATTGAAAGCAAGGAAAAAGGAAAGAAAGATAGGAGAAAGACAAAGAGAATGAGAACAGAGGGATTCTCCCTCCTTTTCCGTGCCACAGCCATAGCCACCATTCGAAGTGGCACAAGTAACTATTATGTGTACGAGACTGACATTCACTCTGGGAGATAGAAAACAAGACAAGACTCTTATCCACAAGAATGCACAATCTGGTTGGGGAGATAAAGTAATAGACATGAATCAGTTGAGAGTGTTAAATTGTGAGGTTCTTCCAGAAAAGGAATTTAGAGAAGAAAAAAGTTAATGTAGATAAAATAGCCAAAGAGGCTTTCATGAAAGACTTGAACATAAGTTGGTCTTGAGGATGAGTAGGATTCACTAAGCAGAGAGAAGAAATCTAGAGAGAGAAGTAAAGAGGTAAAGCTCTGAAAATCTATGAAAATGTCAAAAAGAGAGAATTTAGTAGGCAAAAAAAGTTTGGAATTATGCCATATCTCATTTATTTTCCCAAAAGGCCATAACTGAAAGGATTCAGAAAAAATTAAAATAAATAATAAAGTGTGGTCTTATACATTATACATTAAGAGAGTCTTAATGTTAACTAGTTAGGGAATAGGCTCAGTTCTACTCAATGCTTTTTTTCCCCCCAATACCCCTAGATAGTATTTTAAAATCTCATGATAAAGGATTGGTCAAGTTGATAATAAAATACACTGAAAGAGTTCACTATGAGTTCCTTTGCTCATACAGTAGTCTAGTAACATAATCTAGATGGCCTCAACTCAGGTAAACATATTTAAATATAATATGCATATACTGCCCACCTATATTGTATCTTCTTACCTCAGGTTCCTTGGGATTTGTGTAAAGCTGTTTAAGGAAAAATAAACAGCACTTACTTTCTGAAACTTAATAGATTACCCCTCATGGAATATATTTTTTTCTATATAAAGAATTTGATTTGTTATCTATTAATTGAGTACTGACATATACTTCAAGCTACAGATAGTATATGCTTTTATTTCATAAACAAAATACATAGAATATTCTATGAACACTGAATAAAAGGAAATTGACAATATGGTATTTATAATTACTATGACTGAGCTACAAATGAACTCTAAATAATCTGTTATAGTTTAAAATGTTTAAATAAATCATATATTTAAGACTGTCAATGGTATCTTCTCATTTTCTACTCTTAAATACATACAGCATGATACACCCAAACGTATACAAAATTTCAAAAAAAGTCTACAAAACTTCAAAAACAAAAATCTTTGAGTCTGTAAAGTAACTAAAAAAATGAAATCCTGAGATCCAACAGATGAAGCAGATAGTATATCCTATATAAGTTTCCTATGTATTATAATATACCAAAGAAATATATCATTTGTAATCTTTTATTAAAACTTTTGATAGATCTTATTTTTTTTAATTCCAAAATGTCATAAGACAGACAAAGAAAGTCAAGGAGGAAGTGAGAGAGGACTGTTTTAATGTTTCACTTGCCAAAAGACAATGAAGTAGAGACAGAGACTTGGTCTTTAAATGTGTACTTACTGTAAGTACTGCCATGTGTAGCTTCAAGAGAAAGAAAAAACTATTGTTATTATACACTTTCACTTATATCATTGTTATTTTCAATGGAGGCTAATTAAAATATTATTTCAGAGAGGTTCCAAAGATTTGGGTAGGAAAAGATGTTACTCAGAAGGTCAGAAAAAGGGATACAGTCAACCCTTGGTATCTGAGAGTAGATTGGTTGCAGGACCCCCTGTGGATACGAAAATCCAAGTATACTCAAATCCTACAGGGAGTATAACAAACATTGGCCCTCCACATCTGTGGTTTTCGCATCTCACAAATACTCTATTTTCAATCTACTTTTGGTTGCAGATGCAGAATCTACAGATATGGAGGGCTGACTGTATTTATTGAAAAAAATCCATGTATTAGTGAACCTGCATAGTTTAATCCCATATTGTTCAAGAGTCAACTGTATTTTTTTATCAAAATTAATTTTATTTAAAAAATATATTGTATGTTAATAATCTTACATCATTTTTTTGCATTATAAAGGTGTATTTCCTAGATAGCTGAAAACTGATTCTTTCCTATCATTTTTTAATTGATATATAATAGTTGTACATCTTTTGGGGGGACATATGATATTTTGATACCTGTATACAATGTATAATGAGTTCAACTCTACACCTCTAGATTACTTATAATACCAAATACAATGTAATAGTTGTTATAATGCATTTTAAAATGTGTATCATTTTTCATTATTGTATTGTTATTTTGTATTGTTTATTTGTGAATAATTTTTGACTTGTGTTTGACTGAATTTGTAGGCTCTTAATGCTCTGATATGGAGGGCTGACTATACTAATTATTCATTCATTCAAATGAATGCCTATTATTATACATACACAGGGGTCTGCTGGAGAGGAGAGAAATACAAAAAAGTAACTATCCCTATTTACATTCTATGTTATATTCTAGTTTGGGAGACAAAGTTATATAAAATAATTCATTATTACTAAAAATTAAATATGCTACATTAAAAAAGTGCCCCTTTTGAAACTAATCTACTAACATAAAAATCTAAAAGTGTGGGCGGGTACGGTAGCTCACGCCTGTAACCCTAATACTCTGGGAGGCCGAGGCTATGGTTTGAGCTCAGGAGTTCGAGACCAGCCTGAGCAAGAGTGAGACCCCCGTCTCTACTAAAAAAATAGAAAGAAATTAGCTGGACAACTAAAAATATATAGAAAAAACTAGCTGGGCATAGTGGCACATGCCTGTAGTCTCAGCTACTCGGGAGGCTGAGGCAGGACAATCCCATGAACCCAGGAGTTTGAGGTTGCTGTGAGCTAGGCTGATGCCATGGCACTCTAGCCTGGGCAACAAAGCCAGACTCTGCCTCAAAAAAAAAAAGTGTGATATGTCTATAAAAGTCTTACCCTCCCTACATATACACTACTATAAACAGATTCTCTCTCTGCTTGAAACAGTAATAGAATGTATAAGTAGAGATATAATCAAGCCTACAATAAATTTTTAAAAACTATTAACAAATCAGAAAATTTCAGGACCATAATTTCATATCAAAGGACTAAAACTTTACTGACACTGTGTGGTTATTTTGGTTACTGCATATAATTGATTTTAAGACTACACAGTAAAACTCTAATTAATATTAATTATTTAATTAATAGTTCATTCATTCATTCAAAAATAGACATGGCCCCTGATCTCAGGGAACATGAAGACTAGCAGGGGAGACCAACATTAAAAAAAATAGCACAGATAGCTACATCATTACAACTGTGTTAATTGCTATGAAGAAGCAGCACAGGGTGCTATGAGAGCATTAAATAGAGGAATACTCTAGGCTGGAGAGTGGGAGTGCCAGGGAAAGCCTCCTTGGGGAAGTAAATATTTAAGCAGAGACTTGAAGGATAAATTAGAGTTAACCAGGCAAAGTGTATGAGGTAGGGGAGAGAAGTTTCCAGACAAAAGAACAATATGTACAAAGGTTAAAGGAACTTGGCATGATCTAGATTCTTTGTGTGGCTTGAACATAGGAGTGAGAGTGATGCCTCAGAAAGGCAGATAGGGATCATACAAGCCTTGCAGTTCACGTGAAGGATTCCAAACATTATTTTAAAAGTCTTGGAAAATTTTTAGGCAAAAAAATGGCATGATCAGACTCAGGTTTCTGAAAGAAATGTGGACAATGGGCTGGAATGGTGGTGATTGAGAATGGGAATAAGGAGACAAGTTAGGTAGCTCTAACAATATAGTCTCTTTTTTATAATAATTTTCTAAAAATACATATACATGCTTATTTTAAAGAATTCAACTATAATATAAAGTACAAGAAATTGTAAAAATCATCTAATATTTCATAACTAGAAATAATCATTCTCTTCAACAGAACATCTTTCACTACCTCTAGATATCAAATTTGATTTTACTCAAACTACTTTTAAAACATTATGTCTTATTAGCTACAAGATCACCTGAGAAAAGTTATAAAATATTAACAACCGAAAAACAATATAAATACTATTTACTTAAGAGTCTAAGGCATGGCTTAGCACAGTGGCTCATGCCTGTAATCTTAGCATGGCTGGGCACGGTGGCTCATGCCTGTAATCTTAGCACTATGCAAGGCTGAAACAGGAGGATCACTCAACTCCAGGAGTTTGAGGCTGTAGTGAGCTATGATGATACCAAAGTACTCTACCCAGGGCGACAGAGTGAGACTCTGTCTCAAAAAAAAAAAAAAAAAAAAAAAAAAAAAAAAAAAAAAAAAAGGAAATTGAACCCTCCTCTTCACTCCCTACCCTTCATATTAAAAAAAATTTTTTTTTTTAAGAATCTAAGTTATTTATCTAAGATTTTGTCTTTTGCTGTCCCTAGTTAATTTGATTGAGTCAATCACACAGGTAGTCATTTAGTAAAATAAATTCATCAAACTAGCTAGATACTGCCGTGTTAGAAGTGACCCTTGCTATTAGACTGTGACCTCCTTGAGAGGGTGAATCACATATTACTCTCATTTTTATCTCATCCAGTGTCTAGGCACAATGTCTGGCACAAATTAAACAGCCAATGCATAAAGAATGAACGAATGAATGGTTCACATTTACATCGTGTTTATTATGTACCAGGCACTCTTCTAAACATTTTAAATCAGTGATTCTCACAGTATGGCCTCTAGACCAACAGTCAGAGCACCATCTAGAACTTATCTGAAATTTAAATTGTCACATTAGAAATTTTGGGGTGGGAGGCTTAGTAATCTGTGTTTTAGCAAGTCCTTCAGGTGATTCTGATGCAAGCTACACTCTGTGGACCACTGCTTTAGATTATTAATTTATTTAATTATCAAATAACCCTAAAGAGGTAGGTTCTATTATTATCCCCATTTTATATGTAAAGAAACTGAGGTACCAAGAGATAGATTACTTGCCCAAGGTCACACAGGTATTCAGTGAGAGAACTGGGATTCACCTCAGACTGTCTGACTCCAAAACTTGAGCTTCTAACTATATTGTACCAACCATCAATGATGGACACCCAAGAAATGTTGCTAAATGAATGGAGGAAGGAGAATAAATGAGCACTGTTCAGTATGCCAGTGACGGCCTTCTTTCCCTCTCAACCTGTCCAAATGCTTAGGGCTTTCAAAGCCCAAAAGCTATTTTCTCTCAAAGATTTCCCTCATGTCACTCAGTGGTTAGCCCCTCCTTTTCCATACATTCCACTCCACATGATCAGTATTTTTCCTTTGGCATGCATCACTTTCTGATGAGTGTTATGGTTACTTAAACTTGTATAGGGGTGATAGTCAAAATATCTGATGTTTTTACATAAAAATATCAAACTGATATGAAAAAAATCAATATTTAAAGTCTAATATGGCATAGGTACTGAGCAATCAGAAAAGATGCCAATTTAGCTCTAGAGCTGGGTTCCTGGAAGCAACCTTTGGACTAGGTATTAATCCTTTAGTTGCTGGATTTTGGAGTGGTCTGGGGACACCCCAAAAGAGACACTGGTGAGGTAAGGCAGAAGATATTGGTGGGGATCACATGAGGTCTCAGAAAAACAGTTATTTATCACTCCATACAGAATATTTTAATGGCAGGTACATTTGGGCCAGTGTGTAACAGCTGATGATCAGCCCTGTATGTGAGTATCACTCATCTCCTCCCATGGTCTATCAGCTCTTTCCCACATCTATTTTATCTTTGTATCCCTCAGTCCCTCTGGTCAGTGTTGAATAAATCCTAAGTAATAACTATACAGTGAAAAGAGAAATATATAAATGTGCTAAATAATCCAATGTAAGGCTTACTCACCTCTAGATTTCTTAAAGGAAATTTAAGAATTTCTTGAATTGTGGAGTAAAAAGAAGCCACAGACAGGGAAAAGAGAGAAAAGCAGTGGTAGAAATTCATTTATATATATATCTTATCTCTTCAATGAGAATTAGAGCTTCCATTTTTAATACCCTTCATAGCTGTCTTGGACAGCATGAAAGAGCAGATGTACTTTTAAGCTTTTTTTTTTAATTCAAGGTACAATACTAGCTTTGAGGGAATAGGTTATATGCATAAATCAAACATAGTTACCAAAATAACTAAGATAGCATGAAAACTGACTATTCAAGTCCAAATTTTTCCTTTCATATCTGCAAATTGAATCACCACTATCTGAACATGTTCAATGCACTAAATGCCAAATTCTTGTCTCCCCTGTCCCACATCCTGTGGATCTCTTCCAGTGACTTCAGAGGAAATTCTGTGGTCAAAAAGATGAGTATGTGAAACAGAAAAATAAGGGTTTTCTCTTTTTTCTTTTTTTCAATATTCTTTTTACATTTTTTCTTTTTCTTTTTTCTCTCTCTCATTTTTTTTTTTTTTTTTT
>VBSM01003230.1:3803892-3864003 GCA_008086735.1 Cheirogaleus medius | reverse complement strand
CGCTGCAGTCTTGTACCGTCTTTATGTGTGTCCGTGTCTTTCTTTGTGTGTTTTCTTTGTGTTTTGTGTTCATCCCCCGTCCTGCAAACGGGCCACTACACGTGGCGCAGCGAGCAGGGTTGTGTCATTTCGGGATGGAGGGACGGAGCAGGCACCCCTTTGGCTATTGGTAAGTGGCATCCAACAGGGGACTCTCGGGAAAAATGGGAAACACGCCCTCAGCCGCCGAGCATGAATATCGAAAGTTAATTCAAGGATTATTAGATTTGGTGGAGGTTAAAGTAAAAGAAAGAACCCTAAAGCGGCTGTTCACTTTAGTGCAGAAACATTGTTATTGGTTTCAGTCCCAGCCTTAGGTACAGTTAAATCTCCATAGTTGGCAACAAGTTGTTAAAGCCTTTCGTGCTGCCCATCAACAGGGAGACGTTATTGATTTAAAAATTTGGTCAGTTTATAGTGCTATCACCCAGGCTTTATGCCTCCTGCAGTCAGACTCAGAGCCGGGCATGTGCTCTATTTCCTAAGGTTAATTCTTAAGCTGCACAATTATATGGCAAGCCCCCAACAGAAAGCACTTGGAACACTCTCTTTTTTAGATTGTGTTTATCTTTAACCGTTTTTCTAATTTATTTTATTTTTTTAAATTGACATACAAAATTGTATGTATTTATTGTGTACAACATGATATTTTAAGTACACATACATTGTGGAATGGTTAAATCTAGTGAAGTAACAAATGCATTACCTCCCATTGTTATCATTTTTGTGGTAAGAACACTTCACATCCACTCTCTTAGCATTTTTTAAGAATACAATATATCATTATTTAACTACAGTCACCATGCTATACAATAGATTTCTTGAATTTATTTCTCCTAACTATAAATATGTATTCATTGACCAGCATCTCCCCATTTCCACCCCTTCTGGAACACTTTCTGACACACATTTTGTTATACATAACAAGGCATGTTTGCTTTTAAAAATCTCAGATTAATGTTCAGTCTCCTGGTTTTTCTCCAGCCTTCCAGTTGTTCCTTTTCACTGTCCTCTCCAGACTATTTTCTGTGTCCATTTTTTCCCTGCCATTTGGGTGTTCTTCAGTGTTCTGTACTAGGAACTCTTCTTTTTTTATGTCTAAACACACTACCTGGATGAACAAATACACTCCATTTTTTCAATTACTATTTCTAGTCTAATGACTCTTAGGTCTATTATGCCCAACCCAGTCTCTCCCAGGAGTTGCTGACTGGTTCCTCTAACTGACCACAGACAGTTCTACTTTGAGGTTCTCAACACATTCGAATGTGAATTATTTTCCCCCAAAATCTATTTCTGTTCCCTACCTCAGTGAATGACATCTTCAAATACCTAGTTGCCTAAGCTTAAAACCTGTGACTCAACTCTGATCCCTTCCTCATTCCCATGTTCAATCACCTTAATATTTCTCAAATGTGTCCACTCCTCACTAGATCCATGTTGTTGTTATCTCTACTTCATATCAACCAGCCTCATCTTTTGCCTGGACTGGCAACCACCAATCTGCCTGTCACTGGTCTTACCCTTCTCCAGTCTATTCTTTATATTGTAGTCAGAGTTTTCTTTTTAAATTACAAACTTGATTATGTAATTTCCCACACTGAAATTCTTCAATAGCTTCCCACTACCCTCAGGATAAAATCTAAAATCATTATTATGGCTTCAAGATTTGGCTTATGCCTCCCTAGCCTCATCTCTAACCATTTTGCCTTCCACTTGTATGCACCAGCCATTCTTATCTACTTTAATTACCCTAAAAGGACTATATTCCCTCTAGCTTGCAGGCTTTTGCAATATTCCATCTGCCTGAAACATTCTCCTCCATTCCCAATTCCTACTCATCCCCTAGATATGGTTTAGTATAATTTTCTCAAGGAATGATTTCCTGATTAATACCACCACCACTACCAAGTCTGGGTTGTGTGCCCGTTGCAATATACAATGTATCATAGCTGCCTTTAGGTATCCCCCCACCTATTGTGAGCTAACATGAGGGCAAAATTGTATCTGTCTGGCTCATTATTTATTTTTTAAAGTTTTTTATAGGTACAATTCAGTGAGTTTTAGTATATTCACAAAATCATGCAACCATCACCACTATATAATTGCAGAACATTTTCATCACCCCACTTCATCAACCCTATGCCTAAGCAGTTACTCCTATTCCCTCCTTCCCCCATCCCCAGGCAGCCACTAATACCTTTCGTCTCTATGGAATTGACTATTCTGAACATTTCATGTAAATAGATTCATACCATGTGTGACCTGTTGTGTCTTGTTTAGCCCACTCTTGAAACCTCAGCATCATCACAATAATGGAACAAAGTAGATGCTCAATAAATATTTGCTAAGTCAATAGAGAAGCACTAGAAGAACAAGGAAGAATTAAGGGTCTAGGGGGAAAAGTCACAAAATTTTAGAGGTAGGAGGAATTTTAGACGTCATTGCCATGGTTTGAATGTGTCCTCCAAAGTTTGTGTGTTGGAAACATAACCCCCAATGCAAGTGTTGAGAGGTGGGACCTTAAGAGATAATTAGGTCACAAGAGCTCTGCCTTCATGAATGAATTAATGTCATCCCAGGAGTGGGTTCACTATCGAGAAAGTGGGTTATAAAAGTTCAGTGCCCTTGCAATTTCCCCCCGCCACTACTATGTGATGCCTTCCACCATGTTATGACGCAGCAAGAAGGCCATGCCAGATGCAGCCTCTCAATCTTGGACTTCCTAGACTCCAGAACCATGAGCCAATAAATTTCTGTTCTTTATAAATTACCCAGTATGAGGTATTCTTTTATAATAGCACAGAATGGACTGAGACAGTCATCTGGTCCAAATATCTATATTCTAGATGAGGAAATCAAGATCCAGAAAAATCATTGACTTACCCAGGGTTAGTCAGCCAGTTAATGGTAGAGCTGAGACTAAAACTCCAGAGGTATGATTCACAATTTAGGAATATTTCTAGACTGACTCCCCCAAATTAAATTCCCCCTTGCTTTCATTCTATCTAATATGATGTACTACCAGTGCCTCCCTAGTTGTCGAGCTTGTTTGTTTCTAAACATGGTAGAGTCTCTTTCTGGTATTCTAGAATGAGCTTGCTTCAGGAAGACAAAAAGATCTAAGTCATTTTTCAAAATAGCCAAACTCCTTTAAACTTCTGACTATTTTGTTACTACTGTTGTTTTCCCTTTGAGCAGGTGTTCTGTGGAGGTCTCCTATTCAAGTACAAACCCTGCTTAATTTTGAAAGCTCACACACTGACAGCCCCAGGATGTATGACTCTAGAGATCATGCATTCTGAGAGAATAGGTCTAATTTTTTTTTATCGCTTTGTTCTGACTCATTATTTAAAAACCTAGAAGAAATTTCATAACTATGGATTGTAAGAGCTGAACTCTAACTTTCAAATGTCTTTCACTTAAATATTTGCTTGCAAATTAGATCCACAAACATCTGAAACTTCACAGGGCATCTATACCATTCACTCTTATGTTTGATATGTACACTTTGTGACAAGGATAATGATCTTCTTGAGAAACAGTCAAGATTTCTGTGTTTTTCTAATAAAGATTCACTCCAGGCTTACTTTTTGACCTACATCTCAATTGTCCTATTTTAAATGATGGCACAGTTACTTACTATTTTATCCCTTCTATTTGTGAATTCAAGATTCAGATAAAGATTAACCAGCTGTTCTTTAGTTTATTAAGGCCTAAATCAACTTTTCTATTTTTTTTTGTCCATTTCAAGTGAAGCAAAAACCAAAGTTTTATTACATTTGCCCAAAGATAATCATAGCTGATTTATGATGGGTCTCTACCCATCTTTCTCAATCCTCCAAAACCATTCTTTTTTTACAAGAAAGTACCCTTCCTAAAAAAAAAAAAGAAAAGAAAAGAAAATACCCTTCCTATCTAGTGAACAATATCCCATAGCTGGATTCTGAAATGCAACTAGATGACCTTCCTTACATGTGCATAAATGAAAGATGGCTTTACTCACAGGAAGTGCATGTCAACATAAATGAGATCAATAGATTCATAAAGCTGGAAAGGAACAGCTCTACTACTACTCCTCTACTGCTAATCCAACCCCTTCATTTTAAGGAAGAGAAAAGCCAGTTCAGTGGAGGAAGGCTAGTCTTTTAAACAAATGGTGCTGGAACAAGAGGTCATCCAAAGGAAGGAAGGAGGGAGGGAGGGAGGGAGGGAAGGAAGGAGGGATGGACATTAATGCCAAGGAAGGAAGGAAGGAAGGAAGGAAGGAAGGACGGACATTAATGCCAAGGAAAGAAGGAAGGAAGGAAGGAAGGAAGGACATTAATGCCAAGGAAAGAAGGAAAGAAGGAAGGAAGGAAGGACATTAATTCCTTCGAAGAAAGAAAGACATTAATGCCTTCAAATGAAGAAAGAAAGAAGGAAAAGAAAGACATTAATGCCTTCAAATAAAGAAAGAAAGAACGAAAGAGAAAGAAAGAAAAAGAAAAAAGAAAAACAGAAGGAAAAGAACCTCAACCTAAATCTCACACTGTATACAAATATCAGCTCAAAATGGATCATGGATCTAAACATAAACAAAAAACTATAAAGAAAAGGAAAGTGAAGCTCAGCGAGGGAACTTGGTTTGCCAAAGTTCACCCAGTTACTTAGACCTTCCATGGAGCTTGCTTCAATAAATTATTATTCACCATTTTAACAAATTCCATTTGGATAATTCTCTTACTGCATGCTCACTCAGAGTAAATGGTTTCCACCATAGTAATTGGGTATTTGTCCATGTTCTTTTGATTTTTTAATACCTTTTCCATGTTACTTCAATTATTCATTCATTCAACATTGACTAGGCAACTACAATGTGCCAGGCATCGTGCAGGATTACAGAATGTAAAATACTGTTCCCATCTCAAGAGATTTGTGGTCCAATGAGGGAGAAATTCGATTATCATCCTAATGAAATTAAAAACCCCTTGAGGGGCAAGAACCATACCATTTTCACCAGCGAAGGACATGATGTGCTGCACAGCCTGTCCAGTGCTCTGCACTCTCCAACACATTTTGGTGGTTGGCTAATCTGGAGTTTCAAGACACTCTCTCCCCTGTACTGTTTCGGGAACCAAAATCCACAGAGATTAAAGGTCAAATCCTCAAGAAAGTGAAAGAGGGGCTGAGGTCGTGGGGAGGGGGGAAGGGGGCTTATCCCACCTCTCTCACCTGTGGGTCTGAACCAGGCATTGGTTATGACAGAACTTCTCAACGGCCGGAGAAAAACTTGCCCTGGGAAGATCACCCCCAAAAATTCCCTACATGACGCCTTCCAATATAGTGACACAGACGTCGTCTGCCTGACCAACTGACTAATTATGGCTGCAGCTTCCTCACCAAGATTGATTCCTTCTTCTCCACAAAAATCTGAATTTTAAAGCTCCCCGTGGACGGTGGGGATGCGGCCGTTCCCAGTCCAGGTCAATTGTCTCCTTATCCTCCATTTTGTCCCCCTCCTCAGTCCCAGCTCTCCCACTTCTCTTCAGAGTACATTTGGCCCCCCCACAAAATACTTGCAAATCAAACTTAAAGATTCAAGTAAAAAGAAAAGGGGGAAAATTTTGTAAACGTAAAGACAACAGAACTGGGAAGCCGAACGCCCTCCTCAGCGGGAGATCTGATGTCTGAACCGCCCTCACCTCAGCTGGTCGACGCCTCTCTCAGACCTGGCCGCAACCGCCTTTTCCGGTACAAACCCGCGGCTCGGGCTCATAAATAATCAACGAGGTCCTTCTGGGCGGGGCCAGACGCTTCCTCATGAATAATTCATTACTCTCTATGGCTGGCTGAGGTGGCCGGCCTTGCTCGGCTTCATGAATATGCAAAGAGGGGTGTGGCGGCCCGGCCCCCTCGGCCTCAGCCTCTCAGCTTCGCCAGACTCCGGCAGTCAGCGCCTCGTCCCTCCCGTCGAGTTTCCCGCCCTTCCGAGGGCTCGCGCCGCGCTCCAGGCCTGAGGGATCCCAGCCGAGCTTGTGCCGCCACGAGAGCCCACCCAGGTGCGTGGGGCTGCGCACGACGAGGACGGCCTGCTCCGAGTGAGGCGGCGGGCCAGGGTGGGGTAGCGCCGTGAGGACCTTGGGGCTAATGGGGGGCAGAGCCCTGGGCCAAAGAGCCCCAGAGAGGCCCGAGACCAGCGCGGGCGGCGTGGAGGAGGACACCTGCAGCCTGGAGGTCCAGAGGGCAGAGCTTTCCAGTCTTTGAGGACATCTCCAACCTTGCCAACCTAAGCTGGACCCGAGTTTGTATTCTTTTTAACAATAATGTGTAATTATGCAAGTGAAACATGAATGCGTTCTCCTCTACCCTAGCCCTAATCCCAGTCCTATGCACCCTGGTAACCCCAGGGAGCAGCTGGAGGGTGTCTCCTAAGATCCTTTCCCCTGTGTTTAGATAGGTATTTAGTACCCTGTGGAGTTTTCCAAAGGTTCCGGGAGTCCCTTGAACCTCTGCAATGAGATTTCCCAAAAGAGTGGGTGAAAGAGTAGGCCACTTGAAACCTGTTCTTATTTCGTTTCTGCAGGAAGGGGAAAAAAGATCCAAGTTGATGAGAACATGAGTTTAGAACATAATGACTAAAACAAAAATTTGGGCAGAAATATTCCTTAAGTGCAAGTTTTCTCAACCTCAGCAATCGTATTCCCTCCGCCCACAGCTGTGACAACCCAAAATGTCTCTAGACCCTTTGCCACATCTCCCGGGGATGGGGGGGGGGCAAAATCGCCCTCTATTGAGAACTGCCCCTTTAATCCTATACTGTCCACAAGTAACTGCTTTTTAAGCTCCAACACACAGATGGCCTTTCTGCACTAGCCCTTTCCAGCATGTACCTGCCTCTCTGGCTGGACCACTAGCCCCTCTATGTTGGCCGTTCTGAGTCTCATCTGCTTTGGGGTCTGAGCTTAGTCAACTACCACCATGTCCAAAGACCCACCCCCTCTGCCCTATACCTATGGCAGTCTACCCCCTCGCAAACACAGTTATTCTGTCTCACTTGTTATTCTATTTCCTTCATAGAATTTATCTCAATATGGATTTCATTTCATTTCTTTGTTAACCTGTTTTGTTTGTTTGTTTATTTTTGTGAGGCAGAGCCTCACTCTGTTGCCCAGGCTAGAGTACAGTGGCTTCGTCATAGCTCACTGTAACCTCAAACTCCTGGGCTCAAGTGGTCCTCCTGCCTCAGCCTCCCAAGTAGCTGGGACTACAGGTGAGTGCCACCACAATCGGCTAACTTTTTCTATTTTTGGTAGAGACAGGGTCTCATTCTTGCTCAGGCTGGTCTTGAACTCCTGACCTCAAGCAATTCTCCCACCTCAGCCTCCCAGAATGCTAGAATTACAGAAATGAGCCACTGCACCTGGCCTGTTTTCTTTCTCTACTACCTTAGAATAAGTAAGTAAGTTCCATCAGAGGCCTGGTCTGGCTGAGTCACCCCAGGATCTCCAGTGCTGGCACACAGCAGGCACTCAATAAACATTGGTGAACTGGAGCAATAAATTATCCTCTCCTCCTCCTAAGAACTGTGGAGTTTGTCTTACTCCTTTCCTTACTTATTCCTGGCTGGGTTCCTGTGATCTTTGTTTAGAACCTGAACGGGTGAATGAGCAACTGTGCCTGGCCCCGTGCTAGGAGCTGTGAGTAAAGCCTTCACCTTTCCCACTGGCTTATCAACTCCTGAGGGCTGGAGCGGTAATTTTCACTTCTTTTATTATGTTCACTGAAGTATTCAAATAGATTGTTGAATAAACTAATCAATGACTTAAGTAACAACATTAGATAATTAAAAATTGATAGTACTACAGGGGATTTTAGAAATCATCAAAGTCTAGTCCTTCACTTTACAGATGAGAGTTTAAGTAATGTGCTCAAGGTCCCTAAGCTTGTTAATAGACCAAATCACAAGTATAACCCATGGTCTCACACCTCTTATTTCAAGGCTCTTTCTTGTCTCCAGCCAGGCTAGTTTCTGATTACTTTTCTGTGAACCCAACTTACAACTCAAACACAGAAATCTCAAGCCAAATACTTGCTTCTTGTCAACTAAAAGGCTTTGAGCCTGTACTCTTCATCTTTTGATTAAAGCCAACCCTGGGGATAATGGCCTAATAAACTCAGAAGTGCTCTATGATATTCAAATAATCTCCCAGCTTCCTTTGTACCTTTCAGTAATAAGAGACTGGAAATTGTCCCTGTCAAAGCCAAGTATTTTTGTTTGTTTTGGAAGGGGAAACTGTGTATGGTGGTAGAAACTGATCATTGTTTAGAAATTTCCAAATAACCAGAAGTTTGGCCTTTGTCAAAATTCTCCAGTTGTTAAAGTTTTGTCAAACCCTATACCCAGTAGTATAATAAAATAACACGTGAAACAGGTGAAAAGAGAGGGGGAGAATTTGAGATGACTTTCACTGGCTACATTTGACCTTTCTCTCTTTAAACACATGTATGTCAATTGACTGTGTACCTCAAACACTTGTCGCTTATCAATCAGTCCCTAGTTAGACCTTTGTCCTTTGAGAGCTACGGACCATTATTCCTTCTCAGTTAAAAGGAATTCAGGGTTTCTTTGCAAGAACATTTCATCTAGGCAGCACCTGGTTAGTAGAGTCTTAGGGAGTCATGCTCTCAGCGTTTAGAATCGTGGAGTTTTTTCTGAGGCATCTGACAGCATACTGTGTCACAGGAAGCAGAGTTATCTTTTGCCTACCTAGAATAATTGGAATTTTCCCCATCAAATTCAGTTTAATCTTGGAAATCTTTTCCAAAACATGGTTTATTTGAGGGCTATCAAGATTGACATATTAAATATAAAATGTATTCCCAGGGAGACGTCTCCCAGGAGATGTGTCTCCCTCTTCAATGTGCACAATCATGATACCAAATACAGAGAAAAGAGATTGGAGGAAACAGCTAAATAGGAAGGGTGGTTCCTTTATCCTGTTTGCTTTCAACTTTTATTAGAACTCCTAGAACCATCATGACTTCCAGTCATCATGAAGCTGACACCACCATATTTATTCATTCATCAAACATGTATTTTGTACCTACCATTTATAAAAGCACTCTACTTGGCACTGCAGGGATCAGAGATAATGACTTGGTCCTTGAGCTGTGGAAGTTTACAGCTTAGTAAGAGAGGGAGACCTGTAAACACATTACTCATGAAGAAAATAGTGTGCAAATATTAATGGAGGTATAAAATATATGATAGAGTGTAGAGAAGGAAGCTATATATTCTGAGCTGGGAATCAAGACAGCTTCACAAAGGAGGTGGCATTTTAGGAGGAGAGCATTTGTATATAATTTCTTTTATATATTCTTTGGCAATGGCTAGACCACCTCAAACCAATAAAATCAGACCTTTTGCCTACCGCTTTAGAACCAGGAGAGAAATGGAGGTTTAAGATCCTTTCCACTCCTGGCAGCAACATGCCCCTGAAAGCTACATGTTGCCTTTGCAATTCCAAGGGCCTGACTCATGGTTAAGAGGAGAGCTGGTTAGAGAGAGGCCCCTTTCATCCTTGTCTCGGTCCTAAGGTGAAATCAAATGTGACTCTTTTCGGCTCCATTGTTTTAAACCCACTTGTTTCTATGTAAGGATGTTATTTTATTCTGGTTTCCATGGGAGTATGCAGTGGCCATGTGATTGGTCAGTGGTCAGTGGAGTGGTCAGTGGTGTTTATAAATGTATTTATGAAAGTGATTCTGGAGTCCTAGAATTTTAATTATCACTGAGAAGAAAAGAGATGCAAAATGATTTACAGAACTGAACTGGATGTATTGCTAACTTATTTGGGATATCTATTAGAAAGAAAGGCAAAGGTAAAGGGTTGCCAGCTTGGCTGTAGCTTCTGAACTTTATCCATCCTTTGGCAGCCAAGGAGAAGCCAGTCAATATAAAATAAGTCCCCAGCTGTAAGGTCTGAACATAAGCTCCTGTAGCTTCCGCCCACATATTGTCAACCTACAAAATATAAGTCCATATGTAAGTGGCAATTTATTGTGGCCTTCATGTGCACTCAGAGTTGCGTATCATTTTCTGCCTCCTTTGAATTGATCTTTTCTGAGTGACAGAAGGATCTCCACGTGAGTGTGTGTTTCTGGGGAAAGCCTAGGGTTTAATGAACTAGAACAGGAAATGACAGGGGCTGTAAGTGACAGGCTGCTGCCTGCTCGAGTGCTCAGACTAAGAAATGATGTCAAGGAAGATGTTGAATTCGCAAGCATTATAGAAATGTTCTCTTTGGTTACTTGGCTCAGTCTTCTGCTGAATATGAAGTTTTGGTGATATATAAAATGATGTTATTACTCCTAATGATTATCCTTTAATAGAAAAAAGTTTCAAATGAAATAGATTTTATTTTTTTTTATTATTTTTTATTTTTTTTATTTCAACATATTATGGGGGTACAAATATTACGGTTATGTATATTCCCCATGCCCCCCTCCCCCCTCGAGGCAGAGCCTCAAGCATAACCACACCCCATACGTTGCACATCTTACTCATTATGTTTGTATATACCCATCCCCTCCTCCCCCCTCCCACCCGCCCAACACCCGACAAATGTTATTCCTACATGTCCACTTAGGTGTTGATCCGTTAATACCAATTTGCTGGTGAGTACATGTGGTGCTTGTTTTTCCATTCTTGAGATGCTTCACTTAGTAGAATGGGTTCCAGCTGTATCCAGGAGTATACAAGAGGTGCTATATCACCATTGTTTCTTAAAGCCGAAATAGATTTTAAACTGGCTTTCCATGTTTGCTACTTGGTACATCTGCACAGAGATCTAACATGTAGTGATGTTCAAAATTCATCACACTGTTGACAGCCCATAATTTGAGGCCCTTTATTTTTTTTCTCCCCCTTTATTTTCTATAACTCTTGGTACTCGGAAAATGACAGTTACCCAAAAAATGGTTTAGAACTCCTATGAGACCATATTGCAGCCTCAGCCTGCAATATGACAGGCTTTTTTTCTTGCCTTAGTTTATACTAACAATGATAAATTAAATGTGTAAGTATTCATGATCTCTGATTGAGAAGGTCCCTAATTTAAGATTCAGAAGTCATATGATCTTAGCATAAACTGAGTACAATAATATAAGAAATCTGAGGCAAGTTTTTCTTATATTTCTTTTCATTGAACAAACAAAAACCTTTTCCTTCCTTCCAAAAGAAAGGGTAAACAGCTGGAAAGTGTTTAAGACATCACAGAAAAATTACCCATCTACCCTTTAAAAATGGAAGAGAGAAGGACTGGCAGAAGACATCATTTATAGATTAGCTAGAACTTACATCTAAGGAAACTGTCTTTCTCACAGAAGGTGAGATTTCTGTGGAAGCCATATTCTTAAATATGCCAGGGGCTATGTTAACCTCAGTCATATCAATGCATAGCACAGAAAGATGTACTATGGTAAGAGGCATTGGGAAAATCCAAAGTGTGACCTCTACTCATCAATAATTTGTGGACACATCCTTTTTTGTTGAAGAGTGTCTAGATATGACATGCTCTATAAATATATACTGAGTATGGTGGCTTATTCCTATAATCTCAGCACTTTGGGAGGCTGAGGTAGGAGGATCGCTTTAGCTGAGTAGTTTGAGACCAGCCTGGGCAATACAGTGAGACCCCATCTCTACAAAAAATAGAAAAATTAGGTGAGCATGGTAGCATGTGCCTGTTGTCTGAGATGCTTGGAAGGCTGCAGCAGGAGGATCACTTGAGCCCAGGAGTTTGAGGCTACAGTGAGCTGTGATCGCACTACTGAGTCAGAGTCTCACTCTGTTGCCTGTGCTAGAGTGCTGTGGCATCAGCCTAGCTCACAGCAACCTCAAACTCCTGGGCTCAGATGATCCTCCTGCCTCAGTCTCCCGAGTAGCTGGGACTACAGGCATGCACCATCATGCCCAGCTAATTTTTTGTATATATTTTTAGTTGGCCAATTAATTTCTTTCTATTTTTAGTAGAGACGGGGTCTTGCTCTTGCTCAGGCTGGTTTCAAACTCTTGACCTTGAGCGATCTGCCCACCTCTGCCTCCCAGAGTGCTAGGATTACAGGCATGAGCCACCACGCCCGGCCTGCATAATAGAGTTGATCTCTGAAAAGATACATTGCAAATGTACTATTTCTGTCCATTATTTTTCCACTTATTTTAATTTGAAACCATCATCTTTTTGTGTATAAATTTTTTATTCAAGTATAATGTACATACTGAAAGCCATCCTCTTTTTAAAATGTACTTTTTATTGACATACACATAAAATTCAGCAGTTTAAAGTGTATAAATCAGTGTGCGCTAGTATATTCACAAAGTTGTGTAACCATCACCAACATCTAATTCCAGAACATTATCATCACCCTAAAAGGTAACTCCATGCTTATTAGCAGCTGTTTCCCATTCCTCCCTCCCCTAACCTTTGTCAAACGTTAATCTACTTTCTGTCTCTAAGGATTTGCTTATTCTGGACATTTCAGTCTAACGCTCTTCCAGCTGAGCTATTTTGGCTGATTCTAGACATTTCATATAAATGGAATCATGCATTATCGCCTGACTTCTTTCAATTAGTATAATAATTAAAGCATGATATTCATGTTGTAGCATGTTTTCCTTTTTATGGCTGAATAATATTCCATTGTTTCCCATATTTTCTTTATAAATCCATCAGTTGATGGACATTTGGGTTTTTGTTTTCATCTTTTTGCTGTTAATAATCTTGCTCTGAACATTTATGTACAAGTTTTTGTGTGGACATATGTTTTCATTTTTCTAGGAGGAGAACTGCTGGATCATTTGGTAATTTTATGTTTAACTTTTTGAGGAACTGCCAAACTGTTTCCAAAGCAACTGTACCATTTTACATTCACATCAGCTGGGTATGAGAGTTCTTTTTCTCCACATCCTTGCCTTGTCATTCCCCCCTTTTTAAAAAAAAAACTGGAGTGGGTGTGAAGTGATATTTCATTGTGGTTTTTGTTTGCATTTCCCTAATGACTACTGATGTTGAACAATCATTTCATTTGCTTATTGACCATTATATATCTTCTTTGAATAAATGTCTATTCAAATCCCATGCCCACTTTTAAATTGGGTTGTCTTTCTGTTGTTATATTGTAAGAATTCTTTATATCTTCTGGATGTAAGTCCCTTAACAGATATATGATTTTCAGATATTTTCTCCCATTCTTTAGGTTGTCTTTATTTTCTTGATGATGTCCTTTAAAGCACAAAAGACTTTATCTATTTTTCTTTTGTTGTTTGTGCTTTTGGTGTCATATCTAAGAAACCATTGCCAATCCAAGGTCACAAAGATTTATGCCTATATTTTCCACTAAGAAATTTATACTTACATTTAAGTCTTTGATCCATTTTGAGTTAATTTTCACATATGGTGAGAGGTAGGGAGCCAACTTCATTTTTTGCATGTGAATATTCAATTATCCAAGCACAATATGTTGAAAAGACTTTCTTTCCGCCTTTGAATTGTCTTGTCACCCATGTCAGAGATAAGTTTACCAAAATTGTGAATTTTGGACTCTCATTTCTATTTCATTGACCTGTATGTCTGCCCTTATACCACTACCACACTGTCTTAATTATTATTGTAGCTTGCAATAAGTTTTGAAATCAGAGAAGTGTGAGTCTTCCACCTTTGTTCATTTTCAAGATTGTTTTGGCTATTCTGGGTTCCCTGCATTTTCATACACATTTTAGGATCAGCTTGTCAATTCCTGTCAAAGGGCAACTGGGATTTTTTTTTTTTTTTTTTTTTTTTTTTTGTAGACAAAGTCTCACTCTGCCACCCAGGCTGGAGTACAGTGATGTGATCATACCTCACTGCAGCCTCAAATTTCTGGGCTCAAGTAATCCTCCTGTCTCAGCCTCCTGAGTACTAGGACTACAGATGTATATCACTACACCTGACTAATTTTTAAATTTTTTGTAGAGACAGGGTCTCACTATGTTGCCTAGGCTGTTCTCAAATTCCTGACTTCAAGTGATCCTCCTGCCTTGGCCTCCCAACATGCCGAGAGTATAGGCATAAGCTACCACACCTGGCCACAACTGGAATTTTGACAGAGATTGCGTTTAACCTTTAGATCAATTTGGGGAGTATTGCCATCTTAATAATAAGCTTTTCAATCCATGAACATGGATATCTTTCCATTTATGTAGATTTTCTATAATTTCTTTCAATAATGTTTATAGTTTTCAGTTTAGAAGTCTTGACTTCTTTGGTTAAATTTATTCCTAAAATTTTTATTTTCTTTGATGCTTCTAATGGATTGCTTGACTACAATAACAGAGTACCACAGATGGGTATCTTAAACAACAGAAATTAATTTTCTCACAGTTGTCTTTTGCTAAAAGTCTGAGGTCAGGGTGCCAGCAGGGTTGGTTTCTGGTAAGGCCTCGCACTTATTGCTATAAACTTTCCCCTTATTACTACTTTTGCTGTATCCTATAGGTTTTGATATGTTATGTTTTCATTTGTTTCAAGGCATTTTTAAATTTCCTTCTGAATCTCTTCATTGACCGATGGTCATGCAGAAGCATATTGTTTAATTTTCATGTGTTTCTATATTTTCTAATGATCTTGTTATTGATTTCTAGATTTATTCCATTATGGTCAGAGAAAACACTTGATATGATTTCAATTTTTTTGAACTTCTTAAGACTTGTTTTGTGAGCTTACATATGGTCTATCCTTGGGAATGATCCATGAGCTGAGGAGAAGGATATGTATTCTGCTGCTCTTGGATGAAACGTTCTGTAAATATCTGTTAGGTCCATTTGGTCTATAGTGCAGATTAAGTCCAATGTTTCTTTGTTGATTTTCTATCTGGATGATCTGTCCATTGCTGAAAATGGAGTGTTGACATCTCCAGTGATTATTATATTGGGGGTCTCTCTCTCTCTCCCTTTTTTGCTTTGATAATATTTGCTTTATATATCTGGGTGTTCCATGTTGAGTATATATATATTTAGAATTGTATCTTCTTGCTGAATTGACTTCTTTATCATTATATAATGACCTTCTTTGTCTCTTTGTACAGTTTTTGTCTTAATATCTATTTTATCTGATAGAAGTATAGCTACTCCTGCTCTTTTTTGGTTTCCATTTGCTTGGAATATCTTTTCCATCCCTCTGTTTTCAGCCTATGTGTGTCTTTATAGGTACAGTGTGTTTCTTGCAGACAACATATAGTTGGCTCTTGTTTTCTTTTTAATCCATTCACCCACTCTGTGTCTTTTGATTGGAGAGTGAGAGTTTAGTCTCTTCATATTCAACGTTATTATTGATAGGTGAGGACTTACTGCTGCCATGTTATTATTTGATTTTTGGTTGTTTTGTGGTCCTCTCTTTGTTACTTTCTATCTTCCTTTGTTAAGTGATTTTCTCTGGTAGTGTGTTTTAATTTTTTGCTTTTTATTTTTTGGGTATCTGTTGTAGGTTTTTTGATTTGAGGTTACCATGGGGCTTGCAAAAAACATTTTATAACCAATTATTTTAAACCTATGACAACTCTGCTTACAAACAAAGAGAAATCTAATAAATTCTGTCCTTGAACTCCATCCCCTCCTACTTTTTAGCTTTTTATTGTTTCCATCGATATCTTTTTACACTATCTCTCAAAAAGTTGATTTATTTTTTATCAGTTTGTCTTTTAGTCTTCCTACTCAAGATATAAGTTGTTTATACACCACAATTACAGCAATAGAGTATTCTGTATTTGTGTACTTACTGTTTGCAGTGAGTTGTATACCTTCAAATGATTTATTATTGTTCATTAATGTCCTCTTCTTTCAGATTGAAGAACTCCTTTTAGCATTTCTTATAGGAGAGGTCTGGTGTTGATGAAATCCCTCAGTTTTTGTTTGTCTGAGAGAGTCTTTTTGCAGGATATCATTTTTTAGGGTTAAGGTTTTTTTCCTTCCGCACTTTGAACATATCATGCCACTCTCTCCTGGTCTGTAAGGTTTCTACTGAGAAGTCCACTGCTAGATGTATAAGCACTCCTTTATATGTTATTTTTTTTCCTTTTTTCTTGCTTCCCTTAGGAACTTTTCCTTATCTGTGACCTTTGGGAGCTTGATTATTAAATGCTTTGAGGTGGTCTTATTTGGGTTAAATCCGCTTGTTGTTCCATGACCTTGTTCCTGAATGTGGATAGGTTTGGAAAGTTCTATGTTATTATTTGTTTGAATAAACTTTCTACTCCAATCTCTCTACTTCCTCTTTAAGGCCAATAACTCTTAGATTTGTCCTTTGGAGGCTATTTTCTAGATCTTATAGGCATGCTTCACTCTTTTTTTCTTCTTTTTTCTTTTCTGACAGTGTATTTTAAATAGCCTGTCTTCAAGCACACTCTTTCTTCTGCTCGATCAATTCTGCTATTGAGAGATTCTGATACATTTCTGTTTGTCAGTTGAATTTTTCAGCTCCACAATTTCTGCTTGATTTTTTTTAATATTTAATATTTGTTAAATTTCTCTGGTAGGCTTCCGAATTCCTTGTCTGTGCTGTCTTGAAGTTTATTGAGATTCTTCAGGAGGCTATTTTGAATTCTTTGTCGGAAAGGTCACAAATCTCCATCACTCTGGGACTGGTCACTGATTCCTTATTTAGTTCATTTGGTGAGATCATGTTTTCCTGGATGTTCTTGATGCTGGTGGATGTTCAGAGATATTTATTTTAATCTTCACAGTCTGGGCTTATTTGAACCTGTCCTTCTTGAGAAGGCTTTCCAGATATTCAAAGGGAATTGAGTGCTGTGATCTAAGTCTTTGGTCACTACAGCTATATCAGCATTGAGGGTGCTCCAAGCCCAGTAGTACTGTGACTCTTGCAGACTCCTGGTGGTGTCGCCTTGGTGGACTTGGGAAAGATATGGGAGAAGTCCCTGGATTCCCAGGCAATATCTCTCACTCTCTTCCCTCACTTTCTGTGCTGGGCTGCTGGAGTTGGGGCAGGAGTGACATGGGTACTTCCTCTTGGCCACCAGTACCAGGTCATACCTAAAACCATCCTGGTCTCACAAAAGCCCATGGTGACTGTTGCCTGGCTACCTCTGATATTTATTCAAAGCCCAAGGGCTCTTTAGTCAGCAGGAGGTGAATCCTGCCAGGACTGGGTCCTTTCCTTCAGGGCGCAGGATGAGTCTAGAAATGCTTTCCAGGAACTGAGGCCTGGACTCAGAGGCTTCTGGAGTCTGCTTGGTACTTTACTTTACTGTGGCTGAGCTGGTACCCAAGTTGCAAAACTAAGTCCTCTGGAGTTTTCCCTTTCCTTTCCCCAAGTGGAAGAAGACTCCCTGAGCCACACTGCCTATAGTTGGGGGGTTGGGGTGATATGCTATACACTGGCTTGGCTGCCACCGCTGGTGTCTCACTGGGTCATGTGCATCCCAAGTCCACTGGCTCAGAGCCAGCACAGCCACAGGATTTGCCCATGGACTGCAGCCTTCATGGCCTGACTGCCCTACAAATTTAGTCCAGGCCCCAGGCTGCTTTTTGTCAGCTGGTGGTGGGGCCAGCTGAAACTGGGGTTTCAGGGTAGAGGATTTCCCTCTGGCCAGGCTCGTCTAAATGCTCCATCCGTGGGTGCCAGCAGAGTTCTGCCTGTGCTGTGTTCCCCCGTGCCAGGGTGGGCCTGAGTTCCAATGTACTCTCCCTCCCCCAGGCACACAGATTCTCTCTGTCCACTGGGGGCACTGGTGAGGCACTGCAGGGGGGTGGGCATAGTGTAGGCAATGCAAGACTGTCTTTTCTGCCCTCTTCAGTGCCTCTTTCCTTGATATAATGTTAAAACAAGGTACTGTGATCACTCACCTAATTTTTGGTTCTTCTGAAGGTGTATCCTTATGTGGACAGTTGTTGAATTTGGTGTTTGTGTGGAGAGATGATTGCTGGAGGTTTCTATTCAGCCATCTTGCTCGATCCCCTTTGTTACTATATTTTCCTAGAGGTTTCCTGGAGATTCCAATTAACATCTTAATTTACAGTAATCTAGTTCAGATTAATATAGTTTATTGAATTAATTCATTTCAATAGTATACAAAATCTGTAGCTTCCCCCTTCTTTGTGCTATTATCATACATAAACATCTTTATACATTGTAAGCCTATCAACACAATTTTATTATTACTTTATGCAGTTTTCTTTTATATCAGATAGGAGAAAACAAAAATACACTTATGTTAACTTTTATATTTACCTATGTAGTTGCTTTTACCAAACTGTTCTTTATTTCATCATGTCAATTCAAGTTACCATCTAGTGTTCTTTCATTTCAGCCTGAAGGACTCCCTTTAGTGTGTCTCGTAGAGCAGGTCTGCCAGTGACCAATTCTCTCAAGTTTTATATATTTTAGGAATATATTAATCTTTTATTTATTTTTTTTTGAAGGATAGTTTTTCTGGACGTAGAATTCTAGGTTGACAGTCTTTTTCTTTCAGCACCTTGAATATGCTCTCCCACTGCCTTCTGACCTATGTGGTTTCTGTAGAGAAATAAATTAATCTTATTGAGGATCCTTTGTATACAATTAATTACTTCTTTCTTGCTGATTTCAAAATTCTCTCCTTGTCTTTGACTATAAATAGTTTGATTATGATGTATCTAAGTTTAGGTCTCTTTGATTTTATTCTCTTTGGAGTCTGTTGAGCTTTTTGGATGTGTTAATGTTTTTCACTATATTTGGGGAGTTTTGGAGCTATTATTTCTTTGAATATTCTTTATTTATTTCTCATCTCTCCTTCCAGATCTCCCATTATGCATATATGGGTACACTTCATGGGATGCCACAGGTCTCTGAAGCTGTGTTCATTTTTCTTCTTTTTTTGTTTTTTGGTAGACTGGATAACCTCAAATGACCTATTTTCACATTCACCAATTCTTCTGTCAGCTCAAATCTGCTTTGAGCCCCGATAGTAAATTCTTTTTTTAGAGTCAGGGTCTTCCTATGTTGTCCATGTTGGGCTTGAACCCCAGCAATCCTCCTGCCTCAGCTTCCTGAGTAGCCAGGACTGCAGGTGCACAATGCCACACCCAGGTCCCCTTCTAGATGTTTTATAGTTTCAGCACTTATATTTTGATCAGTGATCCACACTGAATTAATTTTTGTCGATGATGCAAGGTAAGGGTTGATGTTCATCTTCTGCACATGAATATTCTATTATTCCAGCACCTCAATTTTTAAAAATTTTAAATAAAAAAATTACTGAGGACCCCTAAAGAGCTTTTGTTTATGTAACAGCTATCAGATTTTACCATATTAGAAATTGAAATGGAGAAATTTAAAAATATTTAACTCATTTAAAAATAACAACAAGCTCATTACACATTAACATAAATAACATCTTTATGAAAAATAACTATGTTGTCTAAAACAAACCAAATTAATGAGAAGAGTGACTTTTTTTTTCCAGACTCCAATGATAGCAAGAAGAGTGACATTTTTATATCTTTGCAAATTTCTTTAATGTCTGGCTTAAAAGAAGACAGCTAGATGCTCAAACCTGCCTCTGTGTTTGTTAAAAATGTCATACGTCATGCAGCCTTTGGAAACTCCACTGTACACTTGCAAGAGAAAGCAAGTGAAAAGACAAATGACAGCTTAGAAATATTCATATTATGAAAATAGTTTAAAACACATGACCCTCTGAAAGAGTCTCAGAGCCTATAGGGTCCCCCCTTACCACTCATTGGGAACTGCTGCTCTCTGATCCTCCCCTGAAGCTGTTTTTTAGCATGTTGTTAGAAAAAAAATAAAATACCCAAGTATAGAATGGAGTTCATGTTAGCTTGTATTTTCTCATTTTCCACAGTTTTCCTGCCTCCCCTATATTTTCCAGGTTCAACAGCTTTGGAGAACAGGACATCTTTTCCTCGCGGCCCATCCCTCGGCAGTGGAGGCAATATTCCAATGGGCTGGTAGATGAAAGCCCCAGGACGTGTGAGCATGGCAGGGGCTGAGCTCTGATTCAGGTGACTTTGATCACTTTCTACACTCTCAAGCATAACCATCACCATAATTTGCTATTAGAATTAGTCTTTGTTTTGACAAATGTATTCACATATGTATCCAATTGTAAAGTATGACTATCACTGCAGAAAGTTCTCTCATGCCCCTTCTCAATTAAACTTGTCCCCACCACATTCTCAGAGTATTAATTAATAAAAATCAATCCCAGAATAATTTTTAACTAATAGCCAGTGAAATTCTTTTTAAAATTTAGGAAATTTCTGGATGTCTCAGGCCCACTGTTTTTGGTTACAGACTCTATAAAAAGTCACAGAAATTTTGTAGCTTTTCCTTAGATGATAATAGATATTTTGTTTTTTTTTCCTGTACGTTATTTTAAATTATAAAACCAGAGAACTGATATTCAAAATGTAAAACAGGTGTTCAATAAAAGCTTTTTATTTCCATCATACTGAATTGCATGAATCTAAGGAATAATATATTTAATGGGCCAAATTCTCAAAAGCAAAGAAAAAGCAGGTCACTATGGCTCATTCCCATTTATCAATAATCCAGCGAAGCAAAGCTGGCGTTGTATTGTGCAAGGTGAAAAGAAAGCTCTCAGGCTTCAGAGTTGCAGGATATGATTAAAGCCCTGTGACAATAAACCAGGCTGGCCTCAGGACCTATTTCCCAGACAGTCCTATTCAACATCAGCACTCCAGGCAGATGGGAACCTATCAGAGCTGGGGGAAATACATCCTGTGGTGCTTAATCATACACATCTTGAGGCTTGCAGATAAACGCCCTTATCAAAAGAAGGCTTGAGTCCCAAACAAGTATTGAGTGGCTCACTTATTCCTTCCTCTGTCCCACGAAAATGGCTTTTTAGTGCAGAAGACAATTCTGTACACATTTATTAAGTCCTTGTATGGACCTATCCCTGGAGAGCACACGTGGATGAAAATGATTCCCAGTTTCAAGGGGTTTGCAGTCTATGTAGTTCTCCATTTTATGGGGGGCACCAGGTAGAGAATAATTTCAACCAAGAGGTCAGGTAGGGTGGGGAAGGTACTTGTGGAAGAGGGACATTTGAGCGAGGCCTTAGAAGATCGGTAAGATTTTTGACAAATATGTATGAGAAGAGCGAGCCAACCATTCTTCATGCTGCAGCCCACGTGATCTTTCTCAAGCACAAATCTGATCATCCTCTTTCCCTGCTTATAGCCCTTCAGGGATGAGAAATATTCACTTTGTTTTGTGAGATAATGGTGCCCAGCACACAGTGGGTGAAGAAACTGAGAGCAAGAGAGGGACGATGTTGTCTCCAACGGCAGAACCAGACTGGAACTTGGGGTCCCAGGGGACACTGCTGTCCTCAAGCACCTCAACAGCCATTGTTGGCTTAACTCACTGAGCTAAAAACCAAGGTGCCAGCAGGGCTGTGTTCCTTTCTGGAGGTGCTTGGGAAAAGTCCATTTTCTTGCCTTTTCTAGGTTTCTAGAGGTCACCCACATTCTTAACTTATGGCTCCTTCCTTTATCCTCTAAGCCAGCAATGGCCGGTTGAGTCCTTCACACATCATTACTCTGACACTGACCCTTCTGCCCTCCTCTTCCACTTTTTTTTTTTGAGATAGAGTCTTGCTCTGTCACCCTGGGTAGAGTGCAGTGGCGTCCTCATAGCTCACTGCAACCTCAAACTCCTGGGCTCAAGTGATCCTCTTGCCTCAGCCTCCAGAGTAGCTGGGACTATGGGCGCACACCTCTTCCACTTTTAAAGCACCCTATGATAACATTGGGCCGAGCCCAATTACTCAGGATAATCTTCCATCTCATGGTCCTCACCTTAATCACATCTGCAACATCTTTTGCAATGTTGAATAACATGTTCATCAGGTTCCAGGAATTAGAATGTGGACATCTTTGGAGGGCGATTTTTCTGCCTACCACCAGTACAACCTAGTTGGTACCTCCAAGAGTTGCAACGAGGTTCATCCTGGGATTGCTACAAGAGGCTGGAAACTGGAACCAAGTGTTGCCTTCATGGTAAGGAGCCAATACTGGAGCTACACTGACTGGAGCATCAAGCAAAACAGGTAGGAGCAACTCCCTCTGCTCTCCTCCTGTCTTCTAGTGTCTAGTGCCCCATCTATCAGGAAGCCAGCTGCCTAAGAACTGTAGTTTTGCAGTTTCAGTTTCAGTATCGCAGAACAGAGTGTAGAAGGGCAGGTTGGAGGCTGAGAGACATAGCTTGGTAACTAACAAAGATGCCACTAAAAAAATTGTTTAGGCAAATGACAGCCTAGGATTACATTATATTTAATAAAAAGTTCATAACACCAATATATAATGGTTTTTATAAACCAATATGAAAGATAACCCAATAGAAATGGGCAAAGAATAAAAATTTCACAATTTTTATTGGCAGTAAACAAATGAGAATACCCTTAACCCCATTAGTGAGCAGGGAAATACCTTAGTGCCTAGACCCAGGGGAAGGAGCTCATTCTTTTTGTTTAGAAGATAATCTTGATCCTTTGTTTTGGCACAGCTAAAACACAAGTTGGCACACCAAGAATTAATGGATAAGCCAGGTGTGGCGGTACGTGCCTATAATCTCAGCTATTCTTGAGGCTGAGGTAGGAGAATTGCTTGAAGCTGGCCTGGGAAATGTAGCGAGACCTCATCTCCAAAAAAAAAAAAAAATGTTAATGGATCAACGAATAGCAAGAGTTCTCTAGGTAGGAAATAGAAGACCATAGCATTAGCATACGAGCCATGGTAAATGAAGAGCCTTCTTTGGCAACGTCCAGGTATATGAAATTTCATCTTCAGAACAACAGTCCTTGCAGTATCTGCTAATTATAGAGCTCTCAGTTCAGAAACAACCACCACTTTAGAAAGCACTACCAGAAAGGTAGCTTGGCCGACTCTTGGGAACCCCAGACCAATCCCATATTGCACAAAGCAGCTGTAAGAATCAATGAGAAGAAGGAGTAAGTCTGGGGTACAAGGTGGTAGTGTGTCAAGCAGAGCTGGGAAGGGCACAGAGCCAGGAGAAAGCAGTTAGAGAGTTTCTAGGTGATGATGAGTCATGTAGATCACATCATAGATCATTGTCAAATGAGGTAAAATAAATTACTAAAGCAGTTAGGTACTTCTAGGTTAGCACGTAGTTGTGGAAAGAGAGGTTTTTCTTCTTTTATTTTATTCCCAAACCAGCATAATGTATCTTCGGTGACCCTTGCAGAATTCTCTGTGCTGACAATGAATGGGTCAGCTTTGTCTTTCCTGGATGATAGACATAGAGCTAAACATATCCAAAAGAACCCCAAATTAAGAAAACCAGTAGACTGGCAAAATTGTTCTTGTATGCCAAAGTCCTATTTTAGACCCTGTTGAAGGCTCGCTATCTAACATATGTTAATAGTGTGGACTTTTAACCTTGCCACATCTAGAAGAAGCTGTCCCTCACCAGAAGGAAAAGAGCCTACTCAGAGTCGATCTCCAGCACCTGTGGATCCTAGGTGGTGGTAAAAATGTTTCTTGACTTTCCCGCTTTTGGTCTTTCTGTAGAGTCACCTTCGATACCCATTTCTCTTCTGGTTACCTTCCTCTTTCTCTCCCCATGCCCACCCCACTGCCCACCCCATCCCCAGCCTGGCCTCCTGGTTCAGTCTAGACTGTAGGACCAGTCCTGGGCCTTCCCCTAAGTGAAGCATGAACCAGACCTACACACCTTCCTCTTGAGGGTTCTGATAGTCCCAGGCACAGCCTTCTGTGACTCATGCTGAGTGTCTCTCTTTCAGGGAAAAAGGGGAAGAAATAAAAGGGTTCCGTGAAACAGGAAACACTTTTCTTCCACAAAGTCAAACCAGACACTAGACCTGTAGGGCTGTCCTAAGGTTTATTTGCATGTTTGGATGCTGCTATACTTTTATGCTTCAGAAGCTAAGCTGGGGATTACAGGTTGAATATCCCTTATCCAAAATGCTTGGGACCTTTTAAGTGTTTCAGATTTTGGATTTTTGTTTTTGGATTTTGGAATACATGTATTATACTTACCAGTTCAGCATTTCTAATCCAAAAACCCAAAATCCAAAATGCTCCAAGGAACATTTCCTTTGAGTGTCATGTCAGTGCTCAAAAACTTTAAGATTTTGGAGCATTTCAGATGCTGAACTTGTACTAAATTGCTCCCTCCTCCTCTGCCTGCCCAGGGGCCCTAGGGTGTATCTAAGCAGACCTACCTCCCTACCTGTAACTGTGAGTGCCAAAGCAACTCAGGTGTGCCTCCACTCTAAGCTGTAAAGAAACAATTAGCCACAGTTAATGGAGCATAATTTGTTATTTTGGTATTCTATTCCCAAAGTTTCCCTCCTAAATTATTACCCATAAAACTACACATAAAACTGTATTTCATAGAAACAAAGGAAGTGAGCTCTTTTTTGCTTTATTTCCCTTTGAGTTGAAGCAGTGGATCTTCCTATTTGGAAATGAGGTTCATTGTCACCAAGAAGGAAGGCTGCCACTCACTGGCTCACATCATGATATAGACACATGTACAGAACCAGCTATATAACTTGTGGGGCCCAGTGCAAAATGAAAATGTGGGGCCCCTTGTTAAATATATTAGGAATTTCAAGACTGTAACAGAGAAGCATTAAATCAAAGGTGGGCCCTTCTGAGCTCGGGGCCGTGTGTGACAACAGAGGTTGCATGCCTACGAAGCTGGCCCTACACACAGAGAATGGTCTGAGGACTAGAATGGTCTGGGGGACTCTACCCTGAGGAGCCCAGGCACACAAGCAGTCCCTGCCCTTATGGAACTTCTGCAGAGAAGGGAGAGGCTGGGAGAGAGCAGGAGAAAGCACAGGGGAGGTGGTGGATGGTGTGGCCAAGGGCAGCATCTTCTGGATGGTCCTCCCAGATATGATCTGCTTGGGGTTGAGTATCAGAGGGCACAAAGATCAGAAAGAACCAGCATACGTGAGGACATTGGAAGAGGGGGATGAAGGGTGTGTGAGAACGCTGGGATTGAAGGAGGGGTGGGCACAGGGCCAGGGTTCTAGGCATGGAATCATCTCCATTTTGTTTTCATTTAATCAACTTTCTTTTTTTAACTGAAGTAGAATGTATCAAATTTAGATGAATGAGTTTTTTTCTCCGAACCTACCCCTCCTTTTTCTCCATCTTGGTGAATGTGAATCATTGTCCACCTAGACGATCAAGGCAGAAACTGGGAGTCATCTCTGAGTGATCCTTCCCCAGTCCACAGAACATCAGTGCTACTCTCTGTGTCACTCTTGAGCCCGCACATCCACTTCGCTCCATAACCAGACACCACCATCCTTCCTGGCCCTCACTGTGACAACAGCCACCTCACATATGGCTTTTGAGTCATATAGGCTGGAGTTAAAGTCCTTATTCTGCCACATGTTAGCTGGGTAACCTTGGGCTGGGCTCTTCACCTCTGAGCCTCAGTTTCCTCATCTGTAAAATGGGAATAATAATACCTACCTTAAAGGGTTGTTGTCAGGGCTAACTGAAAGGACAGCAGTGGCTCAGCATCTTCTGTCTCTTTCCCTCTTCATCCCTCAGGCCTTAGTTTAGACATGACTTCCCTTCCCTGACTTGCTCAGTCCAGATTCCCACAGATCTCCAGACCTCTCTGCAGCATTCATCACTTACTCATCTCCTAACAGTCCTCACTGTGAGGAAGAGGATCCTGGCTTTCTGTGCCTAATAGGGTACCTGACACAGGTAGGCGCTTACATTGCTATGTGGCTGGTATCCTTGTATACAATCAAAGGTTCCCCCAGCATGAGGTCCCTACAGTGTTTCCCTAACTGTAAGTGAGGAGATGATCACTTTACATAGGCAAATGACGGAGACCAAAAATATCCCACCAGAGACTAAGTTAAACCTAGGGTGCTGGAGTGGTTCATCATAGCAGATTCCTTCCATAAGAAGCAGACCTAAGGCCACCCAAGGCAGGCCTGACAGCAGCCAGGAAACTAGGTGCTCCAGGTCAACACAGCCAAACTCCCTGGAGAATGCAGTGGGGCTAGGGCAAGGATGTGGCAGCACTCGGGGCAGGAGGACACCCTAGAGGAAGGAATGAAGGTGGGACTCCTAGTTCATTGACCGAGGACCCACTGAATGATTGGGCCACCACTTTGTCCTTAGGCCAGGCAGTTTCCCACCTGATGTTCCCCACTGAGGCCAACTGGGTGACAGGCATGCACACAGGGACCAGTGCCCTGAGAAGACCAAGGCAGGGCTGGGGGGCTATTTTTTTTTTAACTTCACAGAATATACATGTAGGAAAGTACATAAAAACGTATCTGTAGAAGTTGATGAATTATAAACCCACCGCTCCAGTCAAGACCTGGAGCATCACCAGCATTCCAGAATCCCCTATGTATCCTCCCCAGCCTGCTCTCTCCAGCCCCATAGAGACAACCAGGGGCCTGGCTTTTGTATTAATAGTTGATTGTGTCTTTGCACCTGCAAAAAAATAGCTTTTGTTTTGCCTGGTTTTGAACTTATGAATGGAATCATACAGCATATAATTTTATTCTTTTTCTCCAGCCAACATTTTGTGAAATTCATCCAGGTGGTTGTATGTAACTAGTTTATTCATTCATTGCTATGTTTTGTGGATGAATGCTTCACAAGTTATTTATCCCTTGTCCTGTTGATGGGCAGTTGTGCTGTTTCTGGCTTGTATATTTTCTATGCCTTAGTGTGAGGCTGTTGTTCTGGATGGCTTGTAGTGGCGTGGGACTTTGGGGTGGAAGGGAAGGCAGAGGAAGCAGCAGAAGCAGCTCTGGACATGGGGGCCAGGGCAGGTGGGAAGGACCCGCAGGACTACTGACGTGCAGAGTGGGGCCTAAGGCGCCACGAGGAAAGGGTGCTGGAGGGTCCTTGGAAGTTTGCTCTTACTCTGAGACCAGAGGGGTGCACTTCCCCTAAAGCCATAGTTAGGCTATTTGGCAGGCATAGGGTGCCCCTCTAACCCTCTGGACCTGCTGCCTAACCCCACTTTTCTGTTCCCTATGGGGTACAGGCCAGCTGTGTTTCATAGAGGTGCCACACAAGGCAGCGTATTGTACAATACTGCCCTTGGGGGACAGAGGAAACACCACAAACTGGCCAGAAGGTCACCTTCTGTATCTGTCCTCTCCCGGGATGGGCACCCATCAAGAGGTTTGTGTTTGGGAAGTTCAGGGACCACCGGCTGCACGTGCAGATGCTGGCCAGCATGGAGGTGGGGCAGCGCCTGAAGGAAAGGGGCCTGCACTGCTGGCCACTAGCCCAGACCTCACCTGTGCTGGGGGCGAGGCCACGCTAGGGAGCCCGTCTCTTGGAGACTTCAGCAGCCCAGGGCAGAGCTTCTCACCCTTCCCAGAAAACCTGTCCCTGGCAACACCCCAACCTTAGTACTTCATGTTGAAGACTACCCTGGCTAGCGATAGCCAAGAGTGGTCCCCCAATATGAAAGACCTGCCATATCTCCCTGTTCTCTCAGGTTTGGCAGATTTGGGTAAGAGGACGGGTGCTGCTGCCTTGTAGCTGACAGGCTGCGTGGCAGACAAGCAGATTCCCACTGTCTCCCACGGGGCTCCGCGGGAAAGCAGGTAAGGTGCAGAGAATCAGCCACAGACGTCCATGTGAGAGCCCTGGCAGGATGCCACCCCTCCCACTCCAGAGCAGAACAGCCAGACTTCGTAAAACATGAGCTATTTCCTCCCTGCATCCTCAACAGCCCCACGGATGAGAAATTAAAGCAGAGGAGAGTGCTTAACCGCTTCCAACCCAGGTAAGTGATTAAGGGGGCTAGAACGCAGGTCCCACAACCCTGAGTCAGGGCTCTGTCGGGTGGCACAGAGCTGTGCACAGTCACTTGCCTGGGCAGATTCTGAGCTCTAGCGTCCTCAGGCTGAGGTTGTCTCAACACCTGACAGAACTGGTGTCTGCTGCAAATTGATCTTAAATGCTGATTTGTCCCTGTGTTAGACAGGGAAGCTGTACACTGAGACACAGAGAGAGCTCCTCCTAAGAAACAAAATGAATTTTAGTGAGTAGCTGTTGTGACTGCTTTGTGCATAACACAGTTCTGAGTTTCAGAAAGAAATAGTCCTGTGTAAATCCAATGTGATAGCACTCGTGCTTTACTTCTTCCAACTCGTTTTGCCTTGCCTCCCAGCACCCACTCTCAGATGGCTCAGGAGAGACCAGGTAGTGCAGTGGTTGACAGTGTGACCTCAGGAGGCAGAAGGCCTGGCTTCAAACCATGGCTCTACTACTTATTTGCTGGGTGACCTTGGGCGAGAGCCTTAACAGCTCTACTGGCTCAGTCACCTGAGTTTCTAATGAGGATATCATGGGACCTCAGCAAGCTTAGAGGAGAATTAAAAGTGTTAATTCATGTACTTAAACAGTGCCTGGCCCATAATAAATCTTACCTATTATCATCTTGTTCCATATTCTGTTCAGAAACCTCAAATAGCTATAGAATTGAGACCAGCATTTGGCCTGACATAGGAGACTTTTTTGGCTTAAACCTTTATCCCTTGTTTGCTGACCCACACACTCTGGCTCAGATCCCCAAACCTGCCCTCCCGCCTTGGCTTACCTTGACCTAATATCGCCAGCAGTTGAAGCCACTGCTGTCCTTCAAGGACACGCTCCATGGGTCCAACGCCCATGAACGCTCTTCTTCCTCAGAGCTACATCTAAGTAGTCAGTATCCAAGTTCCTGTAGCCACTAGGCTGTGGTGCTCATCAGATGTGAAAAGGATTCTCAATACAACTCACCACTTAGAAAATTACTCTTCACTTAACATCTCTACCTGCTTAACACCCCATCCACCACAGCCCAACTCTCCTGCCTGTTAATGGATTGTGAGATGTCATAAACTTCTGACATTGAAAATACAAAATAAGGGCCACAGTACAATAAGGTTTGTAAAACATGCAGAATTTCGTAGAGTCGATGAAAGAGATGTTGGGAAACTGCTCAGATGAGTTGTAGCCATTGGCAAATGAGGACCTAAGTTAGGTCCATTAACAAATGAAGAGGAAATAGACATATATAACTGAGTAGGTGCTTCATAGGGGATGATGTGAATATCAATGGTTAAAGGATTAAGAGGGAAATCAAGGAAGCCCTTGACTAACTTCTGCAAAAATGATCCTGTGATTTATTATACTGTGGCAAATCAAACATGAAATGGTGTCCTATTGTGCAATCATATAATTTGGGGAGGTAAATACACCTAAAATACTTCGTTCAAAGAATTAGCCCATAGTTGCAATTATTTTGTTAAAAGATATTTGGGGTTTTTTGTTTTGTTTTGTTTTGTTTTGTTTTTTAGACAGAGTCTCACTGTGTTGCCCAGGCTAGAGTGCAGTGGTGTCAGCTTAGCTCACAGCAACCTCAAACTCCTGGGTTCAAGCAATCCTTCTGCCTCAGCCTCCCGAGTAGCTAGGACTACAGGCACACGCCACCATGCCCAGCTAATTTTTCTATATATTTTTAGTTGGCCAATTAATTTCTATTTTTAGTAGAGACGGGGTCTCACTCTTGCTCAGGCCGGTTTCGAACTCCTGACCTTGAACGATCCACCCACCTCAGTGTCCCAGAGTGCTAGGATTACAGGCGTGAGCCACCACGCCCAGCCAAAAGATATTTGTTTTAACAAAACATTTGGGAAATGCTGGTCAAAGGATACAAAATTTCACTTAGATAGGAATAAGTTCACCACATGGTGACTACAGTTGATAACAATGTAATGTATTCTTGAAAATCACTAAGAGGGTAGATTTTAAGTGCTCTCACCACAAAAAGTAATTATGTGAGATAATGCATATGTTAATTAGCTCAATTTCACCATTCTGCAATGTATACATATTTCAAATCATGTTGTACATAACATATATGATTTTTGTCAATTAAACATTAATTCAAAAATAGGTACTTGTTTTAATAATAGTTTCATTTTGCAAGGTAAAATTCTGATCAAACCTTCCTATTTACTATATGAAACTCGGTCTCCATTTTCAGTGGGTTGACTCTAAGAAGCTTTTTCAGGTCCTTGTTCTTTTTGGATGGGAGTCTTTGAATATATTTATCTGCCTGATCTTCTCTAATAGGTAGGACATTTTTCAGAGCAAACAGTGCCTGAGACAGAAGTGCTACGTCATCTCATGGGACAGTAGGGGCAGGGATGTGTCTGAGTCACCAGTGAAGGCTGCACTGAGCTTCTGCCCTCAATTACTTGTTAAATGAGTCACATAACCAGAGCTATTAGAAGCCAAGACCCCGTGGTGGAGGCCTTGGTTAGGGTCCCCAACAATGAGGGGTGACAGAATATTAAGGCAGAACAGGGCAGAGGGTGACTGAGCAGCCAGCCAGGCTTCTAAGGCATTGTCAGTGATCTCTGAGGGTACGGAGTGCTTTGGAGGGTAGCAGGGCCACCTGAAGGACATGGGACTAGCGAAGGTCTCTGGGAGGCCCAGGTAAGAGAAGGCAGAGGTCCCTGCTGCCAGCCACTCTGCCCTGGCCTAGAGCAGCACACAGAAGCGGTGTGCAACTAGTTTTGGGTGTTCTGGTTTATTCCTGCCTGGTAGGGGCCAGAACTTCCTATGACTGAGCTTCATAAACAGACTGAGTGAAGGAGCTTTTCCTAGTCTCAATTTTTCCAGTCCCAGGAAAGGGTGGGCATCAGGGTGAATTCAACTACAATATGGAAATAGGTGAACTTCGTACTTGGGGTTGAGGGAGAGGAGGGCAAACTAGCACCAACTCTTACCCCTGCTCTAGGCACTGACTACGTCGTGCAAGCAGAGAAAAGCAAAGGGCAAGCGCCGCGGGCCTTTCAGTTCAGGTGCAGCCCTATGGCTTCCCTCCTGGCTCACAAGGCTGAGCCAGCAGTCTTCAGGCCCACGAGAACTAGTCCCCAAGTTAATGCCTCAGAGCCGCGTGGGGGTAGGGGGACAGGGTGTGCAAGTGAAGCCCGGCCACATAGGCTGGGGCAGGTGGGGACACCTGATGCTCTCAGTCTCCACAAGCACCTGGGGCAGGAGGCCTCTGCTGCATCCCTGGCAGAGACACGTATGGATCTGTGGTTAATAACAGGTCTCCATTTCCAGTACCTTGATTTCTGTATCTCCAAGGAAGCATGTGTGCAAAGAGGGCAGAGAGCTGAGCCTCGGGAGCACCACACCCAGGCAGCAGGGACAGGAGGGCTGCCGGCAACGTCCCACGGATGGGCCATTCACAGAGGCAGAAGCAGGTGCAGGAGGGGTAGCAAGACCACGCGTTCGGGAGTGGTTGAGAAGGGGTGCTTTGGGGTGGGGCTGCGGTGCCTGGCTGGTCCTTAGGGACGCCAGAGCCAAGTGTCAGGGGGCAGCAGGAGCAGGATGAGGAGGAAGCAGCGGTGAGTCAGAGACCATATAGAACTGGCTGCTTTTCCTAGTTTGATGGTAAAGGGAAGGATTAAGATATGGTACTTGCTGGAGGCAGAGACTTGCGAGAACTTTTCAGGCTGGAGAACTGGATAGCTGTAGGGACAGGGGAAGGAGCCAACCCAACAGGGTTGAAAGAAAAGGAGCTTGAAGGCATGATGGATGTGGCACAAAGCCCGATAGCATCTATTCCAGCTAATATCATCTTTGTCACTTACTGAACCATCACCTGTTCCCTAACCTCCAAAGTGTTAGGGTTTCTGGTGGAAAAACCGGTACCATGGTTTGACTAGTCTGTAACAGACACTGAAAACGAGTAAAGCTTTGTTGCATAACATTTTTAAAAAACGAAACCAAGACAACCTGCTAGATAAAGGTGTTAAGTCAGTTACCTCTAGGAATTGGGAATTGTAATTGTATTGTTTGTGTTAATAAACAATATAATTATTTTAAAATGCAAAATACTACTGGAAAATTCTATAGTAGAATCTTTTCTGTAGTGAAAACAGCCTCCAAAGTGCTCTGTAAACTGAAAGGTTCACATACTGGGTTGCTCAAAATCCCTTACAGTTCCCAGAGTCTCCTTCTGCCCCCACTTCTTGGCAGGGCAAGGAAGTACCAGGATAGCACTTCCTGCCATGCCCTGAGCCCTCAGAACCCAGAAGCCAGGCCTACAGCCACTTCAGCCAATTTAGAATGAGCAGCAGAAAGAATGGTGTGTGTTTCCCATTCAGATAAAAACAGAATCTATTTGGAGGCGCTCAGCACTGGTGTTTCCAGCCAGCCATCCTGCCTCCTGGTGGGTCTGGGCTGCCCACTGACCTGAAGGTACGTGGTGCCCAGGGTGTCCAAAGCCAGGGGATCACATTAGAATCTATGGATATTTGGGAAGAAAGAGAAAGTGGAGGCGGGAGAAAGGAAGAAGAGCAGCACTGCTGGTGACATCTGTTCTCGCCCCCACCCCCACCAGGCTCCACAGACGTTGCTGCAGCAGGGAGAGAGGGGGAAGTACTGTTCTCTCTGCCACTCACTCCTGCCACAGCTCCTCCCCTGCATCAACCTGAGGAGGGCCTCCCAGGAGCAGCTCCTTGGAGGTGCCCTGCTGCCAGAGGTGGCCGCCCTCTTTGCTGGCTGCAATGCTTCCTGTAGGTGGAGCGGCTCCACCCCAGGCCCCTGAGCCCAGCAGCAGCCTCTCGACTCCACTGGGGCTGCTGCTCCAAGAGCAAGGGTGTTCAAGTCCCCGCCCCACCTCCCATCTGACCGAAACTAAGATGCTCTCTAGGGGTCAGTGACAACTATTCAGAGGCAAGGAATTCTAACCCTGGCCCCCATTTCAACCAGTCCTCCTCTTCTCAGCAACAGGCTGGCAGGCTGACAGCTTGCTGTCTACCCCAGACGCAGCCAGCAGCCTCTGAGGCAGCAGCTAGCTGGTTTATTACTGAGGCAGATGAAAGAGAACAGAAAGAATCATACCACACCTGAGGACGCAGATCATGTCCCAGGGGCTGACAAGGACTTCCAAAGTGGGAGCTGCCCCAGTACAGTGCATGCCAGCTGGTAACAGCACTTTCTTGGGGACTCAAAAGAACCTCCGGTTCTAAGGACTGATCTTCCAGCTGGCAAAATACACTAGGGCAAGCACTCACCACTAACTCATGTCTATTTTAACTTAGATGACCTAGCCTTAAATACATTCAGCAACTTCGGGCTCCTCTGGCATTGTAGACAGTAGGGAGGACCATCTGAATGCAAGGTCTTCACTTCTTTTTCCAACCTTGGGTTCTGGGATTCTTAAAAGGACGGCAAGAGCACATAGCCTGGTCCGGGCCCCGGCCTCAGGTACCTGTGCTGCACAGAGATGAGGCCCGCTGGCTCTGGCTTCTCCACTTCTCAGCCTGGAAAGCTAGTCTACGTCTCGTGGCTCTGTCTTTAGTAAGGAACTTAAAACTCATCAGTTGTTCGGCAAAGCAAGGCCACATCAGTCTCCACAGGGCTGCTGCCATAGCAGGACTTAGGAATCCTTAGATGCTGCCTCAACCCCAGCAAGCAGTTTTTCTCAGCTCTCCACTCCCACTGCCTTTACACATTTTAAAGCATCAGTGCACACGAGACCTGCATGTTAAAAAATTCTTTACTACATATATCAACTTTCATCTTTGGCTAGTGAAATATTTGCAATTTAGTGCGAAATTCAGATCAGAATGCTTCAGAGTCAAAATTTTACCCCTGTAAGGTAGAAGCAGCCAGGGTAGGGCCTAGTCTTAATACACGGCGGAAGGAAGCGCTGCCCGGCTCTGACTGCTCCAATGTCTGCTGGAAGCCAGAGACAGAAATGCCATCTCATCTAATGGGATGGTGGGGAAGGGAGCATTTACCAAGAACCCACATTCAAACCCCACTTAGGAGCCAAATGCTCTGCTACATGACGAAATGGCTCAGAGAGGTCCTTGAACACCCACAGGCAACTCAGCTGGCGCTGCAGGGCTGGGATTCCACCCCAGGCCTGTGGCCTCTGAAACCCAGGTTCTTTCTACCACACTGGTGGTTTTCAAACTGACTTTTGTGTTGGTGCATCAGGCGTTCTCTGAAAACATGTTCCACATGTCATGTTAAATATTAATAACCATCTTTAAACCATGTACACGCAAGAGTTTAAAACACACACTAGCTGAGGCTACCTGAGACCTCACAGTAAGGTCTCCACTGCTTTGTGGGTGTGGACTTCGCAAGGGTCACTGACCCCTGGGTTTCATGATTGCAGCCCAGTGCTGCAATCATGAAGCCCAGGCCCAACTCAGTGCTAGTGGCCCTCACCTTGGAGTCATTCTAATTCTTACAATCTGTGGGTGTTTCTTACCTGATACATGGAGGGTAAGGACTGAAAGCAGGTGTTGGATATTCTATTAATCCCCCTTTTCACACATCTACTTCAGTGTTGTCAATAACCAGAGCCAGCAGGCAGGCTGTGACTATTACCATTTGCCACGACTTCTCTGTAAAACTCAGGATTTTTTTCCCCATATTGTACAACCAAAACAAAATTCAGAAATAAACTGGATGCTTGAGACAGTTCACAATAACCATTTGCATTCATTAAAAATGTTCTTCCCCACCCAAGATGCTATGACTTGAACGTAGATGATTCATACTAAGAAAATCTCACTTGTTTTTATGTATTTGAAATGTTAAAGAATAACAGAAACACTGGATTATACTGTAATATCATAGCCTTTCAATTTGGGTTAGGAGGGCTCTTGATTTAAGCCTTTTGGTAGCAACTATACTAAACTGTTCTCCAAGATTTCTGGCTTGGCCAACTCAAAGAGAACCATGTTAATATAGCTATTTACATAAGGCTGTCTTCTGGAAGCCCAGGAGCACAAGAGGGGGAGGAAGTCAGGAAAGTTTTCTTTGTTCAAATTCTGTTGTAAATTCACTGGATATTCTGGGTGTCTCTGCCCCTCTCTGGGCCTCAGTTTCCTCAATGAAAAAGGAGGTTGGATTAAATTAGTGGTTTTCAGACTTTTATTTTAAGCACCAAAACCTTTCTTCATATCAGATATTACTTGGGAGTCTAATAAATGTTTGGGTGGGCCTGGGGCTCCTTCCCCACAGAACAGTATGAAAACCATGGATGCAGGAGATCTAAAGTCCCTCCCGCCTCTAAACACCGGGATTTCATGTATCCTGCCTCTGGAAGACAAATACTTACCTCTACACCACACCTTCCTTGCTGAGCTCCTCCCTCCTGAACTAAGTTAGAGATAAGCCAATTCCATCCCTTGAACCTAAGACACTGCATCACAGCACTGGCTGGAGAACCAGTGGCAACCCAAATCCAGGGGCTGAACAACTGTTTTGTGGGTGAAAATGAGATTTATTCAACTTAAATGGTCACTGAGGCTACAGCAGAATCAATGCTGTTACAATAGGCAAGCACTATTGTCAGCAGCAACACACAGTATATTTCTCAAACAGCATCCAAGCCTCATGGGTTATGCTTTCATTTTTTTAAAAAAACCTTATAAACGAGTTGGGAAGCAGTTAAAGGCCAATCTTAAATGTCAATGTAAAACAAATTTCACCGAAAATACAATTCAAATGCAACTGCTATGAGCATTGTAAGAAAAGTTGACTAAGAACTCGGATATAATAGAAAAGACCTTAAATGGTAAATAAAATACAATAGCAGCGTTTAAAAACTTTAACTCCTATTTCAGAAGATGCACCTCCCCTGGCCATACCCCCCATGCCTCTAACACCTACTAGCGTAGAAAGAGGCCTTGTTCTAGCAGGGAAGCAACTGGTATCTTCACAGAACAAGCAGCAGATGAATTCCACAGCAGCCAAGAGAACAGGCCTCTGTGCGGGTGTGTACAGGTCACCTCCCACTCATGACTACCATGTTTCCCCAAAAATAAAACAGGGTCTTATATTTATTTTTCCTCAAGATGACACCCTAGGGCTTATTTTCAGGGGATGTGTTATTTTCCCCTCAAAGCCTCAGCTTGCAGCATGCACAGGATGGCTGGGACCTGACAAGGGGAGCCGACCTTGTTGGTGGGGCTGCCCGCACCTTTCCGGTCACCTCTGGGATAGTAGCTGTCACGTTGGGGCAGATGTGAAGGGCTGCTCGTCTTCTTTACCGCTCCGCGACGAAATGCATGGGTTGTGCAGATATGCTGCGTAGCCACGCCCATCACTAGGTCTTATTTTTGGGGTAGGGCTTCTATTGCGCAAATGCTTAGAAATCCTGCTAGGGCTTATTTTATAGGTAGGTCTTATTTTCGGGGAAACACAATAGAAGCCTCTCATACGTCTGGGTCCTGCCCTCAAGAAATCTTGTCAATCTCAGTAACCTCAACTAAGAACCTCCTCCTTGAAAATGTGACTGGAAATTAAGCAGCTGGGACTCCTGCCCCGTTATCCAAAATTCCAAATGGAGATCAGTAATTTTCCTCCACAGCTGTTAGCCTATCGTCAGCTAATGCAATTGGGTGAGTATGGCTGCAGCCCTGGGGACAGGTCACTTGAATTGGCACTAGCTAAATGAAATCCTGCAACAGCACCTTCCAATCAGCCCTCATTCTTTAAAGATCAATAGAGGTCAGGGCTACAGTTAACTTCAATAGGCATGGGATCTCCTAGCTTCAAGTGCAAGCAGCCAAGTGGATCAGCTATCTCAAGGACGACAGCTTATAATCTTATTCTAGAATATATCTTCAATTCCCATTTTGATATTTGTTAATAGCCAGAGATTGGTTAACAGATCTTCTGGCACCATTCTGTTCATTCTCCTTTAGATCTGCCATAGTACCATTATTAAAATATTCTTTGCTAACATGGAAAGTAACTGAGCATATTAGCAAAATTACTAGAGAAAAAATTTACTATATATCCTCACTAGAAAATCTCAGATTAAGGCAGCAGTATCATCTTTCTGGACTGAGGTTAAGGAGGCCAAAGTATGGAAAGGAAGGTAATGAGACTGCCAGGATAGGAAAACTCTGAGATGAAGATATCCTGGCAGCTCAAGGTCACTGTTAGTACCCCACTGCTTCAGACCAATTTCCTCCACGTGATAGCCTGAGGAAAGGTGGCCTTGCACACAGAGAACTGCCCTTGTCTATGTGCAGCCACCTTCACCTGGGCAATTCCTTGCCTTTGATCCACATTGTGCGTGTCTCACCAGCATCTGGGCTCATCTTCCTATATCCAGCAGCTCTCCATTTATGCACCCCCAACGGCCTCGCTGAGCTATGCCAGTGTCTTGATTTACTGGGGGCTAAACCATTAGACCTCAGGAACAGTAGTGGCTATGTGTAGACACATGCCAGCTCTGGCACATAGGCTGTTCACAACTTGGTCTGAATACAGACTGGGTTCCCTGGTGAACTGAAGGCAACTGAGGTGACACCCTTGCCCCCCAGAGGACAGACTTATTCTCAAACACCTGCTGGACCGCATGCACAGCCTTCAGACTGGAACCAGCTGAGCTGTTTCTAAGTGCTTATACACTTTAGGCAGAGAGTACATCCAGAAAGTAACCTTAGAGAGACTGACCCCAAAGAGTTGTTAAGGTCCTCAGGGGGGCTCTGAGCAGGTCACTCTTTGGGCCCAGCCTACTCACCACAGATGCTGGACTGGCAACCCTAGAGCTGGGCACCACAGCACTAACTTTCCAGAGGAAGGTACTACATATCTCACGCACAAACCTGTGGGATGGGTAGGATGCCCAACAGTGATGTAGGGGAAAGAAAATTCACCTCTGTGAAGAGCAAGAACTAGTCTAGAAGTAACCAGATGCCAGTCATGCTTGGTTGGAAGCAGAAGTCAAAGATCTAAGGAGCAGAGGTTCCTCCCTGTGTGGGGGGATGGAAGGTGGGAGACCTATCCTTGGGCACACAACCCAATCACATCCAATTCTGTGTCTGCCCTCCCCAAGTTCTTTCTCTGCCCACCGAGATATTCTGTCATCCAAGAATAGGCAGAAGCATTTTCCAGTCCCCACCCCTCATCTCCTTTCACTCACCACTGCATGCAGGGCTCTGTTCCTAACTGACACTGCAGGTGCAGCTTGATGCTCCCGGGGTGGAGTGGAATTAAGGGGCCAGAGTACTGGCTGTAGTGATATCAGAGCAGCAGCCAAAGAAAGGCCTAGAGGCCAGAGGTAGTTTTAGTTATTACTGATGTGCAATTCTTCAGATAAGAACAGCTGACTGTTGAGATGTCTGATTGCTTTACCTTCTTTTAGCTTAGATCTTAGGGGCAAAATCATTAAGGAAACGTGTTTCAGAGCTTGGGTATCATGGTGGGGCTCCTTGCCAAGGTCTAGAGTCGAAAAGAAATCCGTAGTTTTCCTTTGCCAAAGGTCAGTTTCTCAGCAGCACCCCTAAGCACTTCTGTGTAAGAGGGAAAAGGGATGAAGAGGGGATAAACCACAGGGCAAAGAATTAGAACATGTTAGCAAATGCTACCATGCGGAACACTCAACTTTATTCACTTTATTTATATATGTAACAATTCTAAAGTATTTACTTCTTGCTTTGACAAAAAATGAAAAATATAGGAGCAATGACTGACTCCTCTTTAGGAGAAAAGGGTTATATATACAGCTACGGAGAGTTACGGTTCCTCCTTTACATACAAAGGAAAATATTAAAAAAGTGCTTCATTGATCAAAAAAGGGCTAAAAGTTGCAAGCATTTATTCACACTGTACATCAGACCCAAGAAACCCGTATCATAACCTCTTGGCACCTGTCACTAGGAACTGCACAATTTTCAATTAGACCGACTTATCCCTACCTGCACGACCAGACCACACAGAGTGCGGAGAACTACACCTTGTTTCCCTAAACTCAAACTCTGAGCAACCTCTGCCACTGGACGTCAGAGATGTGCGCAGATGCTCTGGGCTTTGCCTGGACTAACAGCACCAGGAAAGGCTTCTGGGACACACCTTAATCACACTCAGGCACACACAGGAGCCACCTTCCTGAGACACAACTTGCCCTTGGCCATAGAACTGCTTCCAAAGGGGAAGGAGAGTACAGGGCAGGGTCAGAACTTAGGCTTATCTGCCCTGTCACCAGTTAGCAGCTTTCAGCAGAGCCAAGCATGGCCCTTCCCCAAGAGGGAGGGCAGGCACAAAACATGGATGCCAAGATTACAAAGCACGAAACCTAAACTCCTCTCCACCCTTCCCACACTCACCTCTACCACAAATATTCTTGATTTAAAGCTCTTTCTGGACCATATCAAAGCTCACTGAGGAAAGGTGCCCCAAATCTCCTCCAGGCCGTGTCACTTCTCTAGGGAACCCAGCAGAGTCACCAAGTGGCCCTTCACTGCTGGCCAGCAGCCAGACACATGCCTACTCAGGCAGCCAGGAGCAGGGAAGAGGACTGCTGGGCCCTTCCGGCTGCTCCAAGAAGGGGAGGAAGAAGGTTGATTGTATGGGGACTTACTCCCTTTTCCAGAGGCTTGTAACTCTAAAGGCTGATTCTACCCTTAAGGGGGAGATCCATGATTTGTTTGGCTTGGGAAAGGGGGATTTTTGGAACCCTGAGTCTGGATTTCCCTGTGCTGGCCGAGGAAGAGATTGTTTGGGGGACCAGGCTTGGAAGAGGGACCCAGGTGTGCCTGGGCTCAGGGCAGGCTTTGGCCTTGGCCACTGCACTCTGGCCAGTCTGCATTCTTATGCCCAAGGGTGGGAAGCACTACAGAGCCTGGCCCAGGGAGGCAGCCCCCTGAGGGAGCCCCAGACAATCTGAGTCAAGTTAAAAACAGAATCCCGCAGGAGACAACATGCTGGTGACCCATTCCCAGCCCCTCTCACCTGCCCCGAAGAGCATATACCTTCCTTCTCCAAAGGGGGGCCTGAGGAGTGCCCATTTACCATGTGCCCCTCCCTCCAAATGCCAATCCTGTTTATCTGTGAGGTGGGGCTGGCCCAGCCCCTCTCAGGAGGGAGAAGGCACCAGGCAGTGCTCTTAGGGAAGTTGCTTCCAGCCTTCCCAACAGCGAAGGTTTCCCAAACAGCTCTGATGTGGCGGTGGCGTGAGGAATGGTCACAAATGTTAGCACTGGCTTTCTTCCCAGCTCACTGTCTCAGATCTCCACTCCTGGCTCTGACCAGCCTTCTCTCACCCAGAAGAACCAGGCAAGCTATCCCTCAGCGTCACCTGACGGCAGGCGGCTCAGCTGTTACAGAGGGGCTGGCATCCTCTGGTCTTCCATCCAAAAAAAAAAAAAAATTAAGACAACCAAGGGACTTTTTTGTTTTCTGAAGGCAGAGAGGAAGGATGGAAAAGGTAGGGACGGCGGGAGTGGGGGTGAGGGACAGGAAAAGAAAAATCAATCTACAATCCAGTGGTACATCCCAAATTTCTGTCACTCCATACAGGTAGTTCCATGCCCCCACTCCAAGTGCACGGGCCTCTTGGTCTGCCCAGACTGTGTGGACCTGTCAGAGGAATAGCATCTTGGCCTCTGCCCACCCCAGGTCACTGAGCTTCAGTTTGAAGTGGCAGCAATGGGCTTATCCAGTTCAAGGTCAATGCTGGAGCTTGTGGGATGTAGGCTGCTATAGCAAGACTTGCATACTCGACTGGGTTCAAAGAGCTGCTGGCTGGGAACCGGAACCTTCTGGTTACAACAACTGGAGCAGAATACGTTCCCACAATTCCTTGAGATGGAAAGAAGAAATAAAACATTGTTAGTTTCGGCTAGTAGGTATGGGTGGGGAAACCAACTTCAGAAGGCAGACTTGGCTGTGTGTAATCTGGATGTGCTGAAGACTCCTCTGAGATCAAACATTTTCATTTCTCTAGCCTAGGAACAAAGTGAGCAGGGAGGGCATCCCTACCTAGCAGAATCACATGCCACTTTCACTCCAGGGCCAAAGATACTTGGCTGCCTCACCACTATGACTCGAGGTTTCTGGGTATACAGGAGGATGCTGCTCAAGAGATATCTGTGAGAACAAATGGACCCAATAAAATGGGTAAGTCCTGATCCAAGAAAACCCAGTGGCCACATCCACCTGGACAATGGTCTCTGTGTAACTTGTGATCACTGAGAGGCCAGAGTCAAATGGAGCTGCCTTCAGGTCTTTCAGATGAGAGAAACAACTATTCAGCACAGCTGGGGAATGAGGAGCCTTGCCTAAGGGCCACTTTCCCAGGGGGTCAGAGGCAGCAACATGAAGGGTATATTGCTGCCATCTTGGATTGCTCTGCTAGCAGCATGCAAAGCCAGGAGACAAGCAGCCCGTGATGCATGCTCAGAGTGAAAGAGGAGAGGTGGAAGGACAAGAGCATAGATGAACACACGTGCACACACATACCCCTTATTAGATAGGTGTCAGTCAATTATGGCTCCCCTGCTCCATGCATCTCCAGAGAAAATCAGAGCTCTTCCATAAAGCCTGACTACACCCAGGGCCCAGGCCTCCCTCTCCTCCTCCCCTGAAAGTTCAGCTCTGATGCATCTGTGCCACAAAGGTCCGTACACCCAGACAGTTGCTGGTCACAGCTAACAAGAAAGGGAAGTGGCAGAGGATGAGTTTCTGTCCACCTTACAACCCTACCTTTGCTGGGCCCTAAAATACAAATCGATCCCAATGAGCACAAGAACAAGAAACTCCAAGGAGCCTGACAAGCCCACCAAAGACTAGGGGGAAGGCAGCTCAGGGGAGACCCTCCTTCTTAGCCAGCATCACTCACTAACTTCATTTACGTTCCTCAGAATGCAAACCTATTGCGGGATTAAGGGCCACTTAGGCACAGAAAGAGAATACTGAAGACCACTGGGGACAAAAGAAATACTGCAAAAGGAAAAGGTGGGACACAGTGCAACGGAAGGACAAAGAACTAAAACAAAATCACAACTCTGTTTCTAAAAAGCATGAGTCAGCAAGAGCCGTGGTTACACAGAAAAAATTCTGAATGTTTACATTTATTTAACATCCCTGCTGGAGTTCAGCTGAAAAGGCTGACATGAATTTGATCAGTTAAGCTTTTGTGACTTCTTTCAGGGGATCCTGAAAGACCTTAAATGGAGTCTTCATGCTAAAACAATTATCTGGAAAGATCACCTCTGTTCAGTCCCGGTCTCTTAAAAAAAAAAAAAGGGAACAGTGATGCTATTTGACCTGAAAGTTACTAGCATCATTCTGGAATCTTAATGAATGACTGATCCACAAGAAACAGCTCTGACAACCCAACTGGTTCCCACATGAGACCAGCCCCTGCTGAAACATTGCTTTTTGTCACAAGCAAGAAGGCCTGGCTGACCTGTGTGGTCAGGAGGGGAGGACATGGCTGCAGCCTGACATCCTCGACGGTCTCCTCAGTCAGCTGCTTTCAGTCACCCCCATGCCCACCTACCTGCCTGTGGACCCTAGCCCAGGCTTCACCCCAGTGAGTGCAGAGAGGGGGGAATGACAGCGTTAGTGTGAAGTTATTGTAGATGTACAGACATCACAGATAGGTTGTTGCATATGCTCACCACGTTTGATCAACACGGTCAGCGTCCCTGCAAGGAGGGGAGAAAGAGCTCAGGAGAAGCCAACCAAAGACATTCGGGCAAGGGGTGCAGGGTGGGGAGATATATGGTCCCAGAAGCATCATAACGAGGCAAAGAGGCTGTTCCATTTTCAATCCAGGTTCACTCATGTGGGTGAGCCATGGCATGACTCTGATAAACGTCTTAACCCAAGAACCAGACAGTTGCCAGACAGTTGCCATCCCAGCTGGGGCAAAGCATCCCTAGTAACTCACTACTCCAATCCAGAAGGAAAAAGAAGTCAGGAGCCTTAGGACTGGAAGATTCTGTCCTTAGCTGATCCTACTGCTTCCCCCAGCTACAGCTGCTCACCAATGGCACAAGGGAAAACAAGTTGAGAGTCAGGAAGCAGGGAAGGGGAGTAGGAAAATGAAGTTCCCTGCCTATAGCAAGAGAACTATTTTTGCTCATAGCAGCCATGTTGAATGGGAAGAAATTTTATGCTGGGAATAAGAAATGGTGGTTTCAGTGGTGGCTGTCACTCTACCAAACTGGGAAACAAAAAAGGCCAACATTTGCACATTTTAAAATTTAATAATGATAGTTCTGAATTGGAACAAAGATACCAAATGCAGTTTGCAAACACTAATTTTGGAGGCCCAGAAGATCAGACCCTAGGGGTCTGCTTCAGACAGAACACCGCCAGCCAGATGCTCACAACCCTCCACTCTGCAGGCTCCGTGGGCCAAACTTTAGCCTCCATACCCAGCCCACCCTATCGCACCCCCCAATGGCACCTGCAGTGGTGCTTCCTACTGGCGAGCCAGAAGGCACTGTCACACGAATAGCAGTGGGCAGCCAGGTGGTCAGGGAGCCAACGGGTCATCTGCAAAACACATGGGACCAGGTTAGTGACAGGAGATGAGCCATACAGCTGGAGCCAGCAGAGCCATGCTGGGGCAGCAAGAGTCACAAGGACCACATCAGCTCCAGTGGCTCTCCGGCCCAGTAGGTTTGATGTCAACAGTACAAGAAAGGCGTCCAAATCATTTCCCTGGAGGGGACTCCAATCTCCCCTGAGATAAAATGGCAGGCAGCAGCACCCTGGGTCAGAGAGAGCTGGCAAGGCTCTAGTTCATAGAGGCAAGGAAGAGGGAGAACAGCTTGCTGAGTCTCCCTGGCTCAGAAATTCTAAGTTTGATGTGGGTTCGCAGAAGCTGAGATGCCAAAGGCTCAAGGCTAACTTTACGTGCTGTGAGGTTCTTCCATGGCCAGGGCATGGGGTAGGGATGGGATGGAGAAGAACCACAAAATGTTAATAGTTGCATACACGGCACTCAGAGCAGGGGCTGAGGCTGTACCTCTGTGTCCTGTTTATCCACCTGTTCCCAGCTGGCTTCAGAGAAAATCTCTGTGCTGCAGCGAGACAAACAGCTCTGATCCAGATTGCTTTCCGAGTCGGGGATTGAAGTCTGTTGGCAAACAAACACAGCTGAACAGAATGAACCTGGTTTCCTCCCAGAAGAAGAAAGGGCTTGGTAAGAGAGGGAACACTGAGGACTCTGGGTGGGCCTGAGTGATAGAGCTGCCCGAATCTGCAGACGCATCAGCCATCAAGAATTGGGTTGGAATGGGACAGAAATGGGGCTGGGCTCAGCTGGGAGAGGGACACATGGGTTATGTGCAGTGACTACAGTGACTATGGAGTGGAAAGATAGGCCTTAGGATTCTAGAAAGTAAGCGAGAGAAAAGTGACCAAAATGGAATGGGAACTCTAGAGTGTCAGCTGCTCCAGTGGGCCTGTCAATCTAAGCCCACCACGGTTAAAGCTGAGTGCTCTGGGCATGCCCTCCTTTCTTGGGAAGACTCTTTGGGAACATGAAAAACCATCATTAGCATGAAGGAAAAGCCAAGAAGTCACTTTGAATTGAAAGTCATTGGATGTGCCCGCCTTTAATGTACGCTGACCACTTGAGAGCCAGGCTCACACTTACACTTCAGCCTATCAAGTCAGACCCGCCCAGAAGGACCTCCTTGAGAACCTCCCCCCTCTGGTATCCCCATTTCTAGCCACCAAGCCCCATCAGTGCTAACTCAACAGTGCTAGAAACCAATCCCTTCTCTCCATTTTTACTGCCAGCACCTGCCTCGGGGTAGGTACAAATAGTTGTTTAAGGAGAACTAAACCATGCTGGGCATGGTGGCTCATGTCTGTAATCCCAGCACTTGAGACTGAGGCAGAAAAATCACTTGAGACCAGGAGTTTGAGACCAGCCTGGGCAACACAGTGAGACCCCCACCTGAGAGAGGGGAGAGAGGAGAGAGGGGAGGAGAGAGGGGAGAGAGGGGAGAAGGGAGGAGAGAGGGGGGAGAAGGGAGGAGAGAGGGGGGAGAAGGGAGGAGAGAGGGGGGAGAAGGGAGGAGAGAGGGGGGAGAAGGGAGGAGAGAGGGGGAGAAGGGAGGAGGGAGGAGAGAGAGAGAAACCTTTCAAAGCTACAGCCCATGTCTGGGAGGGCTAATACTTTACTAGCTACTAAGGTAGGAAGGAACTACAATTTGATAGGAATACTTGGCATTGCCCTACAAATATCATTCTGCCCAGGAGTTCAAGCCTTTCAGAAGACATGTGATCCTCTCTCTGAAGAGATGTGATCAACCATGTAGTGTGTGCTAACTCTCTTCCTTTCTTTCTCTAACTGCCTAAGAGGACATCTGTGGAAAGCAGGCAAAGCAGAAAAGCAGCAGCAAGCTGCCACGTACGCAGGTGAGGCTGATCTTCAGCCTCTCCCCACAGGGCTACTCTGGACCTTCCCAGTCCTTTCAGAAATCTATACCAATCACCATGCACTGAGCACAAAGGCTGCCTGGCCTCAGTGTGCCCTGTCTCCTCAGGCAGCTATGGAGGAACCACGGCCTACTCACCACTTCATCCGCAAAGTCCCCATTAAAGCGTAGGGAGCTAGTCAGGTACTGGCTCTCCAGGCGACTCTTCAGCTCCTGAACTTGTTTCTTCAAGGTCTCCACTTCCTGCTGGTGGCCTGACTCAATCTGACGCAGGCGCTGTTGGATCGTGTCCGTGTACACAGGCATGCCATCATCGTCCAGGTGGCTGCGGGAAGGCTGTTCGGGGCTACCACTTGCAGACGGCCTTCCGGAGTGGCTGTGCAGCCACTTGTGGTGCAAGTTCCTTGAGTGTAAGTGGGCAGAGCTGCAGCTTGCAGCAGACAGCTGGCGGCTGAGTGAGTCCTTGTTCCTACCAGCCTCCCCACTGGCGCAGTGCCCGTTCGGTGTGGGGTACTTCTGGAGGGTGCTAAGCCTTGGGGGCTGCTCTGAGGCCTGGTTTTCAGTCTCTGGGGCACCATTGCACACAAGCCCCTCTTTACATTCGGCTAAAGGCAAGGCACAAGGGGAACGCGTTGGACTGAGAGTGCTGCCAGGGGAAGTCCTGTGCACCAGAGACCCTACCTGGGGCCTCTCAACCAGGCTCCTCTCTGAAGGCCTGGGCTCCATGGTTTGGGGAAGCACGTCCTTGCTACTGAACCTGCCCATGTTCACCAGGCAAGGTCTATGGTGGCCTTGGGGCCCACTTTCTGACTTCACCTTATCGTCCATTAACATGTCCATGGAACTGTCTGGGTTTGGTCCTCTGGTCTCAAATGGGACTTGGGAAGGTAGAGAATGTGACTGTGAGGTATCATAGCCAACTTTTCCATCTGTTGGGACTAGAAGGACTTTTTCCTCGTTATCCTCTGCCATCTCTCCTATTGGAAGCTGTTCCACAGGGAGCTCCTGGGAATTCTCCCCCCTGGGTGGGGCCTGGAGAGACCTGGGGAGAACACTGTGCCCACCCTGCTGTTCAGGAATACCCTGTGATAACAGAGACAGGCTTGGGCCTGGATTGCTCTTCAGAGTGGCATCACTCAGTTCTGGGTCTTGGTGAAGTCCCATGGCTGAGCCCTCGGGCATCTTCCTCCTGCTCTCCTTTGCTAAGAGAGTCTCCTCTTTGACTTCCTGAATCCCGGTGCTCCCCCTGTGGGCAGGCTCCTCTACCCCACTCTCCTCTTTGGTGGCTTCTTGCAAAATGTTCTCCATCTGCCCCTCGGCCACTCCAGCTGCAACAGACAGCTCAGCGCCCCCCAGCACTCTGGTGGGCTTCCCCAGGCTGTCAGCAGCAAGAGGTTCCTCTCCAGGGCCAGCCAGGCTGCTCAGTTCTAGCGAGCGCCGGTGCTCCTGCCACTTCTCATTCAGGCTAGGGTCACTGCTGCGCCGGCTGGGCAGAGGCACTGTGTTGTCGCAGGCTGTGGTCAGATTGTCAAATGATCTAGTCTTTGGTAGCCTAAAAGAAAGGAGTTTGGGTGAAATGAGAATCTCAGAGACTATTTCAGAGGGAAATAGGAGATGACAGGTCTTAACAGGCTGTTGTTTCATAATTGGCCCCATTATAGTCACTCATGGAACCATGGCATCCCTAGAGTGAGGCTCAGACTGCTAGAGCAGCAAAGCTGAGTTCTCCTCCTGGTCTGCAGAGATTTCCTCACACCACCCTCACCCAATGCCCCATACATGCCAATCAGCTAACAGCAAATGCTATTTTTAAAAAGACATTCTTCATGATGCTGCTGTGTTTCTCAGCAGGTGGTAAAGTAACATTGTTGATTTTTTGATATTACAATGTTTTAAATTAATGTATTATCTATCAATCTGAATTTAATAAAGCTATTTCACAAGTGGCAAAGCCAAACTCTCTATCATCTGACTGCATTTGCCTTTCAAGCCTCAGAAGACTAATCATGGCAAGGAAGCAGGAGCACAAAGCAGAGGGTGAAACAAAATCCAAGGGGCCATGGAGAATCCAGAGGATTTGTTTCATAACTGAGAAACTGCTCACTGCATGCAAAAGAAAGGAAGGAACAACAAGGCCCAACTCACTTCCAGAAACAAAGCTCTTACAGCTTCATAGCCCAGAAATTGTTATAACTTCCCTGAAAAAATTGCAGAGATCTAAGAAAGACATTATAGAGCTAGACAATGGCATGATCTCTGGCCATTCCTGGGCACATCCCAACATAAGAATATATCCAAACAGGACATAAGGCCTGTGGCATGACCCCTGGGCTCACCGGCTCAGAGGGGGATCATCAGGGCTGGTGCCTGGGGCTGGGTATGGTGCACAGCTGTCATCCACGGGGGTGGACGGGGACGGGCAGGGAAGGTACACGGCACTCCACAGCATCAGGTTACGCACATGGCACACAGGGTACAGCACCTGAGGAGAGAGGGGAGTACACAGGCTTAAACATGTCCCAATAAGTCTTCTAGAAATGTCTGGAAATGAGGATCAAGAACAAGTACCCAGCTGGAACACTCAACAGGGCTAGCAGGGTCTCCACAAAGAGGCAGCATCTGTGGATGCAGGTCTATTTCGTAAGAAGACCAATACAGGACTAGAGATTATACATGACAACATTTTTCATCTAACAGCCCCTTGTGGGCATGAGTATCTGAAGGATTTAAGGATTCCTTTCTCATTAACTATTTCTCAGGTCACCTTTATTGAATGAATGACTTTCATCAGCTTGATTTGTTGCTTTTACTGCATAAGAAAGCGAGTCATCCTGTTAGACAGTGATGGTCTGTTCCTCTGATACAAAAGCTTGGCTTCAGTAGACACTGTCAAACCTGTTTTATAGGATCATTTAAATTAATCATGTGAAAAGGAAGAAATTTTCTTCCTGTACTGTTATTTCCCCAGCAGTCACAGTGAAGGAGAGAGAGAGAAGCAGTTAACTTGTATCTTTTTTTTTTTTTGACTACTTAAATGTAATGAGAAGCATACTAATAGTCCAGCAAAACAATATAACCTCTAATTAGCCTCCTTTTGACTTCTTTAGGATCTAAGGTACATTCTGACAAAGGGAACATTATCATGTCTTGACACACAGATGTACGTGCCTCCTTTTCTCTGTTCCCCAAAGGAACCTTCTGTTAAACAAAGTCTTAAAAGGCTTGCCAGATCTCTATGTGAGCAGAGACTCACAAACACACACATGCCCAGTGCCCATGTCACACACAGTTTCCTGCTCTAAGGCAGAAGCTGCAGTGGGTATCATCATTGCCTGCTGACGAAGGGAGGGTACTATGGGCCTGGAGGCAGAGGAAGCAACTTAATTGCCTCTTCCACCCATTAGACAGAACATGCTAGAAATAAGCTCTGGAGGTGGTGCCGGAAAAGATTCGGGTTTAGGGTGGCAAAGTAGAGATGTATTTAAGCCAGACCACCCTGAGCAGAGAATGGTCAGAGGTCAGAGCACCACCAGGAAGCAGGCCTTTCTCAGGACAGAATGGCAGAGAAAAAATGGCACCAACCCACCTGAAGACAGCAGAGATGCCTTCACAAATAGTCACTACTCAGAAAGGCTCCCATATGCCCCCCACCTGCAAATTACTTCTGATCATGCAGGAAAGGCTAATGGATACGCACGGCTTCTGACTGAGAGGAGTACAGTAGGTTTCTGAAAGCCTTATTGCCTGCCCGAAGAAGCGACCACACAGAACATGTCCGTTCCTGAGTATGCTTTTCCCCTCTCTCCTTGGCGTTGTTGCACAGGAATGTTCCAAAGAGGCAGGAATAGGTATGCTGCACCAGTTTCACCTACGGGAGTTCAATCAGGCAAAAATTAAGCAATAGGCCATGCATTTTCGGAGAGAAAGTCAGCCCAGCTGAGTCACCCTATCCTGACATCCCTGACAGCACTTCAGCTCACCATGTCACACTGGGGGAGCCCAATAAGCCACTCGACAACCTCCTCCTCACATCACTAATTCCAGGGCCTGACCCCAACCACAATCCAAAGACAGATTGTTGGCACCCCCACTCTTCTTAGCTTCCCTGGTAAACAGTCTGAGATTCTGAGTTAACAGTTACTCTTACAAGTTACAAAGCATATGAACTGAGTACATGGGCAGGTCTGGGTACAACTCACATCTGAGCTGAGAGCACACCTGTAAAACTACCTGTTCATTCAACAAATCATTATCGAGCATGTCACATGCCCCAGACATGACTATGGGTGCTGGCTATGCAGCAATAATTGGCCAGCGCTTCTGCCTTGATGGAGCCTGCTTTAGCTGTAGGTGAAGGGTGACCAGAGCGATGGTGTACAACAAGGCAGGGTGAGAGGAAAAGGGTAGGTGTGGGGCAGTACAGGAAGGCCTCACTAACTGAGACCTGATGGAAGTGACAGCAGGTATAAGGGCATCTGGGGGTGGAAATGCTCCAGGAAGAGGCAACTGCAGCACGCACACATGCTTGTGATTTTTGAGTGACAGCAAGGAGGCCAGTGTGACTAAAGGAGATTGCACAAGGGGAGAATGGTGGGAAATGAGCATCAACAGGTAACTCTAGGAAGGCCCTGCAGGCCATTTTAAGGCCTTTGGCTCTTACTCTGTGTGAAATGTAAAGTCACTAGAGGTTTTTGAGCAGAGGAATGACATTGTCTGTCTTATGTTTTAGAAGGGACTCTGTGCTGGGTTGACTCTCTGGAATTAGGGCAGGAGATGATGGTGGCTTAGACCAGTGTGTCATCAGTAGAGGTGGTAATAAAGTAATCAGGTTTTAGATATATTTTGAAATCAGAGCTGCAGAAATCTGATAGACTGAATGTGGAATATAAAAGAGAGATGAGGATAGCATAAAGGTTTATTGCCCTAAAAGAACGGAAGGATGCAATTGCCATATGGTGAAATGGAAAACTTCTGGAAGATCAGGTTAAGGGAGATATAGAAATCAAGAATAAAGTTTTGAACCTATTAAGTTTGAAATACCATTAAGACATCCAAATGGAGACAGTGAGTAGTCACATAGTTGGATATGTGAGTTTGCAGTTAAGTGGAGAGGTCTGAGCTGATGATGTATAAATGTGGGACATCAGCATATAGATGGCAATTAAAGCCACTAAACTGGATGAGAACTTTAGAGAGGAAGCACAGATGAGAAGCAGCTTGGAGGGTGAGCTGTGGCACATTCCAACATTCAGAACTGGGGAGATTAGCATGAATCAGCAAAAAAAGACAGAAAGGACTAGCCAGCGAGGTAAGAGGAGACTAAGAGCAAGCAAGTGCTATAAGGTAACTGAAGAAAGCAATTCAAGGAAGAAGCGGTTAAACTGTGCCGTATAGTAATGATAGATCAAAGATGAAGACTGAGAACTGATCACTGGATTAGCAACATGAGGGTCATAGGTCACTGGTCACCCTAACAAGAACAGCTCTGATAAAGTGGTGGGGTGAATGCCTGATAGGAGTGGGTTTAAGAGAGAATGGAAAGAGTTTGAGATAGCAAGGGGTCAAAGACTTGAGGAGCTCTGTTCTTAAGGGGAACAGAAAAATGGGATAATATCTAGAGGGGAATTCTGGACCAAAAAGGGTTTTGATAAGATGGGAGACACTATAACATGTATGTATGCTGATGGTCACAGTCTGAGAGGGTGGGAAGCATGCTGATGCGAAGGCAGAGAGAAGAAATGCTGGAATCAGTCAGTGAAACAGATGAGAGTGGATGGGAGCTGATGTACCGGCAGACAGAGGGGCTGGAAAAAGGCAAGGATAGGGTACAATCTCCGTCAAAGGAGAGGGGGCAGAGAGCATAGGATAGAAGTGGGGGATTTGGTAGATGGATTGGAGGGAGCATGGGATATTCTGATTGCTTCTATTTCTAACTGCTGTCTAGGTTTTCTATCATCCCTTTTAGAAGGTAAGCTTAAAAAAACTCAAGGACTTTATATAACCTAGTATACCTGGATTTACTGAGTAAACAAATGCCTACTTACTATTTTGGGTTTTTTTCTTTAATAAAAATGGGAGAAAAAAAATCACCCCTCAGCCGGGCACGGTGGCTCACGCCTGTAATCCTAGCACTCTGGGAGGCCAAGGCAGGCGGATTGCTCGAGGTCAGGAGTTCAAGACCAGCCTGAGAAAGAGTGAGACCCCGTCTCTACTAAAAATAGAAAATTAGCCAGACAACTAAAAATATATAGAAAAAATTAGCTGGGCATGGTGGCACAAGCTTGTAGTCCCAGCTACTTGGGCAGCTGAGGCAGAAGGATGGCTTGAGCCCAGGAGTTTGAGGTTGCTGTGAGCTAGGCTAACGCCACGGCACTCTAGCCCGGGCAACAGAGCCAGACTCTGTCTCAAAAAAAAAAAAAATTGCCCCTCTATTAAACTCTAAAAAGGCTGCATAGTTTCATGTGAAAACTGGCCCACTAACATTTGTATTGACACCCCCTCAAACTGAGACAGTCTTCAAAACGAAGAATCACAAACCCAAACTCACAAGGAATGCTTCATTGAACTCGAAAGAGCAAGGAAATTGCCTCTGAAGCTGATGAACACAGTCAAGCCACTGCAGAAACACTGGGCAACGCTCATTCAGGTCATCCGAGTTCTCCCCATGACCACACCGGTCAGCAAATTTATGGCCAAAATCCAGCCACTCCATCTCCACGAGGACCTGGAAACCCTGCAGGGAAGCACCCAGGAAAGACCATGTGTGCTGGACTATCCGGACTGTGACAGTCCCGAGCCTGGTGTCACAGACAGTGATCCCCTTTAACAGTCTCTCAGTAAGCCCATTCAGCTCAGCTCCTCAGCCAAAGGCTCTATATCCCTGATGGGGCACACGCTTAGGGAAATTTCCCAATTCCCTCAACTCCATTCCATCATTGAAAGGGTACTAACTGTGCATTTATCTAAGCTTTCTTGAGTCTGTTTGTATCTTTAGCCTCTTTCATTCCCTATATAAAAGCCACACCTTTTTTTCTAAATTTCTTTTATTTTTAAATTTATGCCTTTGGTGTTATACTTACAAAGTCATGTTTGTAAAATTCTTCCCAACCTCAGATTTTTTTTACAAACATTCACATATATTTTAGGGTACTTTATGGTTTTTCTTACATCTTTAACCTGACAGATGGTTATTTCAGAGTACGGCTCCTTCTCCACAGGACACTCTGTGGTAATATCTAGATCTACTATATATAATAATAAGCATGCCAAGATCCTTTTACAGAAGCCCCATTTTCCTGGGGTAGCCAAAACTTTTCCAAGTAGATAGGCTGCAAAAGAAAATATGTCTATACTGTCAATACCTTGTCACCCACAATCTGCCCCATTTTACAAGGCACAAGAACTGTGGTAGGTACCATCACAATTTAGCTCAAGGTAAAGGAACAATGATTTAAAACAAAGAACTTTTACTTTCTTTAGACCTGATCATAAAACGCTCAGGTTTCCCCCACTCATCCCCTCCCCCTTTGGACGCACTGACCTCTATGGTTCGGTAGTAAGGGTCCAGCAAGAGCTTAGCCAAGGCCACGATCTGAGGGGTACGGTCCCAGCCATCTGAACAGTGCACTAGCACTGGTCGCTGATCACGATCCACAGCATGCACTACCAAAAGTGCTGATTTTAGAAGCACAGACAAGTGATGGAGCCATTTAGTGCTTTCAAGAGCCGAGAGCCAACTAAAAAACAGGAGATAAGGAAATACTGATTTTTGACTTATTGCATTATGCCCAATGCCTGTCAAATTAAAAAACAATTCCTAAGACTTTTCTCTTCAAATATAACACCAGCAAAACAAACAGAAAACCTCTATGTTTATAAAGCATATACAAGGATAAGACCCAAGCCCTACTATATAATAGAGGAGAGCCTTAGAAATAGACTGTGTGCACCAGGCACAGTGGCACACACCTGTAATCCCAGCACTTTGGGAGGCTGAAGCAGGAGGATCACTTGAGGCCAGGAGTTTGAGACCAGCCTGGACAACATAGTGAGACCTCATTTCTACAAAAAAAAAAAAAAAACAAAAACTTAAAAATTAGCTGGGTGTGGTGGCATGTGCCTGTAGTCCTAGCTACTTGGGAGGCTGAGGCAGGAGGATCACTTGAGCTCAGGATTTCAAGGTTACAGTGATCTACGATTATGCCACTACACTCCAGACTCCAATCAGAGCAAGACCTGTCTCTTTAAAAAAGAAAGAGACAGACACTGATTAATAGGATCACCTTTTGTTCTAAAATCTATATGGATTTCTCAGAAAATATTTAATATTTTCAGTCCATAAGTATGCACAGTATAAGAAAAATAGCTCTTTCTGGACTCTCCTCCTGAAGGAAATGTAGCCACTTCTAAGATGTAAAACAGAAAATATTTGTATTTAATAATCAACTCTGCCCCAAAAATTCTCAAAAAAGAAAACCCAAATATAAATATGTCTATAATAGGATATAAGCTGGATGCCATATGCAAAAATGGTCCAGACAATACTGCCTATTACTGAGACCCTAACACCTACCACTGTTCAAGTCCTAAATGTTTATTGACTAAAACTGGATGGGCCCAACCTAAAGATTTAGACATATGCAATTAGCACACTAATGGCCACACTATATTGCTGGGCTTAACACAGACTGGATTCAGCAGTGATCTAGATGAATCTTTTTATGAAAGGCCTTCAGGAGTATCAGATAGCAAGAATTGCCCCTTGGGAGTAATCACAAGCAGACCACACTTGTCTTTTTAACTGTGCTGACATTTTGTTTCTTGTGCTTTGCCCCACCCCTCCCAATGCCCAAGAAAGAGTTCAGATTTTTTCCAAATGAGACCAGATTTGTATTTAAGACCACAATCCAGCCTTTCAAACACTAAATATGAGGAAGGAATAAATACTTCTGCCAGGGACTCTGAGAAGGTTATAAAGACCTACTAATCCTTAGGGAATGAGTATGAATTTTGGGAATAATCTAAGGAGGGGGGTCTTGCCAAACAGACAAGAGAATGTCACACATAAGCACTGGTTTCATATAGATTAGTTTGGTCTACCAACCAGATCGTGACTCCTCAGACAGCTAACACTGTGTCTCAGTCACAAACGTACCCCCAGCACAGTGCCTAGCATACAGTAAAGAGGCCTCCTGTTAACAAATTCTAAGTCTGTTGTGGGTTAAAATCCAATCTCAAGGCTTTCTACCTTCTAGTAGGTACCTGAAAAACATTTTCTTTCCCTGATTATTCTCATTCCTCACATCTCAGAAACTGAAAGATAAAGCTTAAGGGAGCAAATACTAAATTACTTCCTAGCCCCTGGAGAAACAACAAACAAGAGAACCAGTGTGAGGTTCTCCTGAACCTAACTGAACTATTATTCAATATTAGCTGGTGTGGTCCATGCCTAACGGAGAAGCTGCACTCCAAATGATCTGCCAGCCAAGGAGGTACTGCTAAGAGACCCCAAACTCCCTTGTCCTCATGGCAAACTGAAGTAGAAGCATACTATCCCTCACCCTCCACAGCCCCAAACATGGGCCTGGGGCTTAATAGCTTTTCTATCACTGTCACAGCTGCTTTTAATTTACAAAGAAGACTTTAATACTGCATTATGATTTGCTGCCAAATACATAAAAGCATTACTTCCTTCTTTAATTCCCCCCAGCCCCCCCGGATACTGATATGAACCAGGTTTGGGCTATTATAATCATACCTTTTTGACTCTGAGTTTCAAATACAGCTTTTAAAGAAAGAATTTTAGTACGTGGAAGGTATCAGAGATCACGTAGTATGATTATATCCTTTTCATTTTATAGACAAGAAAATGAGACCCACAGTAATTAAGCCACTTGGCCAAGGCCACGCAGTCAGCTCATGGCAGATCTCCTGGGTCCTAAGCCAGGCTCCTTCTATAGCCCACCTTAGGGGAAAGAGTGCTGCTAGCTGGGTCCTAGAACTGTGTAGCAGAAGCAAATGGCTAATCCCCAAAGGAAAGTAGCAAGCTCATTTCTTCAGTCAGGCTTTCCCCAAAGGACACCGCTTTACCCTCTGGGCTGATTGCAACTATGATGAATTTAATCATTTGCTACTGGGAATCAGGATAAGTGGTTCAGGCAGCATCTGATTTGATACATCACATAAAGACTACAGCAAAACTTGATCATGAGATTTACTGAACAGGACCCAGGGAAACAACTATGGGCCCCAGCACAAACACCAGAAAAAAGAAAATTCTGTCTTCTCTGGCACCGTATCTCTGGCTTCCTGAAATAGTAAAAGAGGGGCTTTTAAATATTTATCTGTCAATATTTATTTTACAGAACATTCCTCCTAATTTATCTTGTATTCAAACACTACCCTTGGAGGAGGTGTTATTTCACCTTCCTCACTGCAAATGCCAGCAATTCATTTTTAATAAGCAATAATAATCATGATAATGTTTTGAGTAAATAAGAGAGACTAGTTTAGAAATTGGGAGATGTAAAAGGAACTGACCTAATAACAAATTTAACCCTTTTAGAAAATGATGAATAAATTCTCACTCTTCATGGTAAAACATTCCAGTTCATAGGTAAATGTCACTATAGGACATCAGAAATCAAAGAATTAAATTACTCTGGGCCAAAAGCAATGTAGAAGCGATGGGAGAGGTCCCCGAAAAACAAGAAGGCAACGCTTCTGTTTTAAGGGCTGAGATTTGTTCTGTGCTGCACATTTTAAAACCTTTCAAAGGGCTTGATTTTCTCCCAGCTCTTCCGCTATGCTGTCATGCTTCTGACCCAGGAAGGAGACACTCACAGAGACTGAAAGTATAACTGAAGTTTACCAAGAAACAGAAGGAAAGCCAACTCCAAACTCATTTTTTTAAAGAGCAGTAAAAAATGAAAGCCAAGGTCTTACTTTCCTGGATCTGGCATCTGAGTGCACAGCAACCGCAGAGACTGAAAACTCCTCCGAATAGAATGAATGTTTGCCATCCCCATAAACACAACTTCACAGTTCGGGTAATACTCTGGAAAGAACAATAAAGAGAACACAAATAAATACGTTGAATTTAAAGCCCACATGGCCAAATTTAAAAGCAGCAAACTGGCTATAAAACATACCCATTGCAGCTGCTGCCTAATGAAACTGCAATGTTTCGATGCTTTACTATTTATTAACCCAGTGCTTTATTATAAGAGGAAAATGGTGCTTTTGAATTTTAGCTGTCTTTTTGAAAAGGGTAAAAAAGGAAGGTTAGATTTGTGAAGAAGACAATGACATAAAAACTCATTTTTAAAAGAAAGACCTATAAACTTCTATCTTACCCAGGTTTACTTCTTGGGCCTCATTTAACTTGTGGCTCTCTCTTAGACAAGAACCCAGCAGAACAATGCCTTTGTGCATTCAGATTTCACCTTGGTACAGATGCTTTTCAATTTCCAACTTAGATCACATCTAAGTAAGAAGCTTGGTGGCTCTGCCTACATCGTCAGCACACACCGGCACGGGGGTGAGGGGAGAGGGTCCTCTCCTTGGGGAAAGCCAGCATTGCAATGGTAGGAGTGTTCCAAGTCAGGACAGAGGCACCTTACTGGAATTGGGGATTTACTGCTTCAATTTCCACCTCAGGTTTCCTGAGTAGAGGTCCTCAGAGAGGAGTTTGCTAGGAGGCCAGTGATGAGGCATATCCTTTGGTCAAAGGCAACCAAAAGGTTTTAGAAGGCTAAGAAATCGAGCCCACTAAAGCAGCAGCTTCCAAACATAAACAAGCCTTATTATGGAAGAGGATCTGCTTTCCTTATCATATACAGGTTGGCACAGGGAAGGAAGTTTATGTGGCTTCACTGCACCTCTTCTTCTGTTTCTCCCCAGAAAAGAACATACAGTGATAAGAATCCAAAGAGAAGCTCTGGCTCTTTTAAGACAGGGTAAGGAATATGGCTTACCACTCACTTCAAATTGAGAAGTTTCAGTTGGGCATGGGCTAGAGTAGACTCTTAAGGAAAGAGATTGGGGGACAAAGCACCATACACCTCACCTGGGCATTCACAGCCGCCTCCTTTGGCTCGGTTTGCCACAGCTGCTGCATAGGAGCGTGCATCCAAGATCAAAAGCTTCTGCGGTTGAATGGCTAAACTCTCTGCTCCTGAAGTATTTGACAAAGAAGAATCTAGGGACATGGGGGAGGGGGAGGACTAAATGAACCAGTTTCTCCCAGAACTGTGCAAAATTTAAACCACAGCACATATGATACAAAAAAAAGCTCTATAAAATGAAACTCCCTAACCCGAACCCTTGATACAAAGGACTTCTCCCGTCACTTTACATTCTACCTTGCCTTCTTACAAAAGTTGATGGGGATTTATTCTCAAACACCAACTCCCAGAGTACACGTGGGGTCCACACAGCCCAATCTTCTATACTTCATTTCTACACCTATAGTCCTTTCATAAAACCCAATATTGCCCCCCATGGTCTGGAGACACTGCAAGTTCCCTATCACATAAATATTCCAATTTTTGTCAAGATGCCAAGAAAGACAACACTCTAGTCTCTTAAACCAACTATGAAACAAAGGGTCTTTCTGGTCTTTGCCAAGACCCATGACTCCTCAAACGATTCCATCAAGTGAAGTGTCATACTCCTTCTTCTATAAAATTAACCCTATGTCTTCTAAGGAAAAGGCCATTTCAAGAAAAGGTTCTCAGACGCTATAAAAATTGCCGCCATGGGTTCAGGGAGCACCTTACCAAACTCCACATCAGAAAGGTCTCCCCCATTGGGAAAGTCTCGAGAACTGTTCCTAGTTGACAGCCTGCTGCCACTCGATCGGGAGTCAGAGGCACAAGCTTTGGCTACTGACTGTACCAGGTGCTCATCATCTGCATTTCGCCAGCCCCACCAGCTAACCTCCGGCTGTCCACAGCGGGCAATGACAGCTCCATTGCTCTGGTGCCTGTGTGGGGAACAAGAGACAACAGCTGTACCCATCCCAGGGGTCCCCATTCAGATGCTCTGTACTCACACAAGAAGTAAAAGTAGTGGATTTTAAGTGCCTTAATGAATAGCCTGTCTCTAGGTAAGTGCTGGGATAGCTTCAAGTCCTCCCTGTATTAAAAAGGGCAGAGGTCTTATGCATCAACAAGAATAAACAAAACCTACGCATATCTTTCTCAATTATCAGAGATTTTTATAAAGTTGCCAACAAAATGACTGTGTACTATTAGAAAAAAAATATTCATTACTGAAATGTTTGGATCTTTACTTTTTGGAAAATAAGGTAAAAAATAATCTACAAATACTACACTAATTCTACTACCCAATGAAGGATTTATCTCTCCTTTGAAACACTGAACCTGAATGTCCTGGCATAATAGATGCCAAAAGAGAGAAAAATGTATTGCCTCACTGACTTCTGAGGGTCCACTGCAACAACTGTGTACTCACAGCTGGCTTGGGGATTCTTTTCAAAACAAGATCCCATCTTTGGGAATGAAACACTTACCTGGCCCACAATGAATTGCTTTATAAAATCTCCCAAGATTTCATAAGTCACAAACTGCTTTTGTTACAGGCAGATAGCTCAATGAGCCAGCTCTCCTTCCTCAGGCTCTTAGAAGGAGCAGCACCAACCTCAGTAAACCATACTCTAGACAGGTTCTTTTTCAAGAAGACAGACCAGAAATTATACTCATAGTATTCTTTAAGATGCTATTAAAACCAGGCTTTTCCTAATCAGGCAAGCTTTAGCAATAAAAATGTTAGAAAACTTGTATCATTTGGTAGTAAAAAGGAATAAACTTCTGATACATATTATAACATCAGTGAAGCTTGAATATGTTATGCTAAGTGAAAGAAGCCAGACACAAAAGACCAAATACTGTATGATTCCATTTATATGACGTGTCCAGAATAGGCAAATCTATGGAACACAAAGTAGATTACTGGTTACCCAGGGCTAGGGTGGTTGGGGAGGGAATGAGGACTGCTAATGGGTATAGGGTTTCTTCTTTAGATGATGAAAATGTACTAAAATTGACTGTGGTGATGTTTGCACAATTTGGAATATAATAAGTTACTAAGTAGTACACTTTAAAGGGGTGAACTATATGTGGCATATCTCAGAGTAAAGCTTTTTTTCTTTAATAAAAGTAATCAGTTCACTGTAAAAATAAATCATCAGAATCAAAAGCTGGTAAGCAAAAAATTTAAATATGCCCCATCCCCCAATTCTATTCAGAGGAAACTCTCTATGTCTTACTTTCCTTTAAAAATTGTTTCCGAACACATGTATGCATACAAACACATATGTATGGCATAGATGCATTTAAATAAAACATACTACTGAATCTACTTTTCTTCAGGGAACAATATGAGATCTTTGTTTTAATCCTAAAGCTCAAGAGCCATAAATTAAATTTGGCAATAATCAAATTTCACTGGAACTACCCACCAGTTTGCTTGTAGTTTTAAAATCGTCCCTCACTGGGAGACAAGTAGCTAAAAGTACTTGTATATTGCCAACATGCTCAACTCGCTCACATGTTGAATGGAGCCAAACCAGAAATAAAACCTTACTGATTCTTAAAATGATCCCTAGTAAATAACAGGCACTGGGTAACTGCTGAGCTGAATAACTCCAAACCTTCACAGAAGAGGCTAGTGGGAGGCAGAGTGAGGAAATGAAGAGAGAATTGGTCGTGGCTTGACATTCTGCAGTTCTCCAAGCCAATAAAATATTTTTTTTTTTTTTTTTAA